>CM022708.1:35764613-36200360 GCA_012295165.1 Asparagus setaceus | reverse complement strand
TATAAATTTGCTCAATATAAGGGTTAATTGTGGATTGACCCGCTGTAGTATCGCCCAATTACGGATAGGCCCATGTAGTTTTGTTGTTGTGGATGGATCTCCTGTACTATCACCAAATGGCAGATAGATCTCTCACTGATATTTTTGACTCTTTTACTCCTGAGGAGGTCGACTTGTCAAAAACAATTTTCTCTTGGACAAAAGGTTCAAACAAGTTCACTTAAGGGTTCTATTTGCACAAATAGAATTTCATGGGGTCTATGTGCAATTAGGCGATTGTACAACTGGTGTATTTGCAGTTAACCTATAATTATATTGCTTGTGAAATTCTTAATAAGTTACTTGTACACAAATTTCTTGTGAAGTCTACAAAGCACCAATTTCATGGATGAACAAAAAATGGAACATCAAACACAGTTTCCTCTTCAAGCATCAATTGATGGACGCACGTTTGAACTTGCATCAGTATATCTATTGATATGTGTTACAACCTTTATTCCTCATAGTCATATCCCATTCTTACAATAATGTTGAATCTGGACTGTTAAATGTATTTTAATGTGATGTCTCGTAATATTTCCCAGTTTTGATCGAATATTTCCCACTTTTTACCCCTTATAATAATAAGTCTCCATTGTTAGAATTTTGTTCGGGGAGAACGTTGTTCGTGCAATATCTCTTGTTTGATCAATAACAAACTCTCATTTAGTACTAATAAGTTTGTGAGATGATATATTTCAAGAATAAATAGGTACGAAAAAGTTTCGGCTTAAAACGATGTAAAAGTCAACGCGAACAATTGATTTCAGCCATTAACCATCGATGATCACGAGGCAACCATCAATGATCCATAGGTTATCGGTAGACTACAGTCAACAATCTATATTTTTCAGAAATGAGAAATCAAACCATCGATGGACTACAGTCAATCATCGATGATCGCTTCAACCATCGATGGACTACAGTAAACAATCTGTGAATTCCAAAAATTAGAATTTGAACAATCAATGGACTACAGGGAACCATCGATTATCGGCATTAACCATCGATGATCGCGTTTAACCATCAATGGTTTAGACGCGTTTTGGCAGATTTCTAGATTCAATCTCAACCGTTTGATCACAGATTTGATTTCCTATTTCAACACTGATTAGAGGACCTCTTTTCAATACAATCAAAGTCTATTTAAAGGGGATTGAGGAAGAGATCAAATAATGAAGTTCAACAAAGAAGAGAAATCAAATTCTAGGGTTTTTGAGAGAGAGTTGTTTTGTGAGAATTTGATTCCGGAGCCTCGTTTAACTTCTTCTCGACGCGCTCAACATCGGAGGATTGTTTTAACGAGGAGTGCCCTTTGCGTTCGACATCAACATCGCTTCTTCACAGATCATCATCGACATCAGTTTGAAGAACAATTTATTTTAAAAGGGCTGTAAGATCTTTTTAATTGTGCTTTAACTGTTTTAGGATTTGTTTTGTATTTCAAACTTGCGAGTTTGACGGTGTACTCAAGCCGGGGTAATTGAGGGTTGGTGTGCTCAAGCTAGGGTAATTGAGTGTGGCTAGCTAGGACTAGGTTTCTTTTGGTCATTGTGAGGAGTTGGGTATCTCGATTGGTTTCAGGTAGATTCCGAGGTCCTATTTGTAAAGCCTACTGAATCGGGTTGTGATTCAGAGATAACTTCGGTCATAGTGAAGAAGGCCCTTTGCGAGAAGGAAGAGTGGATGTAGAATTTTGATCCGAATTACTATAAAAATCTCGTGTGTTCCTGTGTTAGTTGCTCTTAGTTTTTTTCATTTTTTATTTTTCGTTGCATATTCTGTGTCTATCCAAAAATTTTATAGCAATCCTATACACCCCCCTCTAGGCTTGCATCCCGTTTCTAGCAAGTGATATCAGACCCTCGCTACCCATCTTTACGTATCACAACTTAGGGTAGAGATGTTAAGCCTTATCACCGCTTCAGCTTTTCCTGAAGGACACGCCATAAACCGACCTCTACTTTTCGATGGCACCAATTATGCATATTGGAAAGCACGTATGAAAGTTTTTCTATTGTCCACTAGTTTAGACATTTGGGAGAGTGTAGAACATGGGTATAAGGAACCTACTACTATGAATGCTTTATATTGCTCTCTTACTGCTGAAGAATTTAACCGTGTTTCTAATTGTTCTACTGTGCAGGAAATTTGGGAAACACTAGAAGTTACACACGATGGAACTTTGCAGGTTAAAGAGGCTAAGCTTGCTATGCTGGTGAGCAAGTATGAGAACTTGAAAATACTTCATTCTCTATCTCGGAATTGGGAACCCAAAGTAACGGCAATAGAAGAACTTCAGAATTTTTCTAAACTTACTCTTGATGATCTTGTAGGCAATCTCATTACTTATGAAGTCCAATTGAAAGAGAGAGAGGATGCCTCACGAGATGATTCTAAGAAGTAGTCGTTAGCCTTACGTGCAAAGAAAGAAAAATCCCGATCAAAGAAGAAGATAGATTCAGAATCAAGCTCAAGCTCTGAAGACGATGATGATCAATTTGTTAAAGTCTACAAATTTTTCTTCAAGTCAAAAGATGGTCAAAAATACTTGCAAGATAAACGAAATCACTATATAAGCAAGGTAAGTAATTATAATTTGAGTGATTCAGATACTGATTTAATTTGTTATCGATGTAGGAAACCCGATCACCTGAAACCCACTAAACAAAAAGGACTATAAAGGGAAGGGAAAAAATTCTAAAATAACTTCTTGGGATGACTCGAAGAGTAGCTCGAACGATGATGACAAAAGAGCACACATGTGTCTTATGGTAAGAGGTGCATTGTTTTCAGATTCAGACCAATGTAACACAAGTGAGTCTGATCTTGAGTATTCGGATGAAGAGGTATATCCTTCTTATGATGTGTTTTATTCTAAGTATAAAGAGCTGTTGATTTATTTGAAAAATATTGCTCATAAATATGAAGAAACTAAAAAGAAGAATACAAACTTGAAGAAAGAAAATAAACGTTTGTCAAAGAAAGTTGATTTTTTTTCTTCAAATTTGAATTCAAAAGATAAAACCTCCTTCATGTGCACACAATGTTCTGAGCTACAAAGTCAAATTTCTTGTTTATCTAAGCAACTTAAAACCATCAAAGTGAAAAGAAAAACTTGTTGCTAAGATAAATGAGTTATATTGTTATTTGTCAATGAACAAATTAAATTTGAAACCCGATGCACAATAATTATTTTTGAAAATGAACAACTAACATCCAAAATTAGTGATTTGGAAGAGGCCATGAAGAATTTTTTATTAGGTTCAAAAGGTCTCAACATGGTTCTTTCAAAACAACGATTTGCAAAAGATACAACTGAATTTGGTTATTCATATTCTGGAAAACATAAAAAGTTTCAATATTCTTTTCTAAAGGGTAATAATCTTGGTTGTTTTGATCCTATTCCCAATGGTACTTATCATTCCATATGCTCATTGTGTGGAAAAACTGGACGTGTTTCAACGAGTTGTCGTATCAGATATAGGATCAAAACAGTCAAACAGATTTGGATACCGAAAGGCCTTATTGCTAACCAACGTGGACCTATGTGGATACATAGGTCATAATTATCTGCCTTTCTGTAGGTTTGCAGGTCATTCGAGGATTGAGGCAACACATGGCGATTACTCACAGATTCAGATTATCAAAATCCAATCATCGATTTACACGGATATGAGAAGATATAGATTTGATATATATCTTATATTATCTTCTCATAAGGACAAGTTTCAAGTATATTCTATAACCCTTACTTGTTACCTTTATATTCAGATGTGTGATGAGTTACACTAACATGTACTAACTATTTGCACTCACTTCATATTTGTTTAGTTAATACTCATATGCATGATCATCTATCCTATTATATGTATATAGATTAGATTTGATAGATTTATTGTTTT
The DNA here is from genome assembly GCA_012295165.1 of Asparagus setaceus. Lineage (NCBI taxonomy): Eukaryota > Viridiplantae > Streptophyta > Magnoliopsida > Asparagales > Asparagaceae > Asparagus > Asparagus setaceus. The sequence goes on along the minus strand of CM022708.1, from coordinate 36,196,416 downwards.
TGGTTTTATTTGATTTTTCTTGATTTTGGTTCTTCTCATATATTGAAAACAAAATAAAAATTTCTCCTTCTTTATTTTTGTTTTCTTATGAAAATCAAAAAGAAAATAAATATTTCTCTTTCTTTATTTTTCTTTTCTTATGAAAATCAAAATCAAAATAAAAATTTCTTTTCTTTATTTTTCATTTTTTAAAAATAATAAAAATTTGGAGCGATGCCTATGTATATGCTTTTACATGAAATATTCAGATAGGGTTATCTATTGGTATATAGGCATGAGTTTTATCATATTGGTTCACATATATTTTTTACAATCTATCTATATTATATGTGCACACAAAGTTTTACATATTTGATTGAAAAAAATATGATGATCAATGATATTTTTAATATTATTTTTCACATCTTAGTATAATCTTATCATGTTTTGTTTTGTAAAAGTAGGAATAAAGGTTTTATATGTTGACCATAAAGTATTTTTGAATATATCAAATAGATTTTGAGCTTAATTTTTATACTTGAATACAACACTAATATTACTTTTCATGTACAAAAGTACATATATGCTATAAAACATCAAGCAAAAAGAGTGTATTCGTGAAAAGATGGTCAAAGACCCACACTCTATAAATCCACGATAAAATTTGAGTGTATTTGTTAAAAATGGTCAAAGACCCACACTCATGGATATAAATGTGCAATATCTCAAGGGTATCTATCCTATGCTAAATAATTTCTATATTTAGAGATGGTGTACATCGCCCTCAAACACTATCATTCTTCCTCTTAAAATTTCTATATGGTTGAGGTGATAGATCGAGATTTTGGACCCTTTCTAAAGGTTGAGATAATTCAAGTTGTGTAAGAAAAGAAAGCTCAACTAGAAGATATATTTGAATTTATTTTATGATCTAATATAATTACTTTTATTGTTATTTTTACAAACTTTTCATTGGTATCTTCATAGTTTGAATGTGAATTTTAATATGACTTGTTATCATATTTTGCGTGTTTTGAAGTTCTATATGTATTTCTCGTGCTATTTTCTATAATTTTTTTTGTGAACTGGTATGTATTTCTCTTCCTTACACCTTTGGATAATCTTTATTTGGATTTTCAGGTATATTGTATATCCTAGGTGTCGTTTCTTTTGATAACAACAAAAGGGGAGAAAATGAGAAATTTAAAACTATTTGAAAATTTTCGAGTTTGTTTATGATTGATTGTGAGTTTTTACAAGTTTTCATATTTGGTTTACAAGTGGTTTCAACATGACAAGTATTTCAACATTACTTGGTTTTAGGGGGAGTTTTCATATTTTGGTTTCGAACAAGGAGTTTCTGGATTACCTGTTTCTTTTCATGTATGCACATTTTTAGGGGGAGCTTACACTGCATATCATACATGCTATATGTTTGTCTTGAACTGAATATATATCTCATCATGTGTTTTTACTTTTTAGATTTCAAATTTCGAGTTTTGTTCTTATCAAAAGGGGGAGATGTTGGAACTTTGTTCGGGGAGAATGTTGTTCGTGCAATATCTTTTGTTTGATCAATAACAAAGTCTCATTTGGTACTAATAAGTTTGTGAGATGATATATTTCAGGAATAAACAGGTACGAAAAAGTTTCGGCTCAAAACAATGTAAAAATCAACACGAACAGTTAATTTCAGCCATTAACCATCGATGATCACGAGGGCAACCATCAATGGACTACAGTCAACAATCTGTATTTTCCAGAAATGAGAAATCGAACTATCGATGGACTACAGTCAATCATCGATGATTGCTTCAACCATCGATAGACTACAGTAAACAATCAGTGAATTCTAAAAACAAGAATTTGAACAATCGATGGACTACAATGAATCATCGATGATCGGTGTCAAGCATCGATGATCGCGTTTAACCATCGATAGACTACAGTCTATCATCGATGGACATCAGTTTGAAGAACGATTTGTTTTAAAATGGATGTAAGATCTTTTTAATGGTGCTTTAACTATTTTAGGGCTGGTTTTGTTTTTCAAACTTGCGAGTTTGACGGCGTACTCAAGCCGGGGTAATTGAGGGTTGGCGTGCTCAAGTCAGGGTAATTGAGTGTGGCTATCTAGGGCTAGGTTTTTTCTGGTCATTGTGAGGAGTTGGGTATCTCGATTGGTTTCAGGTCATTGTTTTAAATATCCTCGACATGGCCCGATATATCCCCCGATATATCCTTTTATAGGGTTTGCCACAACCGATATGGTCTCTAAATATCCTTTACTGCTTTTTTTGCTATTTTGAGCGATATATACCCGATATGGCCGATATATCAGCCGATATGTGGACCGATATATCTTTTTATATGGCTTGTCGCAAAATAACATACCGTGTTTGGCAATTTTTGGGCGAGATATCATGATTTTCCCATTATATCAAATGACATTTTCCCTAAAAAAAATTCGACCAAATTGTGCACGTTGATTTGTACTTTTGTTTGTTTTACAAGGTTGAATAGTGATCCTAAACATATATTATTTACATTTTATATGCTTAGATTTCATTAGGTATGTTGAGATTATATTTTAGTACATTGTACTATATATGCAAACATCTGTTATGGCATTCCGATATTTACCACATATCCCCGATATTTCCCCGATATCCGCAATCCGATATGAATTTTGGTCATCCGATGTTTTTCCGATATCCGATATTTAAAACCTTATTTCAGGTAGATTCCAGGGTCCTGTTTGTAAAGCCTACTGAATCAAGTTGTGATTCAGGGATAACTCCGGTCATAGTAAAGAAGACCATTCGCGAGAATGAAGAGTGGACGTAGGATTTTGATCCGAACCGCTATAAAAATCTTGTGTGTTCCTGTGTTGTTTGCTCTTAGTTTTTTCGTTTTTTATTTTCCGCTGCATATTCTGTGTCTATCCAAAAAATTTGTAGCAATCCTATTCACCCCCCTCTAGGCTTGCATCCCGTCTCCAACACGTACCCTATTTACCTCCTGAATTATTAAATTTGTCTCTTCATAGCCCCTGAACTATTTTTAGTCCATATATAACCCCATAAACTATTAAAATTCATCTTCTGATTACCATTTGAACTATTTTTGGTTCCACTTTGCCTTCTAAACTATTAAATTCGTCCCCGATTAGCCCTTAAATTACCAATTTCGATAACTTGTTACTTTTTTTATATGTTTATTACTTTGTGGGTATTACAAATAGATTTATGAAAAGGTGATAGTTCAAGGGGTGGAATTGAGACTGAAAAATATTCAGGGGATAAGCAGGGACGAAATCAATAATGCAGGGCAAGAGCCAAAAAAATAGCTCAGAAAGGAAGAAGGGGCAAATTTGATAAGCTTTGGAGACAAGTAAGGACCAAGGCCTAATAATAATATGGGTTAAGGCGTATTTCCCCTAAAAGAAACTGTCCACTATATTGATTGGTTTGCATTTTTAAAATGAAGACTGAGAAATATGAAGCTGTCCATGTTATTATCATATTGTTCACTGTGACAAGTGACAACTACACAAAGTGGTTGTGGTAGACTTGACTCATCAATACATGGTATTATTGTGTGACTACCTAACTTTTTGTTTAGAGGAGTAATAGGGGCACGTCAATCAAATCAATAGCATTCTCTACATAGTGCATTGGGACCCCATGAAATTATAAAAAAATAAAAAAATAATTTCATTGGGTCTCAATGCACTATAAAGAGAGAGAGAGAAGGTGTGATTGATGGTGTGGTTGGGGGTGTGCCCTTATCATTATTTTTTTGTTTATCATGTACAGATTATTCCTCAATACAAGGTAAACTGGGAAAATTGTGCCTACTTGTGAGATTCAACGGATTATTATTTACGTTAGCTGCCTTTATATTTGGATAAATTATACCTAACCTCCATGAACTTTGAGCATTTTGCAGTAAACCCCCAATAACTTTCAAAATTGCAATAAACTACACTAACTTTTGGAATTGTAGAAAACTCCAATAAGTTTTCGCGATTTTGCAGATAACCCCCATAAATTAGATCCAAAAAACAATATAAAAGGGCATTTTGAAAGTTATTGGGGGTTTTCTACAAAAGTTATTAGCGCCTTTGTGCGATTGTGAAAGTTATTGATGGTTTAGCGTAACTTACCCTTTAATTTTCAAGTCTTTTCCTTCAAGGATAATTAGGGTTTTCTTTTACCTTTCTGTCATTATTTTTCTACATGAGTAAAGTAGTGCGGCTGAATTTTGGAGTTCCAATGTTTGGTTAGCACCAAGTGGTTGAAATGACGAATGGATTCACATTTTATAGGAAAAATCTTAGCAATTTTTTTACTTATTGAAAAGATGATGTGCTACCCCAGGAAAACCTTGTCGGGAAAACCCAATGGGATAAATCCTGTTAAGAAAAGAGTACACCACAAAAATTTATTCAGTTAAATAGAAACAATCATTTGTTACAATGGAATGAATAAAAGGTTTTCCTGAAATGATTGTTTAAATAGAAAAATCTTAGCTTTTTTTTTATTTATTGAAAAGATGATGTGCTACCCTAGCGAAACCTTGTCGGGAAAACCCAATGGGATAAATCCTGATAAGAAAAGAGTACAACACAAAAATTTATATAGTTAAATTGAAAAAATCACTTGTTACAATGAAATGATTGTTTCAAATGAATAAAAGGTTTTTTGGGAAAACCCAATGGGATAAATCCCGATAAGAAAAGACACACACAATATCATTACACTGAGATTGTATTCACCGAGATGAATTTTACACTCATTTAATCTTTACACTCATTTAATTTTTTCTTCCTTTTTCTTGACTAAGATGAACTTTTCTAATTTCAGATTTATAAAAATAGATAAGAAATATGGTTGGAAAAACTGAGTCGGTATTGACCTGATTCACTTTTGGTGAAAAAATAACATTTAAACTGGTTCTTTATTAAATCACTCGTGCTGTGGTTTAATCTTACCTAGTTTAGGGTAAGGGTCTTCAAACATAATTTTAGACTCAACAACTTGCCTATCTCATCGGACCAAAAAGATCTTAACAATAATTGTGAAGATGATGTTTATCAACTAATATTCACCTAGCAGAATATAATATTATGATGATATGGAAATGCTACAATAAACAATGTTTGATTAACTCAATTTATCAAGATTTACGAACCTCTATTCTTTTCTTCCGACAAAAACCCTTAGTTTCAACCATGTCATAATCAAATCAAACCAAATGTCCTGGCTATGGTTTCAAAAAAATGTCCTATCCATAATTTTTTGATTAATTATTTATTAAAGTATTTTTTTGATACAATGTCTATGGTTGACAAGCTAGTATAAAGATAACTCTTCCACAATCCAGCCAAATAAATAAGGGGTTTTCGATGTTAGTCCCTTAAATTATTCGTATTTTGATATTAGTCCCTCAAATCTTCATAATTTGATGTTAGTCACTCAAATATTATTAGTGTGTTGATATTAGTCTTGTAGTTAGTTGGTGTTATAATTTTCGGGAATATTCCATTAACACTGACTTTTTTGGGTGGATTGACCATTATAGCCCTCAGATTATAAACCCAACCATTATCTATTTAACTCATACCCATTAGAAACCTCAAACCGGTTAATCACAAATCCAAACCCAAACCCATTTAAACCCCTATCTTTTTCCTTTCATCCCTTTGATTTTAAACAATTTATCTACCCAAAATCCTTGCCTTCCGGGCTCACTAAACCTACTAACAACTCCCAAACTCCATTGGAAAAAGACTATTGGTAGAGTTAAGGCACCAACACTTTCTAGAGGGATTACTATCTACAAAAATATAACATGAGCAACAAAAAGGTCTAACTTCTTAAGGGGGAGAGAAAGAAAAGGACTGAAAGATATCAACTATCAAGGGAAGATTCAAATCTCCAAACCAAACCCAAATTACCCATTTTCACACCCTTTTCAAGAGCAAAAAAGCAATCACACAAGCCCAAAAGTAGCTAAAAAATCTCCCATTATCAAACAAATTAAACAACATTACCAATTTCATTATATGCTCAACAAAAGAAATCTCCCAATCATCAGACGAATCAAACAACATTGTCCTCCACGAACCAACCCCACAGATATTGATAGGTAAATAAATGTGTAATCCTAAAGTTGTAAGTATACAACCATCAAGTTATAGTATAAAATGTTATCGATCACACGAGGAAGGTGTTTGTAGGAGTTAATCAAATTCGGTTCTTATGTTGTGTGTGTGACAATTAGGAGTGAAAACATGATGAAAGTGATTGTGGAGAGATTAGAGAGTGTGGAAGTGATGAAATGTAAATAAAAACAAAATGAGAATGAAAAGTGGGAGATAAAGAGTGGATGTGAATATGTGCGAATAAATCAAAACAAGATTGAGAGAGTGTGAGAAGTAAAGGGAAATAAAATCAAGAGAAAAAATCAAGAATAAAGATAAAAATCAAGAAGTAAAAGATGGAGGATTCAATTAAAGATATGAGGAATCTAGAATTGAATCCACTAGCTATCTCACTTATAAAATATGAATTATTATTTTATTATCACATTTTACTTTAGATTTATTAAGTATAGCCTATCCTACCACTTTTAAGGCAAGCATAACCTATCCTATTATCATCCAAGAAAAATTAATACTCATGAAAAGAATAACAAAGAGATAGTAATTCTAGAATTCATTAGCATGCTCTATCCTACCACTTTTAAGGCAAGCATAGATTATCCAAATATTCTTCTATCAATTAATTATCTAGTTGATTATCCTAAACATGATCATTTAAGTACAAGAGAATAATCCATAAATTATCTGAGAGATTAATACTAGTTTCATGCAATTCTAGAATTCCTACAAGAGTTTAGTTCCACATCTTTAGAAAATAAAACAAAGAAATAAAAAGAGAGATGAAAAAAAATATAAAAAGAGAAGAAGAGGAAATAAAAATAATCTAAACTATTGGCAAGAAAATAAATCTATACTACAAAGTAAAAACATGACATGAAAGTAAATATATGAAATTAAAGACATGAAAGTAAAGACATAAATGTAAATCTATTCTATAAGCATTAAGAAATAAACAAGAAAAGAAAAACATAAACCCACATATTCAATTCTTCATCTTCATCCTCTTTTCATCCTTGGACAAAGAGAATAAATGAAATTATGAATGGGTGAAAATATTTTTTATTGATTGCAATAAAAAGTTATAATTTTGGAAGGTCTTCTCAATTAAGAGTAACCCTCCTCTCCAAAAGGAGTTATTACAAAATATTTCACACCTCAAACCCCTCACTCTACCCCTCTATTTATAGCCTACAGTAATGAAGGAGAACCCTGGGATGAAATTTGGCCACAAAGGAATTGAAATCCAATCATAGATCTGAAACTGCCGTTCACCAATCGGTCGACCAATCGGTTTAGCGACAAATTAGTTTTTGTTGGTTTCTTGACCCGATTTCTTCATGGATCCTTGTCTCTTCTTGGGCCTTCTTTTGTCTTTTTATTTGGGCTTTAATAAATGGTAGAAAATAAGGAGTTTGAGTTTTTTAGGTTTTTATTCATTATTTCACCATTAACCCGCAAATTAAGATAAAAATAATTATTAGTGGTATATTTATTTGAATAAAATAGATGATAAGGGTATAAAATTATAATAAAAATATGATTATCAAATACCCCATACCTTAACTTTTGCTAGTCCTCTAGCAAATAAAGAAATTAAAAAGGAAAGAAAAAAAATTCTAACTCACTTTCGCAGGAATCGCGGTTGTATTTAGCACATACAACAAGCATTTAAACCCCTAGGTTATCCTAGTGGATGAGTTGTAGTCTCGTGAGGGTTTGCAGTGAATATACTCACAAAATTCAGTCAACTTGCCAATTTAAAGAAGTCAAATTATAATTAATTCACTTGATATATTTAACATTCTAATTGAACCTAGTTTTTACTCAAGCAAGAAAACGTTTTTATGTATAACTCCAAGGTAAATTTCTTTAGAAAATCTTTTCATTATAAATATACAAAACCAAGTCTAACTTAGAAATTTAATTTAAAAGTTTTGAAAAGAACATGCTAACTCTTTATTTTAAATAATTTTCAAGTCTCTTAATCAATTTATTTTTCAAGAACATATATACAAATATAACTATATATGTAAAAATATTGTTAGTAATTTTTTTAACTCTTTATTCCTTGGTGATTTTGTTCTTCTTGATCGGGCTTTCTAAGTGACCATTAAACGAGTTTTGGGCCAATGGATCGCAACCCAATTGGGCTAAGGTCATTAAGCATAGAATTTCTCATTGGGCTTAATTACTCGGTCAACTTAGACTTAGTAAGATAGAACCACCTTGGATTTTAAGAGAATTTTAATTGGTGTCTATTTTTTGCACTCTTCTTTTGTAAAGTTAGTTTTAGTTTTTTTAATATATATATGTGTATATGTATATATATATCTTAAAAAATATTTATGTTCGCGAGGAAAATTAAAAGCTGTAAAACAAATGTTATCCCTTCCAATTTATTTTAAAGAAAGAATAAATACAACTCTCGAATGCAATCTCTCTCTCTAACTGACTTAGATAAAAAGAAATTATAAATTCCTCGATCGGTTGCCCGATTTACAAAAGAGAGAAAGGTCAACGGAGACCCTTCCCTTTATTTAATCTGGGTTCTTCACGGTAGCGGTGGGAGTTTGAATCTTGTATCCCGTTGACGATCCGACCGTCTTGACTCGTGGGACGAGGTTGAAAAATAACTCGCAAGAGCAAGTTTAGAACTCTGGCCGAGTGAAGAACTCTTTGATAGAGTTGATTTTAGAAAAGGATTAGTAATCCTTTTAGCCAAGAATGGCGGAGAAGAACTTGTCGTGCAAGTTTGAAAACTCTAATCGAGTTGAACTCTCTAGGAGAGTTGATTCCAGCAAAGGAGGTCTTCGGTAAAACCTCAATATTTCTAAATCCGACCGGTAGAATTCAATCTCCACCGTTCAGAATTAGGAACAATGAGTCTTGAGGCTGCCCTCCAAGTTTCACTCCGATCAGACCACGGATGAAGGTCCGATCGTCACGCCGATCACAGCTGCACGGAAGAAGCCGTTCTCTGCACAATTGGCTTCGGTAAAACCTCGATATCTCCAAATCCAACCGGTAGAAATCAATCTCCACCGTTCGGAATTAGGGACGACAAGTGTTGAGGCCTCCCTCCAAGTTTCACTCCGATCAGACCACGGATGAAGGTCCGATCGTCACGCCGATCACAGCTGCGCAGCAGAACCTGTTCTCTCCCTTCCTTTTGTTCTCCGGCCAAACTCCTTCAACCCGCCCCATTTGGCTGTGAAAACCCCCCATTTATAGGGGTTAAAGGGGTGTAACCGCCCCCTTAAATTGCTCCATAATGGGGGTTTAGTGGGGTGTAACCACCCCCCCTTTAATCTCTCAAACGGTTTAGGAACCGTTCAACTCATGTTTGAATGAGTCAAAAACGCGAAGTTCGCGTTCTGGAGCAAGCCTCGCGTCTGCCTTTGAGCTTCGAACGCGGGCCATGTGCTCCGCGTTTGAGCCGAGCGGGCCATGTGCTCCGCGTTTTGAGCTTCGAGCGGGCCATGTGCTCCGCGTTTTGAGCTTCGAGCAGCGGGCCATGTGCTCCGCGTTTTGAGCTTCGAGCGGGCCATGTGCTCCGCGTTTGGGCTTCGAGCAGCGGGCCACATGCTCCGCATTTTGAATTGAAAGCGGGCCATGTGCTCCGCGTTTGGGCTTCGAGCAGCGGGCCACATGCTCCGCATTTTGAATTGAAAGCGAGGAAGCATCCGCATTTTGCCTTGAAGAGATCAATACTTGTGATCTCTTTTCACAGGATTGTCAACTTGTAATCCTTGTATTCGGAGACATTAACCGATTCTCCTTTGTTGTCGTGAAAGTCGTCGACTTGTAACCTTCATTGATAGTGTTTAGCGGATATTGGTGTCTTCGGTAATTTTTTCTGACCTACAATTTACATCAAGACAACTTGAAAATTTATTTTCAACTCTAAGATAAGCATGCAAAAATTTCATTACTTTAATTAAAAGTCTAAGTAAAGACTTAAGTGAAGTATACTACTGAAAATCATTTCTTAAGAAATTATTTGGAGTTATCATAAAAGGTAAACTTGAGTATAAAACTAACTAAGGATTAGAAAATTTAAATTTTATCAAATAGATCAATTATTAATCAACTCTATAAAGTAGGCAAGTGACAATATTTTTAGAAAAAAATGACATAAAAAGAAAAAAAGGTAAGAAAATGAGGAAAAATGACTAAGATAAAGAGGAAAAATGACTAATCACCCCCACACCTAAATTTTGCATTGTCCTCAATGCAAACTCTATAATGCACAAAGTAAAGCAGAAAAAAATTAAAGTACTTACATTTGTCCGGTCGACTTCAAACAATGAAAAAAAATCCGCAATTACCTTTGGTATGAGGAGGATGAAGTCAAAATTTCTTCTTTTTTTTTCATATAACTCTTTTTTTTCTTTTTTTTGGTTTTAAAAAAGAACAAGAAGCTCTCAAATGAGAAAAGAATAAATTCTTTTTATTATTATGAGACAAAAATTAAAGATATAGAATGAAGGATTAAACATGAAAAACTCATATTCTACATCAAATCCTACCTTATTGATAAAAATTCTACCCGGATTTTAAAGACATTCAAAATGATATAGTCAATGATGTGCTTAAATTCAAAACATTCCAAGGTTTTCAATAATTGAAGGTAGGTATCAATGGTGTTATGCATTTTGAACTTAGATTCAGTATTAACTAAAGCTTGTCCAACCAATACTTCTTTAAAATTTCCTCAAACACAAGATCTATGTTTGAGGTTTGAAATCTTGCTTGTTGTTTATTTTCCAAAAATCTAAAGTTCATCATAAAAGAGTTCTTCAAAAGTTGGATCAAAGAAGCATGTATTCAACAAAGTTTCATCGTTCGAAAGACCAGTCTGTTTTCTCTAAAATTCTGAGTTCCTCACCAAAGATTTCCTCAAAACTTAGATTTGACTTATTTTCTTCTTCTTTGGGATAATAAATGTCTTGAAGAATAGGTGGATTAGGATTTTCAATTGGTTTAGTCTCAAAATTGGTTCAACAGATTAAGCGATCGATATTATCCCTAATCCAAACTTGCAAACACCAAAACAAATTCTTTTTGTATTTTTTTTCTTTTTTTAACTAAAAAAGGAATAAGGAAAAAAAATCTAAGAAAGCCAAAAGTTAGTTTTTATTTTTTATTTTAAAGAGAAAAACTTAAAAAATCTAAAAGATAATGAGAAGAAGGAGAAAGATAAAAGAAAAACCTAACTAAAATAAATCAAGAGCAATCACTTTGTGTTAATTACTTTAAATTTTAAGGTTAAGCCTAAACTCAACTAGACCAGCTCCTAACTAAAAACTCCTTGAGTGAAAAGATTGAAATTTACTCGGTCAGTTAGCCAGGTAAGGATAGTACTAGAGGGAGATCAAAGATCAATTAAGTATCTCGTTCCTTACGGAGCGCTTTACGCAACCCCTAAACCTTGCCTTAGATACCAACTAATTCAAGTAAATTTAAACCGGTTCACTTAAAGATTTCTTGTACCTTAATGAGCTCGAATCCTTAGGGGACAACGTCTAATGAGTTTTAAAAGGCTTGGGTTTGTGTAGTGAGGAATTAGTGATTTGTGGACTAAGAAAATGGTGATGAAATTCCTCACATTATCTTGATTAATGAGTTTTGCCCTTAAGAATCTTTTCAAGTGAGTGTCAAATCAAGATGCTTAAATTACTTTGGTGAATTCCTACTATTATATGCAATGCAAACCTATAAATTAAAAGCAACTATAAAAGAATGTAAAAATAAAATCCTTTTGTTTTTAATTAAGGCTAGCAATCAAACAAATGTGAGAAATAGAGCTCTTATTTGAATTTATTATCTTGTTAGGAAATGTCCAAGTGGAAGGGGAATTTTATTATGGTCGACAAAAATAAAATATTTTTTTTATTTTTTTTAAAATCCTAATTGTCTCTAATTGTGAGAAACTAACTAAATGGTCGAATTGAAAATACTGAAAAGAGGAGTTACCCACGCAAAACCAATCCTAGCCTTCTTGAAGGCAATTCTTCAATCTTCAATCTTCAATCCTTGATCTTCAAGCTTCAAAGTAGTTCCTTCACACATAAACACACAAATTAAAGAACCAAAATATTTTAATTGCAAACACCGTTCCCCGGCAACGGTGCCAAAAACTTGATAGGTAAATAAATGTGTAATCCTAAAGTTATAAGTATACAACCATCAAGTTATAGTTATAAAAGTTATCGATCCCACGAGGAAGGTATTTGTAGGAGTTAATCAAATGGGGTTCTTATGTTGTGTGTGTGACAATGAGGAGTGAAAACATGATGAAAGTGGTTGTGGAGAGATTAGAGAGTGTGGAAGTGATGAAATGTAAATAAAAATAAAATGAGAATGAAAAGTGGGAGATAAAGAGTGGATGTGAATATGTGCGAATAAATCAAAACAAGATTGAGAGAGAGTGTGAGAAGTAAAGGAAAATAAAATCAAGAGAAGAAAATTAAGAATAAAGATAAAAATCAAGAAGTAAAAGATGGAGGATTCAATTAAAGATATGATGAATCTAGAATTGAATCCACTAGCTTATCTCACCTATAAAATATGAATTATTATCTTATTATCACATTTTACTTTAGATTTATTAAGTATAGCCTATCCTACCACTTTTAAGGCAAGCATAATCTATCCTATTATCATCCAAGAAAAATTAATACTCATGAAAAGAATAACAAAGAGATAGTAATTCTAGAATTCATTAGCATGTTCTATCCTACCACTTTTAAGGCAAGCATAGATTATCCAATTCTTCTTCTATCAATTAGTTCTTTAGTTGATTATCCTAAACATGATCATTTAAGCACAAGAGAATAACCCATAAATTATAAGAGATTAATACTAGTTTCATACAATTTTGAATTCCTACAAGAGTTTAGTTCCACATCTTTAGAAAATAAAACAAAGAAATAAAAAAGAGATGAAAAAGAACAAAAAGAGAAGGAGAGGAAATAAAAATAATCTAAACTATTGGCAAGAAAATAAATCTATACTACAAAGTAAAAACATGACATGAAAGTAAATACATGAAATTAAAGACATGAAAGTAAAGACATAAATGTAAATCTACTCTACAAGCTTTAAGAAATAAACAAGAAAAGAAAATAAGAAAAGAAAAACATAAACCCACATATTCAATTCTTCATCTTCATCCTCTTTTCATCCTTGGACAAAGAGAAGAAAAGAAATTATGAATGGGTGAAAATATTTTTATTGATTGCAATAAAAGTTATAATTTTGGAAGGTCTTCTCAATTAAGAGTAACCATCCTCTCCAAAAGGAGTTATTACAAAATATTTCACACCTCAAACCCCTCACTCTACCCCTTTATTTATAGCCTACAGTAATGAAGGAGAACCCTTGGATGAAACTTGGTCATAAAGAAATTGAAATCCAACCATAGATCTGGCTGGATTCTGTCGGTCGACCAATTGGTTTAGCGGCAGATTGGTTTTTGTTGGTTTCTTGACCCGATTTCTTCATGGATCCTTGTCTCTTCTTGGGCCTTCTTTTGTCTTCTTATTTGGGCTTCAATAAATGGTAGAAAATAGGGAGTTTGAATCTTTTGGGCTTTTATTCATTATTTCACCATTAACCTGCAAATTAAGATAAAAATAATTATTAGTGGTATATTTATTTGTATAAAATAGATGATGAGGGTATAAAATTATAATAAAAATATGATTATCAGATATCTTTTATGGCTCATAAACTTTGCAGTAATTCAAAGCCCCATCTCTAAGCACAAACCACCTCGCCCTCCCCCTTTCCCATATTTCACCAACTTATACAAGACCGCCGCCACCGCCACCACTTTTCTCTCCTCCTCCATCATCGTCGCCGCCACCACCACCATCTCTACCGCCGCCGCCATCCTCACAAGATTAGGGATCAAATGTTTTTTGTTATACATTTGATGAGTTGTGGTTTGTTTGTGTTTGTATGTTATGTATGTGTATTAATGTTGTGGTTTGGGTTGTAAAAATATAAGAGGTCCATATATGTAGCTCCATGTTGTGAAAAATTTAGAGTTTTGAAAATAGAGTTGCAAATATAGAACTAAGGTCATGTTTGTTTTTTGGATAGTGAGAGTATTATTTTAAAATAGTATGGACCCACCTTTTTAGCCTATGTTTATTTTTTTTATCTGAGTGGGACTATGTTTAAATAGGGATTAATTATTACCTAAGGGAGGGACCAAATGAAACCCATCCCACCCTGCACCTTTACAATCCAAGCACTAATCATTTAGGGGGATTAAGATTTTTGACAAAATAACCCCTACAATCTTTATTCCACCAATATTTTTTTTCTTTCTCGATTTATTCTATTGATCCTTTTTATTTTCATGGCTTTTATTTTCACAAGTTCCTTTTTCCTTGCATTTTTCCATGGCCCTTTGTTCTGCGGGTATTTCTCCGTGTTTTTTTAGCGTCTTTATGTTTCAGCAATTTTTATTCTGATACATCAACATCATTATCAACCTAGTTCTTACTTCTCCTCTTAACTGGAGTGCACATTGGTCTTATTTGTGCAGTGGCAAACAAACAGCTTCAATCTCGTGGTATGTATATATATATATATATATATATATATATATATATATATATATATATATATATATATATATATATATATATATATATATATATATATATATATATATATATATATATATATATATATATATATATATATATATTTTTTTTTCAAGAGGCAAATTAATGTTTTTTGTGTTAGGAAAGTTAAAAAACAAAAAGAACACAAAAAGAAAGCTCTACTCCTCCCTAATGAGACGGGGAAGTGTTACACCAATTTTATCACCAAACAAAATGTTACTGATCCAATGGGGAGCTTCTTCAAAAATCTGAATAGCCACCTCTGAATTGACCCCGCATTTGCCAAAGCATCAGCACCACTGTTACCTTCTCTATATGTGTATACAACACGACAACACCAATCTCTTCTCACCAGCTTTCTGCTATCGTCGATCAGAGATCCAAGAGGATCTCAGTCAGTTTCCCCTTCTGATATTAGCTTAATTGCACTTTTAGAGTCTATTTCACAAATGACTCGTCGCCATCCCCTCTCCCATGCTAGCGATAATCCAAACCTAATGGCTTCAAGCTCCACGATCATATGTTGTTCTGAGACCCAAATTCATTCTATAACCCAAAATCCAATTGCCCTCTGAATCTCTTAATAAGCCTCCATTTTCGCCTTACATGAGCTTGACTTGGCGGCTCGTGGTGTTGATTTTGATCCGGTCGTAGGGGGCATTGACCACTCAATCTCTTTCTCAACTTTGCTCCTAATAGTCCCTTCCACAGCCTTAAAGGCTTTAACTATTAACTTTGTGTATTGAACAACACTATATCTAGGAAACGGGTAAGTATTTTCATTATCCCAAATATTTCGACATCGCCAAAGCCAAATGAACGAGCACCGTTCTGAAAGGGCAGTTCAATTCACGACCCATCTAACTATATGTGTCTAAACTTGGTCATAAAGAAATTGAAATCCAACCATAGATCACAGCTACTTGGATTCACGTCGGTCGCCAATCGGTTTAGCGGCGGTGGTTTTGTTGGTTTCTTGACCCGATTTCTTCATGGATCCTTGTCTCTTCTTGGGCCTTCTTTTGTCTTTTTATTTGGGCTTTAATAAATGGTAGAAAATAAGGAGTTTGAGTTTTTAGGTTTTTATTCATTATTTCACCATTAACCCGCAAATTAAGATAAAAATAATTATTAGTGGTATATTTATTTGAATAAAATAGATGATAAGGGTATAAAATTATAATAAAAATATGATTATCAGATATCTTTTATGGCTCATAAACTGCGGTAATTCAAAGCCCCATCTCTAAGCACAAACCACCTCGCCCTCCCCTTTCCCATATTTCACCAACTTATACAAGACCGCCGCCACCGCCACTTTTCTCTCCTCCTCCATCATCGTCCCGCGCCACCACCACCATCTCTGCCGCCATCCTCACAAGATTAGGGATCAAATGTTTTTGTTATACATTTGATGAGTTGTGGTTTGTTTGTGTTTGTATGTTATGTATGTGTATTAATGTTGTGGTTTGGGTTGTAAAAATATAAGAGGTCCATATATGTAGCTCCATGTTGTGAAAAATTTAGAGTTTTGAAAATAGAGTTGCAAATATAGAACTAAGGTCATGTTTGTTTTTTGGATAGTGAGAGTATTATTTTAAAATAGTATGGACCCACCTTTTTAGCCTATGTTTATTTTTTTTATCTGAGTGGGACTATGTTTAAATAGGGATTAATTATTACCTAAGGGAGGGACCAAATGAAACCCATCCCACCCTGCACCTTTACAATCCAAGCACTAATCATTTAGGGGGATTAAGATTTTTGACAAAATAACCCCTACAATCTTTATTCCACCAATATTTTTTTTCTTTCTCGATTTATTCTATTGATCCTTTTTATTTTCATGGCTTTTATTTTCACAAGTTCCTTTTTCCTTGCATTTTTCCATGGCCCTTTGTTCTGCGGGTATTTCTCCGTGTTTTTTTAGCGTCTTTATGTTTCAGCAATTTTTATTCTGATACATCAACATCATTATCAACCTAGTTCTTACTTCTCCTCTTAACTGGAGTGCACATTGGTCTTATTTGTGCAGTGGCAAACAAACAGCTTCAATCTCGTGGTATATATATATATATATATATATATATATATATATATATATATATATATATATATATATATATATATATATATATATATATATATATATATATATATATATATATATATATATATATATTTTTTTTTTTTCAAGAGGCAAATTAATGTTTTTTGTGTTACGTGAAAGTTAAAAACAAAAGAACACAAAAAGAAAGCTCTACTCCTCCCTAATGAGACGGGGAAGTGTTACACCAATTTTATCACCAAACAAAATGTTACTGATCCAATGGGGAGCTTCTTCAAAAATCTGAATAGCCACCTCTGAATTGACCCCGCATTTGCCAAAGCATCAGCACCACTGTTACCTTCTCTATATGTGTATACAACACGACAACACCAATCTCTTCTCACCAGCTTTCTGCTATCGTCGATCAGAGATCCAAGAGGATCTCAGTCAGTTTCCCCTTCTGATATTAGCTTAATTGCACTTTTAGAGTCTATTTCACAAATGACTCGTCGCCATCCCCTCTCCCATGCTAGCGATAATCCAAACCTAATGGCTTCAAGCTCCACGATCATATGTTGTTACAGAGACCCAAATTCATTCTATAACCCAAAATCCAATTGCCCTCTGAATCTCTTAATAAGCCTCCAGCACTCGCCTTACATGAGCTTGACTTGGCAGCTCCGTCGGTGTTGATTTTGATCCAGTCTGTAGGGGGCATTGACCACTCAATCTCTTTCTCAACTTTGCTCCTAATAGTCCCTTCCACAGCCTTAAAGGCTTTAACTATTAACTTTGTGTATTGAACAACACTATATACCGGGGAAACCGGGTAAGTATTTTCATTATCCCAAATATTTCGACATCGCCAAAGCCAAATGAACCAGAGCACCGTTGCGAAAGGACAGTTCAATTCACAGCCCATCTAACTATATGTGTCTAAACTTTTAAATTCGAAAGGATCCACTCTTCAAAGCAACAACTATAAAAATCAATATTGTTCATATGCAAAACAAAATTATCCCAAACCTGGCGAGCTCTCGGACAGCTGCGAAACACATGTTCATTGTCCTCAAAATCAGCACCACAGTGTGCACAACTTGCATCATTCGTCATATGCCTCATGAAATGATTACCATTATGCATTAGCCGATCACGACACAAAAGCCAAAGGAAAGTTAACCACTTAGCAGGGCATTTAAGCTTCCATAAAAAAACATACTCACAATTTGAGATTTTCTCATCAATAATCATCATGTAGCAGGATTTGACACTAAATTGACCATTATTAGCAAGATTCCAAATTATTTTATCCTCTGGAGCATTAAATTGAGGCAAAGGCTGACCAGCAACTCGTTGCGCCAAGTCCATAGGCAATTGTTGTTGTAGCATGACTCTATTCCACCCACCATTTGGAAGAATGTAATCTGACACTTTAATATCAAGGTTGGATACTAAGATATCGTCTTCAATTTCATCAATGAGAGGTCTCTGACCTCCCCATGAATCGAGCCAAAAGTTCGCCTTGTTCCCCATCCCTATTCGCCAAGTCAGAACCTGTTTAAACTTCTCCAACACTCTACAAATGCTCCACCAACAGTAAGAAGAACAAGCTTTCGGAGTACAGCTGAGAACATCCCCACTAGCAAAATATTTATCTCGAAGGACATGTACCCATAACCTGTGCGGTTCTTGAAAGATTCGCCATAATACTTTTGCAAGCATGGAAGTGTTGAAGTGATAGAAATTCTTCAAACCCAAACCCCTATACTGCTTTGGTAAGCAAACATCTGTCCAATTCACCAAATGAACTCTTTTTTTGCGGTATCACCCTATAAGAAATTCTTATTCAGCCTATCAATCTCATTGCAAACTGGCGTAGGTATTTTTAATGTTTGCATTGTGCAAACGGGAGTCAAACTTGTTACTGTAGGGTCGAAAAAATGTTTATTGATTGAATGAATGTTTTACAATCAAATTCCTTCGATTACAGAGGAAGAGGAGATTGATTTGACTCCTCTTTTGTATGGGTTCTTGGTGGCGATAGGATGCTTCCCTCGATGCTCACGTCGAGATTGCTTCCCGTTGACGATCAGACCAAAGCTGCGGATGATCTAGAGGTTGTTGAAGAGGAGCTTGATCTCTCTTGTGCGCAAGTGCTTGATTTTCCAAGAGTTCTCTCTAAAAGCCAGCCAGCCCTTTCTTTGTTGGGCTTTCAACTATTTATATGGGCTTGAGGGGTGTAGCTGACCCCTATTGTCACTTTCATATGGGGGTTAATGACCCTTCCCATCGTGCGAGCGGTCCAACGCCGGGCTGCGTTACGACAATGGCCTGCGTGTTTGCTACGATGGCGGCGCCGCTACGGTGATTGTCGGTACTTCTGATAGCGCCCGCTGAAGTAGCGGCGAGCCTCGTCGGACCAATGATGTGTGAGCTTCGTTTGAGCGTCGAGGTTCCTTTGCTATGGCGAACCTCGGTTGAGCGTCGAGGTTCCTTTGCTATGGCGAACCTCGGTTGGATGTCGAGGTTCAGCGCTATGGCGAACCTCGGTTGGATGTCGAGGCTAGCTGCCGTTGGCGAACCTCGGTTGAATGTCGAGGTTCCTTTGCTATAAGCGAACCTCGGTTGAATGTCGAGCCTCGCTGCTTGGCGAGCCTCGGTGAATGTCGAGCCTCGCTGCTTGGCGAGCCTCGGTGAATGTCGAGCCTCGGCGCTTGGCGAGCCTGCGTGCGAATGTCGAGCCTCGGCGCTGGCGAGCCTCGTGCGAATGTCGAGCCTCGGCGCTGGCGAGCCTCGTCACGAATGTCGAGCCTCGGCGCTGGCGAGCCTCGTGCGAATGTCGAGCCTGGCTGCTTGGCGAGCCTGGCACGAATGTCGAGCCTCGGCGCTGGCGAGCCTGCGCTGAATGTCGAGCCTCGTTGCTTGGCGAGCCTGCGTGCGAATGTCGAGCCTGGCTGCTTGGCGAGCCTCGTCACGAATGTCGAGCCTCGGCGCTTGGCGAGCCTGCGTGCGAATGTCGAGCCTGGCTGCTTGGCGAGCCTGCGCTGAATGTCGAGCCTCGGCTGCTTGGCGAGCCTCGCTGAATGTCGAGCCTCGCTGCTTGGCGAGCCTCGTGCGAATGTCGAGCCTCGCTGAATGTCGAGCCTCGCTGCTTGGCGAGCCTCGTCGAATGTCGAGCCTCGCTGCTTGGCGAGCCTCGTCTGCCCTGAAACGGTCGTAACTTTCAAACCGTGCGTCGAATTAGGCGAATTATATATGGAAATCGACCATCTCGGCGAGGCGAGCCAATTGCCCGGTCATCTTACCCAGTTCCTTTTGGTTTAAGAGATATCAGCATTTCTGTCTTATTTGGTAAAGTCAATCATCGAGGTAAACTTAACCTTTAGGCGGGCGACTCCACTTAGATGGGCTCTTAAGCTCTTTTGCTCATTCGAGTTCTTTGTGTAGGGATTAAGGCAATTTTTATTGCCTACAAAACCCTCAAAGTTTTCGGACACGAATGTGGTTGAATGGAGTGCGGAACACTTTGGATATGAAGACTTGCAACATGATCACCACTCAAGCGGTCGCGAGGAACCTTCCAGCGAGCTCGGCAAATTTGAATTCTTCACTGCGGCTAATGATGGCCTTACGGGATTTTTAGCAAACCCCGACTATCAGCAGTTTGATGTGCCTTTACCGATTACCGTTTGAGTCGGGCTAGCATGTAGATCATCTAAGTCCGTTCTACATGTAACGTTATGCTAAAGAGTTAACTCTCTTAGCGCTACGATATTGAATACGTAGACTTTGTCCTTCTTACGGGAATAGACTACCCGGCTACGTGTGTTAGACGTAGACTTATCTCTAATAAGGGATCGAGATAAAGTCCCTATGCGAGAGGCATAGATTCAGTTGTTGTTTAACAACAAGCGGCTACGATGGAATGGCGGCGTATAGACTTTGTCTTCTCTTGGTAGCGAACCCGTTGTGTCTTCTCTTGGGGCGAAAACGAACCCGTTGTGTCTTCTCTTGGGGCAAAGACAAACCCAGAATAGTGGCACATCGCATGGTAGGCCACTATTCGGAAATGATCGAATCGTTCAGTGACATAAAAGTATAACGATCGTGATCAAAAAGCAATCAAGTTGTTCAGTGACGTGAGAGTATAACAACAGTGATTACGAACAAAGTCATTTAGGAAATGACTCTATGGGAGTATAACGACTATGGTTGAAACAGAGGCACATCGCATGGTAGGCCACTATTGGAAATGATCGAATCGTTCGGTGACATGGGAGTATAGCGACTATGGTTGAAATAGAGGCACATCGCATGGTAGGCGCTATTCGATGAGGAGTTGATAGGGGCATATTGCTTGGTTAACCACTATCTAAACCAAAGTCACTTTCGGGCAAGTGGCGATCTGGAAATGATCAGATCGTTCGGTGACACGGGGGTATGGCGACATAAGACCAAGAAGAATCTAGTTGTTGGTGACTTCGGAAGTATAACAACTATGATGGGAATAGAGTCACGACGACTTGATTGGACAACGTCATTTGCGGGAATGGCGGTGCGGACTATCGAGGTGATTGTTAACATGGCAGTTATATGGACCTACCAACCTATTGGCGAGGATTGGAAGGGAGTTTGTCAAAGGTGATTGTTAACCCGACAAAATTTGTTGTGATTGGGGCAACTTTGAGGACTCACCATCCCATTGAAGAGGATTAGTAAGTTAATTTGCGGAGGTAAAATGTTAACATGACAAGATTGTCGCTGACGGGCGACTTTGAGGACTTACCATCCCATTGAAGAGGATTGGTAAGTTGATTTGTCGAGAGGTGCAATATTAACATGGCGGTGGGAGTGGTCCGTTATCCTACTTGAGAGGATTGTGAAGGAAATCAGGGGAACTATCGAGAGGTGATTGTTAACATGGCAGT
Source organism: Asparagus setaceus (assembly GCA_012295165.1). Classification (NCBI taxonomy): domain Eukaryota; kingdom Viridiplantae; phylum Streptophyta; class Magnoliopsida; order Asparagales; family Asparagaceae; genus Asparagus; species Asparagus setaceus. Next base: position 36,174,648 of record CM022708.1, on the reverse strand, counting down.
TATATGGACCTACCAACCTATTGGCGAGGATTGGAAGGGAGTTTGTCAAAGGTGATTGTTAACCCGACAAAATTTGTTGTGATTGGGGCCACTTTGAGGACTCACCATCCCATTGAAGAGGATTAGTAAGTTAATTTGCGGAGGTAAAATGTTAACATGACAAGATTGTCGCTGACGGGCGACTTTGAGGACTACCATCCCATTGAAGAGGATTGGTAAGTTGATTTGTCGAGGTGCAATATTAACATGGCGGTGGGAGTGGTCCGTTATCCTACTTGAGAGGATTGTGAAGGAAATGCAGGGGAACTATCGAGAGGTGATTGTTAACATGATAGTTTTGGGGAGTTTGAAAGACTACGGGTAGTACTTTTGAAACTTACCATTAATAGGCATCATGATTACGTAGCCTTCTTGATTGGTTAGGCGGTATGCTCCATTCGAGTAAGCAGACTCTACCACGAATGGTCCTTCCCATTTTGGCTCGAACTTCCCCTTCTTTTGGAGTTCAAAATCATCGGGCGTCGGACGGCGAGGGCGAGTCGCCTTCCTTGAAAATCGACATCGGACTTTCTTGTCAAATGCTTTAGAAATCGAGTGCGGTAAAGCTCGATATCTTTGTTGAGCACATGTCGTTTTCATCCGGCATTTCAAGTTCCTCAAAGTCGGCGATGATTTTCCTCGGTTGTCATTCGGTGGATAGCGCCATTGAAGCGATGGAATTTGAATCTCTATCGGTAAAATGGCTTCACAACCATAAACCGAGAGAATATGGGGTGGAACACGTCGGTGTCGCGAACCGTTATGCGGTAAGCCCACGAGCTTTGCCCGACTTGTCGTTCAATCCTTTTGTTGAAGAGACCATCTTAGTAAGGATTTTGATGATCGTCTTATTAAAAGCTTGACTGTCCATTAGCGGCGGGGTAGTAAGGCTGTTGATGCTAAATTCGGATCGAAATTTATCGCGAGAATCGCGTGAAGGCATGGTGACAAATTGCGGACCATTATCGTGGGCGATCGCCTCGGCACCCATACCGGTATATGACATGATGTTTAACAAATTTGATCACATCGCTTGTCTTGACCAATCTCAGCGGAGCGGCTTCAGCCCACTTTGAGAAATACTCGATTATCGCCAATATGAAGCGATGTCCTTTTGAAGAAGGTGGAGAAATTGGACCGGCGATGTCCATTCCCCACGTTTCAAATGGCGGGGCGTGGCGGTAGGATGCAAGTGTTCGGAGGTTGGTGAAGGTAATTAGCATGTATTTGGCACGCATGGCATCGTTTAGCGTAAGCCACGGCATCCCTACCATTGTCGGCCAATAATAGCAGAGTCATAGCGGTCCCATAACTTGGGTCGGTGGTGTGCTCCACAAACACCGTCGTGAGCTTCTTTCAAGACTTGCTCTGCTTCCTTAGTTGACAAACATCGGGCGATAACCCATCATATGACCTTCTATATAAGGTGCGTAGTTGGGAATCGTAGTAAAATCTTGGCCTTCGCCGGCGAATTGACTCCCTTTCTTTTATGTCTTGGGCAATATCCCATGCAAGACATAGTCGATGATCGGAAACCGCCGGTCGTGCTTCAAGTGACTTAGGTTAGTCCTCATTGCTTGGACTGTAATGCATATTTTGGCGAAATAGTTGCCGACTAGACACAATAACTTGCGAGTAGCATTCTCGAGGCGGGGCTAAGCGTAGGCTGCAAGAGCATAGCATCGGCGTAAGTGTTCATAAGCGGGGTACATGATCAATGTAAAAGCTTTCAAAGGAGTCGACTAAAGTTATGGCGGCGCATGATGAGGATAAGGTCCTCGTGCGACTTAGTATTCTCCTCTTAGTTGTTTCACGACTAGGCTGCGAATCCCCAAATGCTTCAAGGTGTTTCACGCCTAGATGTTTGGCTATGTCGAGACCAATCAACAGCGCATTATATTACGCTACGTTATTGGTGCATGGTTACGATAGCGACCGCATTTCGTGGTATCCGCGTGGTTTTGCGGAGATATCAATACTACCCCACTCGGCTACAGCGGGGCCATCGGGGGTTGCTCTCGAGGCTCAGATCAAGAACAAGCGCCACACTGTTCCTTAGAGACCAGATTAGCTTCATAAGGTTCATCGGGCATGTCTTGATACAATTCGACTTTCCCTTTCAATGGATGGTTAGCCATAAGATCACACCGCGGCTTGACCCTTCATGCGCCGAGGTTTGAAGTGAATGTCGTCTTGAGATAATAACAATGCCCATCTAGCCATTCGACCATTCAGCGTGCGGTGGGTCATGAATACCGTATAGGGTCAATTTTGGAGATGGCGTGTATGGTGCGTCCCACTAGATAGTGCGCATCTTTTGGATGGCGAAGACCAAAGCCAAACATTCCTTCGAGCGGGAGGATATCGATATTGACCCCGACAGCGTCCTCTTGAGGTAATAGACCGCTGTTGGTGGCCATTGTCATCGTCTGTGCTAAGAGACACGCTAGCATACTCGTAGTGCGGATGTAAATCGAAATGGCTTTCTGATTTAGGTGCAACCAACAGGGGATTAGAAAGATATGTTTTGATCTCTTGAATGCCTTCCGACAATCTTCATCCCAAGCGAGCGATACACCCTTCTTCATGAGCTTGAGAATGGTTGACATTTCCCGATAAATTGGAGATGAATCTGCGAATGTAAGCCAGCGCCCTTGGAGGCCACGAAGCTCTCTGAGGCTTCTAGGAGGTGGAAGTTCTTGGATAGCTTTGACTTTGTCCGGGTCGAGTCGTATACCATCTGCTGTGACCACGAATCCCAGAAACTTGCCACTAGACATTCCCAGAAAAGACTTAGCTGGGTTCATCCTCAGCTGATGTGCCCGCATTATCTCAAATGTAGTCCTCAAGTCGTGTAAATGATCACTTTTGTGGCGACTCTTGACCACTAAATCGTCCACATAGCATTCTCTTGTCTTCCGCAAATGTTTTGGAAGATAGTGGTCATAACTGCGTTGGTATGTAGCCCTGCGTTTTCAAGCCGAAGGCATAAGCGTATAACGATATATTCGGCGGTGTTGGGAAGCGATGTGCTTTTCATCATCGGGGTGCATTTTGATCTGATTGTACCCTGAAAAGCCATCCATAAAAGACATCCTTTCAAACCCACACGTGTTATCGACGATAATATCCGTGATTGGTAAAGGAAAATCATCTTTCGGACATCTTTGAATTTAAGTCTCGATAGTCGGCCGCGGTAGGATCTGTCGCTTTTCTTCAAAGCGGGTACTATATTGGCTACCCGGTCGAGTGTTGAACCTCGAATGAAACACGCTTTGATCGGCTTCTCGATTTCTTTCTCAATGGCCTTCATGACACGAGGGCAAATCGTCGTTCTTTGTTGTTTAACGAGCTTAGCGCTGGTTCGATATTAAGGCAATGCATAGCCACTTGAGGGTCTAAGCGGGCATATCTTCATAACTCCAGCGAAGACATCGATATATTCCGTACCAAAGCGATAAGGCTTTCCTTTTCTTCATTTGTCAAACTATAAGCTTATGAATATGGGCTTGGATTAGCTTCATCCCCATATCAACTCGGACTATTTTGTCATCGGTGGGCGGTTCGTTGTTCAAAGCGATGTTCCCCTTGCATCGAGCTGTTGACTTAGCGGATCTTGAATAATGACGGTGATCGTCCTCTTGAATCTCAAGTTGATCATTTGCGATCATATTGGCCATCGGGGATCGAAATTCATGTCTGTCTTGACTTGAATCGAGCTGTTCGGGCGATGAGTGCTCGAATGGCTCTCGGTCTCGACATGCCATGATGCGATGGTGATTCATACCCCAACCCTTCACGAGTTTTATGATAGTAATCATCGGTGGCCTTAGGGACATAGGCGGATCGATCGGTGCCGATGCCTTTCGAAGTTTAGTCCTTCTTTGCGAAGGAAGTCATACCCCATTTTCTTCATCAAATTTCGTGCGTTGGCGAAATATGAAAATTGGGTTCCTCTTCCTCGCTTTGGGCTGCTCGAGCTTGTTTTGCAGCGGTGGTGACCTTGCCAAGGATAATGTCTTCGATCACTATCCTGGTGGTACCACAAAACGCTTGCGAAGAGTCATTATGCCTTTGGGTCATCATGAGCGGCGACCGAATTGGCATGTGCAATGCGGGTTCGACATACAGCCGTGGCGAATTTCGACATTAAGTCGATATGACTTTCAACACCGGTCGCGTAAGCTAAATCATAATCTTCATTGAAAATGGCGATATCGTCATCGGGATCATTCGGATCGATTACAAAGGGTTTTACATCATTGAACACAACTCCTTGTTGGGACTCTATGTCGACTTCATTCCATTGTCATAGTCCTCGATCTGTGGTTCACGGTTTGGCCTTCCCAAGGTAGTGGGCGAATCGGTGAAATAATTCTCCACCCCTTGAGCGGTTGCCTTTCGCGACCAATGTTTTAACCATCCCTCTTCATCTACATACTTCATGCATTGATGCAGCGTAGATGGGGCGATCAAGTTTTCGTGGATCGAGGTCGACCAAGAGCAAATTGTAAGATGTGTCGTCGATGACATAGCAAGTGACATCGTCTTCAAGTCTCCTATCGGCATCGAGTTTGATTTTGCCCAAGGGGCGAGAATTGGCGGCATTGAAGCCGTAGATGGTAGTCGGTTGTCGCTAAGCGATGCGGTATCCCAAGATGTTGTATGATTCTCAATGGGATGATACTCAATGCGGATCTGGATCAACTTGAGCTCGGTTGATCGGACGAGCCAATGTAACGGTAAAGTATAATGGCCTATCATGCTTGGGTTCTTCACTTGCATGTCCTCAGGAGAAGGTGATGCAAGGTATTGGCCCTGAAGACACAGTGACATTGAAGCAAACTTACGTTGAGCTTTACGGGAAATGGCGAGGCAGCCGTTATCATAGCGCTTCATAAAGCTTCTACGGTAGATTGAGAGGCGCAAGAGCTCGAATAAAGTGATCCTCGCCGGGATGTTGGAGAGTTGAGCTAAAACATCAAAGCTGGAAAGGGGCCTTGAGGTCTCGGTGTCCTTCCTAAAGCTCTGTTGTAGCGGATTTCCCTTGTTTTGGGCTCAATGGCCGGCACCCTTGATGGTACATCAGTGCGCCTCGGGATACTCCCTTGAGAACTCTTTCCCACCTCGGGTAGCAAGCGGTGCGGTATGCGGCGGGATGATTTGCTCCTTTTAAAGCGGCGGAGGTGGCATTACAAGTCCTCCCTTTAGGCTTTGAAGAGGTCCATTGTTCATCGATAACAAGTCGGGGTGGACCCACATAATTTAAGCCCTTGGTAGTGTAAGGACCATACCTTGTGCCTCCGCTGCTGGAGATCAAAGTTCACAACTTTGGCCTCGCTTGAGGATCGGCTTTACCCATCTTGCACTTGGAGTTCAGCGAAGTCGCCAAATTGGAGGCGACCATGTTTGCGGACACCTTCTTCGATCCTCCCGAGTCATAACACTGCTTCTAACAAGACTTGGATCTTGTCTTTCAAGATGTAGCATGACCGTCGGATGGTGTACCATTCGATGGTACATCGATATTTTGGATCATCCGTCCTTGAAGCTTCCTCCGGCTTCCTCATTTCGGGCGTGATCTTGTTCATTTTGAGTAAAGTTTTAAGGATTGGTATGACCTGGTCATCCTTAAAGTCATACTTCCTCACGGGGGCGGTATCAAAAACATTCGATTTACGCTTGAAGGGTCTCGAAGTAGGTTGGGTCTCCACGGCCAAAGTCTCCTTCCCCTTCGGCGCTTTTGGGGAATAAAATTGTTACGATTACCCCCTTTTTATGGCGAGAATCACGGGGTTCCTCGGCCGATCCTCATAAGCATGTTCTCAACTTGCTCGCCTGCCTCACCAATTCTCTCCAAGAGTGTGCTTCAAGCGCACCCATCTTTGAAAGTATGTTGATCGAGAGGTTGGCTCGCACATCCCGATGAATGTAAGCAGAGGCTGGTCGGGAGTGCAAAGGCAGTCGGAATCGGCAGCGAGCGTCGGCGGACTCCGTCTTCTTTTGCTTTTCGACCCGACAAAGTGGCCATAGACACCTCGGTGTCATCATCGAAGAATCGGGCCATAAAAGCCTCGTACATCTTTCCAAGAGCGATAGAACCGGGCTCTAACCTTGAAACCATTGGCGACTCCCTTAAGAGTGCTAATGAATAACGGGTCATGATAGGATCGTTACCGTTATATGCCGGTTTGTGCTTGGAAGTAATAGATGTGTTGCGACGGAGAGCTTTTCGTCGGCGCACTAAATTAAGTGGCTTGAATTTGGAGGATATGGGACATCATCCCATTCTATAGGGTATGGCCTTGCCACCCCGGCTCCTTAGATTGCCCTTGGAGTTTGAGCGTCCGGTACTTTTGGAAATCCCGCAACATATGATCCTGCTCTTTCGTGCAGCGGATTGATTCGCTTAGATGACATTGAGTGAACATCATGATCCCCGTCGTAGCCTTCTTGCTTCGATCCGGATCCTCCTTCGTCCATCTTCTTCTTGCCCACAACTTTCTCCATCATCATCTCTAAGCGTCTGATAGATTCTTGTTGCGCAAGAATAGTAGCTTGTTGCTCTTCAATTCTTCGTGCCATCTCTTCTTCTCGTTCGGCCATGAGGACGGCACGATCACTGAAATCGATATTTGAAGGTTGAGATGTAGCGATGGCGAGTTCTCAATTCTTGAAGGACCCCGATAGCTGGCTATAATCAAGCGGGATTGCATGCAGTGCGAAGGCGGGTGCCGATAAGCCTTGGCTATTGATTAATGCGCCTCGTAAACCTGGGGAGTACTCGGGGTCAGACGATTCAGGACTGCTTATCGGGGTCTTGCTCCCGCTCCTCCCAACCATGTTAATGGTCACTCCATGACCCTCGCGGGCCGCTTGCCTTTTACGGTGGAACCGCCCGTCTAGTTGGCGGGTCGATAACCGCTCAAAACCGAAGGCGTCGTTGATGAACATTGGGCGCATCGCGAGATGAGCTTCTCCACGGCGGCAATGAGGCGCATTTGATTGGCATCGGCTTGCGTGTGAGATAATCCGCGGAGATCGGAAGTGGGTGTACCCCGGTTGATTCGAAAAATGAGCCTCGCGTGAGAGGGCTTCGAGTCGAGTTTGGCGAACTGGCGAGGTTGCCACTTCCCTTGGCTCTGGCGAAGCTTATGGCGAGGTTAAGCCATCGGCGAAGTTCATCGGCTCGGCATGGACCTCATGTTGGCGAGGTTCGTCATTCGACACTTGCCATGGCGAGGTTAGTCAGCAGGCGGCGTTCATCCGCGTTCTTTGGCGAGGTTCGCTAAGCGAGCGAGGCTCGTCTCTTTCAAGGGACCTCGCGTTGTGGCGAGGTTAGCCACTGGCGAGGCTCGTCACTTCTTGAGGACCCACGTTGTGGCGAGGTTAGCCACTTGGGCGAGCTCGCGGCATAGGCGGCGTTAGTCTTGTGGGCGAGGTTAGCGGTAGGCGGCGTTAGTCTTGTGGGCGAGGTTAGCGGTAGGCGGCGCTTCGTCTTGTTTGAATGAACCTCTTGATGATGGCGAGGTTCAGCGGCTCTTCGGACGATAGTGGAATCCGTCCAGCGAGACCAAAGCTTCGAGCACATCGGCGAGCTTGGTTCTGCCGGCGTTATGCGGCGCTGGATAGGGAACCGTTAGTAGGATCGGTCTCCCCATAGGCGAGCGAGGCTCGTCTCTTTCAAGGGACCTCGCGTTGTGGCGAGGTTCGCCACTGGCGAGCTCGTCACTTCTTGAGGACCCACGTTGTGGCGAGGTTAGCCACTGGCGAGCTCGTCACTTCTTGAGGACCCACGTTGTGGCGAGGTTCGCCACTGGCGAGCTCGTCACTTCTTGAGGACCCACGTTGTGGCGAGGTTCGCCACTGGCGAGCTCGTCACTTCTTGAGGACCCACGTTGTGGCGAGGTTCGCCACTGGCGAGCTCGTCACTTCTTGAGGACCCACGTTGTGGCGAGGTTCGCCACTGGCGAGCTCGTCACTTCTTGAGGACCCACGTTGTGGCGAGGTTAAGCCATCGGCGAAGTTCATCGGCTCGGCATGGACCTCATGTTGGCGAGGTTCGCCACTGGCGAGCTCGTCACTTCTTGAGGACCCACGTTGTGGCGAGGTTAAGCCATCGGCGAAGTTCATCGGCTCGGCATGGACCTCATGTTGGCGAGGTTCGCCACTGGCGAGCTCGTCTCTTTCAAGGGACCTCGCGTTGTGGCGAGGTTCGCCACTGGCGAGCTCGTCACTTCTTGAGGACCCACGTTGTGGCGAGGTTCGCCACTGGCGAGCTCGTCACTTCTTGAGGACCCACGTTGTGGCGAGGTTCGCCACTGGCGAGCTCGTCACTTCTTGAGGACCCACGTTGTGGCGAGGTTAGCCACTGGCGAGCTCGTCACTTCTTGAGGACCCACGTTGTGGCGAGGTTCGCCACTGGCGAGCTCGTCACTTCTTGAGGACCCACGTTGTGGCGAGGTTAGCCACTGGCGAGCTCGTCACTTCTTGAGGACCCACGTTGTGGCGAGGTTCGCCACTGGCGAGCTCGTCACTTCTTGAGGACCCACGTTGTGGCGAGGTTCGCCACTGGCGAGCTCGTCACTTCTTGAGGACCCACGTTGTGGCGAGGTTCGCTGGCGAGCCTCGTCGGACCAATGATGCGGCGAGGCGAGCCGTTTGAGCGTCGAGGTTCCTTTGCTATGGCGAACCTCGGTTGAGCGTCGAGGTTCCTTTGCTATGGCGAACCTCGGTTGAGCGTCGAGGTTCCTTTGCTATAAGCGAACCTCGGTTGAATGTCGAGCCTGCGCTGAATGTCGAGCCTGTTGCTTGGCGAGCCTCGTCGAATGTCGAGCCTGTTGCTTGGCGAGCCTCGTGCGAATGTCGAGCCTCATTGCTTGGCGAGCCTCGTGCGAATGTCGAGCCTCGGCTTGGCGAGCCTCGTCGAATGTCGAGGTTCCTTTGCTATAAGCGAACCTCGGTTGAATGTCGAGGTTCCTTTGCTATAAGCGAACCTCGGTTAAATGTCGAGCCTCGGCGCTGGCGAGCCTCGTCGAATGTCGAGCCTCATTGCTTGGCGAGCCTCGCTGAATGTCGAGCCTCGCTGCTTGGCGAGCCTCGTCACGAATGTCGAGCCTCGCGCTTGGCGAGCCTCGTCGAATGTCGAGCCTGCGCTGAATGTCGAGCCTGGCTGCTTGGCGAGCCTCGCTGAATGTCGAGCCTGGCTGCTTGGCGAGCCTCGCACGAATGTCGAGCCTGGCTGCTTGGCGAGCCTCGTGCGAATGTCGAGCCTCGCGCTTGGCGAGCCTCGTCGAATGTCGAGCCTCGGCGCTGGCGAGCCTCGTGCGAATGTCGAGCCTGCGCTGAATGTCGAGCCTCGGCTTGGCGAGCCTCGTCACGAATGTCGAGCCTCGGCTTGGCGAGCCTCGTCGAATGTCGAGCCTGCGCTGAATGTCGAGCCTGCGCTGAATGTCGAGCCTCATTGCTTGGCGAGCCTCGTGCGAATGTCGAGCCTCATTGCTTGGCGAGCCTCGTCGAATGTCGAGGTTCCTTTGCTATGGCGAACCTCGGTTGAATGTCGAGGTTCCTTTGCTATAAGCGAACCTCGGTTGAATGTCGAGGTTCCTTTGCTATAAGCGAACCTCGGTTGAATGTCGAGGTTCCTTTGCTATGGCGAACCTCGGTTGAGCGTCGAGGTTCCTTTGCTATGGCGAACCTCGGTTAAATGTCGAGCCTGCGCTGAATGTCGAGCCTCATTGCTTGGCGAGCCTCGCTGAATGTCGAGCCTCGGCTTGGCGAGCCTCGCTGAATGTCGAGCCTCATTGCTTGGCGAGCCTCGTCACGAATGTCGAGCCTGCGCTGAATGTCGAGCCTGTTGCTTGGCGAGCCTCGCTGAATGTCGAGCCTGCGCTGAATGTCGAGCCTGCGCTGAATGTCGAGCCTCGCTGCTTGGCGAGCCTCGCTGAATGTCGAGCCTCGGCTTGGCGAGCCTCGTCACGAATGTCGAGCCTGTTGCTTGGCGAGCCTCGTCGAATGTCGAGGTTCCTTTGCTATGGCGAACCTCGGTTGAATGTCGAGGTTCCTTTGCTATGGCGAACCTCGGTTGAATGTCGAGGTTCCTTTGCTATAAGCGAACCTCGGTTGAATGTCGAGGTTCCTTTGCTATAAGCGAACCTCGGTTGAATGTCGAGCCTGTTGCTTGGCGAGCCTCGTCACGAATGTCGAGCCTCGGCGCTGGCGAGCCTCGTCGAATGTCGAGCCTGCGCTGAATGTCGAGCCTGTTGCTTGGCGAGCCTCGTCGAATGTCGAGGTTCCTTTGCTATAAGCGAACCTCGGTTAAATGTCGAGCCTCGCTGCTTGGCGAGCCTCGTCACGAATGTCGAGCCTCGGCTTGGCGAGCCTCGCTGAATGTCGAGCCTCGCTGCTTGGCGAGCCTCGTCGAATGTCGAGCCTGTTGCTTGGCGAGCCTCGCTGAATGTCGAGCCTGTTGCTTGGCGAGCCTGCGCTGAATGTCGAGCCTCGGCTTGGCGAGCCTCGCTGAATGTCGAGCCTCGGCTTGGCGAGCCTCGTCACGAATGTCGAGCCTGTTGCTTGGCGAGCCTCGTCGAATGTCGAGCCTCGGCTTGGCGAGCCTCGCTGAATGTCGAGCCTCGCTGCTTGGCGAGCCTCGCTGAATGTCGAGCCTCATTGCTTGGCGAGCCTCGTCGAATGTCGAGCCTGTTGCTTGGCGAGCCTCGCTGAATGTCGAGCCTGTTGCTTGGCGAGCCTCGTCACGAATGTCGAGCCTCGGCGCTGGCGAGCCTCGCTGAATGTCGAGCCTCATTGCTTGGCGAGCCTGCGCTGAATGTCGAGCCTCATTGCTTGGCGAGCCTCGTCACGAATGTCGAGCCTCGCTGCTTGGCGAGCCTCGTCACGAATGTCGAGCCTCGGCTTGGCGAGCCTCGCTGAATGTCGAGCCTCGCTGCTTGGCGAGCCTCGCTGAATGTCGAGCCTCATTGCTTGGCGAGCCTCGTGCGAATGTCGAGCCTCGGCGCTGGCGAGCCTCGTCACGAATGTCGAGCCTCGGCTTGGCGAGCCTCGCTGAATGTCGAGCCTCATTGCTTGGCGAGCCTCGTCGAATGTCGAGCCTGTTGCTTGGCGAGCCTCGTCACGAATGTCGAGCCTCGGCTTGGCGAGCCTGCGCTGAATGTCGAGCCTCATTGCTTGGCGAGCCTCGTCGAATGTCGAGCCTCGGCGCTGGCGAGCCTCGTCGAATGTCGAGCCTGTTGCTTGGCGAGCCTCGTGCGAATGTCGAGCCTGTTGCTTGGCGAGCCTCGTGCGAATGTCGAGCCTGTTGCTTGGCGAGCCTGCGCTGAATGTCGAGCCTCGGCTTGGCGAGCCTCGTCGAATGTCGAGCCTCGGCGCTGGCGAGCCTCGCTGAATGTCGAGCCTCGCTGCTTGGCGAGCCTCGTCACGAATGTCGAGCCTCGCTGCTTGGCGAGCCTCGCTGAATGTCGAGCCTGTTGCTTGGCGAGCCTCGCTGAATGTCGAGCCTCGGCGCTGGCGAGCCTCGTCGAATGTCGAGCCTCATTGCTTGGCGAGCCTCGCTGAATGTCGAGCCTCATTGCTTGGCGAGCCTCGTGCGAATGTCGAGCCTCATTGCTTGGCGAGCCTCGCTGAATGTCGAGCCTGCGCTGAATGTCGAGCCTGTTGCTTGGCGAGCCTCGTGCGAATGTCGAGCCTCGCTGCTTGGCGAGCCTGCGCTGAATGTCGAGCCTCATTGCTTGGCGAGCCTCGTCGAATGTCGAGCCTCGGCTTGGCGAGCCTCGTCGAATGTCGAGCCTCGGCTTGGCGAGCCTCGTGCGAATGTCGAGCCTCGGCTTGGCGAGCCTGCGCTGAATGTCGAGCCTCATTGCTTGGCGAGCCTGCGCTGAATGTCGAGCCTGTTGCTTGGCGAGCCTCGCTGAATGTCGAGCCTCATTGCTTGGCGAGCCTCGTCGAATGTCGAGCCTGCGCTGAATGTCGAGCCTCGGCTTGGCGAGCCTCGTCACGAATGTCGAGCCTCATTGCTTGGCGAGCCTCGTGCGAATGTCGAGCCTCATTGCTTGGCGAGCCTCGCTGAATGTCGAGCCTCATTGCTTGGCGAGCCTCGTCACGAATGTCGAGCCTCATTGCTTGGCGAGCCTCGCTGAATGTCGAGCCTCGCTGCTTGGCGAGCCTCGTCACGAATGTCGAGCCTGTTGCTTGGCGAGCCTCGTCACGAATGTCGAGCCTCATTGCTTGGCGAGCCTGCGCTGAATGTCGAGCCTCGGCGCTGGCGAGCCTCGCTGAATGTCGAGCCTCATTGCTTGGCGAGCCTCGCACGAATGTCGAGCCTCATTGCTTGGCGAGCCTCGCTGAATGTCGAGCCTCATTGCTTGGCGAGCCTCGTCACGAATGTCGAGCCTGTTGCTTGGCGAGCCTCGTCACGAATGTCGAGCCTGTTGCTTGGCGAGCCTCGCTGAATGTCGAGCCTCATTGCTTGGCGAGCCTCGTCGAATGTCGAGCCTCGGCTTGGCGAGCCTCGTCGAATGTCGAGCCTCATTGCTTGGCGAGCCTCGTCACGAATGTCGAGCCTCATTGCTTGGCGAGCCTGCGCTGAATGTCGAGCCTCGGCTTGGCGAGCCTCGTGCGAATGTCGAGCCTCATTGCTTGGCGAGCCTCGCTGAATGTCGAGCCTGTTGCTTGGCGAGCCTCGTGCGAATGTCGAGCCTCGGCGCTGGCGAGCCTCGTCACGAATGTCGAGCCTCGCTGCTTGGCGAGCCTCGTCGAATGTCGAGCCTCATTGCTTGGCGAGCCTCGCACGAATGTCGAGCCTCATTGCTTGGCGAGCCTGCGCTGAATGTCGAGCCTGTTGCTTGGCGAGCCCGTTGTGTCTTCTCTTGGGGCAGCGAACCCGTTGTGTCTTCTCTTGGGGCAAAGACAAACCGAATAGTGGCACATCGCATGGTAGGCCACTATTAGGAAATGATCGAATCGTTCGGTGACATAAAAGTATAACGATCGTGATCAAAAGCAATCAAGTTGTTGATGGCGTGAGAGTATAACAACGGTGATTACGAACAAAGTCATTTAGGAAATGACTCGTGGGGGTAGGCGAGTCGTTCGGTGACATGGGAGTATAGCGACTATGGTTGAAATAGAGGCACATCGCATGGTAGGCGCTATTCGATGAGGGAGTTGATAGGGGCATATTGCTTGGTTAACCACTATCTAAACCAAAGTCACTTTCGGGCAAGTGGCGATCTGAAATGATCGGATCGTTCGGTGACACGAGGGTATGGCGACATAAGACCAAGAAGAATCTAGTTGTTGGTGACTTCGGAAGTATAACAACTATGATGGGAATAGAGTGCGACGACTTGATTGGACAACGTCATTTGCGGGAATGGCGGTGCGGACTATCGAGGTGATTGTTAACATGGCGGTTATATGGACCTACCAACCTATTGGCGAGGATTGGAAGGGAGTTTGTCAAAGGTGATTGTTAACCCGACAAGAATTTGTTGTGATTGGGGCAACTTTGAGGACTCACCATCCCATTGAAGAGGATTAGTAAGTTAATTTGCGGAGGTAAAATGTTAACATGACAAGATTGTCGCGGCGGGCGACTTTGAGGACTTACCATCCCATTGAAGAGGATTGGTAAGTTGATTTGTCGAGGTGCAATATTAACATGGCGGTGGGAGTGGTCCGTTATCCTACTTGAGAGGATTGTGAAGGAAATCAGGGGAACTATCGAGGTGATTGTTAACATGATAGTTTTGGGGAGTTTGAAAGACTACGGGTAGTACTTTTGAAACTTACCATTAATAGGCATCATGATTACGTAGCCTTCTTGATTGGTTAGGCGGTATGCTCCATTCGAGTAAGCAGACTCTACCACGAATGGTCCTTCCCATTTTGGCTCGAACTTCCCCTTCTTTTGGAGTTCAAAATCATCGGGCGTCGGACGGCGAGAACAAGGTCGCCTTCCTTGAAAATCGACATCGGACTTTCTTGTCAAATGCTTTAGAAATCGAGTGCGGTAAAGCTTCGATATCTTTGTTGAGCACATGTCGTTTTCATCCGGCATTTCAAGTTCCTCAAAGCGTCGTGATGATTTTCCTCGGTTGTCATTCGGTGGATAGCGCCATTGAGCGATGGGATTTGAATCTCTATCGGTAAAATGGCTTCACAACCATAAACCGAGAATATGGGGTGGAACACATGGGTGTCGCGAACCGTTGTGCGGTAAGCCCACGAGCTTTACTTGACTTGTCGTTCAATCCTTCTTGTTTGAAGAGACCATCTTAGTAAGGATTTTGATGATCGTCTTATTAAAAGCTTGACTGTCCATTAGCGGCGGGGTAGTAAGGCTGTTGATGCTAAATTCGGATCGAAATTTATCGCGAGAATCAGCGTGAAGGCATGGTGACAAATTGCGGACCATTATCGTGGGCGATCGCCTCGGCACCCATACCGGTATATGACATGATGTTTAACAAATTTGATCACATCGCTTGTCTTGACCAATCTCAGCGGGCGGCTTGACCCACTTTGAGAAATACTCGATTATCGCCAATATGAAGCGATGTCCTTTTGAAGAAGGTGGAGAAATTGGACCGGCGATGTCCATTCCCCACGTTTCAAATGGCGGGGCGTGGCGGTAGGATGCAAGTGTTCGGAGGTTGGTGAAGGTAATTAGCATGTATTTGTACGCATGGCATCGTTTAGCGTAAGCCACGGCATCCCCTACCATTGTCGGCCAATAATAGCAGAGTCTCATAGCCGGTCCCATAACTTGGGTCGGTGGTGTGCTCCACAAACACCGTCGTGAGCTTCTTTCAAGACTTGCTCTGCTTCCTTAGTTGACAAACATCGGGCGGTAACCCATCATATGACCTTCTATATAAGGTGCGTAGTTGGGAATCGTAGTAAAATCTTGGCCTTCGCCGGCGAATTGACTCCCTTTCTTTTATGTCTTGGGCAATATCCCATGCAAGACATAGTCGATGATCGGAAACCGCCGGTCGTGCTTCAAGTGACTTAGGTTAGTCCTCATTGCTTGGACTGTAATGCATATTTTGGCGAAATAGTTGCCGACTAGACACAATAACTTGCGAGTAGCATTCTCGAGGCGGGGCTAAGCGTAGGCTGCAAGAGGCATGGCATCGGCGTAAGTGTTCATAAGCGGGGTACATGATCAATGTAAAAGCTTTCAAAGGAGTCGACTAAAGTTATGGGCTGGCATAATGAGGATAAGGTCCTCGTGCGACCGTATTCTCCTCTTAGTTGTTTCACGACTAGGCTGCGAATCCCCAAATGCTTCAAGGTGTTTCCGCCTAGATGTTTGGCTATGTCGAGACCAATCAACAGCGCATTATATTACGCTTTCGTTATTGGTGCATGGTTACGATAGCGACCGCATTTCGTGGTATCCGTGGTTTTGCGGAGATATCAATACTACCCCCACTCGGCTACAGCGGGGCCATCGGGGGTTGCTCTCGAGCTCCGTCAAAGAACAAGCTGCCACACTGTTCCTTAGAGACCAGATTAGCTTCATAAGGTTCATCGGGCATGTCTTGATACAATTCGACTTTCCCTTTCAATGGATGGTTAGCCATAAGATCACCTGCGGCTTGACCCTTCATCGCCTTCGAGGTTTGAAGTGAATGTCGTCTTGAGATAACAACAATGCCCATCTAGCCATTCGACCATTCAGCGTGCGGTGGGTCATGAATACCGTATAGGGTCAATTTTGGAGATGGCGTGTATGGTGCGTCCCACTAGATAGTGCGCATCTTTTGGATGGCGAAGACCAAAGCCAAACATTCCTTACGAGCGGGAGGATATCGATATTGACCCCGACAGCGTCCTCTTGAGGTAATAGACCGCTTTGTTAAGTGGCCATTGTCATCGTCTGTGCTAAGAGACACGCTAGCATACTACGTAGTGCGGATGTAAATCGAAATGGCTTTCTGATTTAGGTGCAACCAACACGGGGGATTAGGCAGATCGTTTTGATCTCTTGAATGCCTTCCGACAATCTTCATCCCAAGCGAGCGATACACCCTTCTTCATGAGCTTGAGAATGGTTGACATTTCCCCGATAAATTGGAGATGAATCTGCGAATGTAAGCCAAACGCCCTTGGAGGCCACGAAGCTCTCTGAGGCTTCTAGGAGGTGGAAGTTCTTGGATAGCTTTGACTTTGTCCGGGTCGAGTCGTATACCATCTGCTGTGACCACGAATCCCAGAAACTTGCCACTAGACATTCCCAGAAAAGACTTAGCTGGGTTCATCCTCGGTGATGTGCCGCATTATCTCAAATGTAGTCCTCAAGTCGTAAATGATCACTTTTGTGGCGACTCTTGACTACCAAATCGTCCACATAGCATTCTCTTGTCTTCCGCAAATGTTTTGGAAGATAGTGGTCATAACTGCGTTGGTATGTAGCCCTGCGTTTTCAAGCCGAAAGGCATAAGCGTATAACGGTATATTCGGCGGTGTTGGGAAGCGATGTGCTTTTCATCATCGGGGTGCATTTTGATCGATTGTACCACGAAAAGCCATCCATAAAGACATCCTTTCAAACCCACCGTGTTATCGGCGATAATATCCGTGATTGGTAAAGGAAAATCATCTTTCGGACATCTTTGAATTTAAGTCTCGATAGTCGGCCTTGCGGTAGGATCGTCGCTTTTCTTCAAAGCAGGTACTATATTGGCTACCCGGTCGAGTGTTGAACCTCGAATGAAACACGCTTTGATCGGCTTCTCGATTTCTTTCTCAATGGCCTTCATGACACGAGGGCAAATCGTCGTTCTTTGTTGTTTAACGAGCTTAGCGCTGGTTCGATATTAAGGCAATGCATAGCCACTTGAGGGTCTAAGCGGGCATATCTTCATAACTCCAGCGAAGACATCGATATATTCCGTACCAAAGCGATAAGGCTTTCCTTTTCTTCATTTGTCAAACTATAAGCTTATGAATATGGGCTTGGATTAGCTTCATCCCCATATCAACTTCGGACTATTTTGTCATCGGTGGGCGGTTCGTTGTTCAAAGCGATGTTCCCCTTGCATCATTTGTTGACTTAGCGGATCTTGAATAATGACGGTGATCGTCCTCTTGAATCTCAAGTTGATCATTTGCGATCATATTGGCCATCGGGGATCGAAATTCATGTCTGTCTTGACTTGAATCGAGCTGTTCGGGCGATGAGTGCTCGAATGGCTCTCGGTCTCGACATGCCATGATGCGATGGTGATTCATACCCCAACCCTTTACGAGTTTTATGATAGTAATCATCAGGCTGGCCTTCAGGGACATAGGCGGATCTGATCGGTGCCCTGATGCCTTTCCCGAAGTTTAGTCCTTCTTTGCGAAGGAAGTCATACCCCATTTTCTTCATCAAATTTCGTGCGTTGGCGAAATATGAAAATTGGGGTTCTTTTCCTTTTGCTTGGGGTTGTTCCACCTCGGCTTGCAATGGTTTATTGACCTTGCCAAGGATAATGTCTTTCCGATCACTATCCCTGGCTGGTACCACAAAAACCGCTTGCGAAGAGTCATTATGCCTTTGGGTCATCATGAACGACGACCGAATTGGCATGTGCAATGCAGGTTCGACATACAGTGGCGAAATTCGACATTAAGTCGATATGACTTTCAACACCGGTCGTAAGCTAAATCATAATCTTCATTGAAAATGGCGATATCGTCATCGGGATCATTGGATCGATTACAAAGGGTTTTACATCATTGAACACAACTCCTTGTTGGGACTCTATGTCGACTTCATTCCATTGTCATAGTCCTCGATCTGTGGTTCACGGTTTGGCCTTCCCAAGGTAGTGGGCGAATCGGTGAAATAATTCTCCACCCCTTGAGCGGTTGCCTTTCGCGACCAATGTTTTAACCACCCTTCTTCGTCTCGTACTTCATGCATTGATGCAGCGTAGATGGGGCGATCAAGTTTTCATGGATCGAGTTGACCCAAGAGCAAATTGTAAGATGTGTCGCGTCGATGACATAGCAAGTGACATCGTCTTCAAGTCTCCTATCGGCATCGAGTTTGATTTTGCCCAAGGGGCGAATTGGCGGCATTGAAGCCGTAGATGGTAGTCGGTTGTCGCTAAGCGATGCGGCGGTATCCCAAGATGTTGTATGATTCTCAATGGGATGATACTCAATGCGGATCTGGATCAACTTGAGCTCGGTTGATTCGGACGAGCCAATGTAACGGTAAAGTATAATGGCCTATCATGCTTGGGTTCTTCACTTGCATGTCCTCAGGAGAAGGTGATGCAAGGTATTGGCCCCTTGAAGACACAGTGACATTGAAGCAAACTTACATTGAGCTTTACGGGAAATGGCGAGGCAGCCGTTATCATGGCGCTTCATAAAGCTTCTACGGTAGATTGAGAGAGGCGCAAGAGCTCGAATAAAGTGATCCTCGCCGGGATGTTGGAGAGTTGAGCTAAAACATCAAAGCTGGAAAGGGGCCTTGAGGTCTCGGTGTCCTTCCTAAAGCTCTGTTGTAGCGGATTTCCCTTGTTTTGGGCTCAATGGCCGGCACCCTTGATGGTACATCAGTGCGCCTCGGGATACTCCCTTGAGAACTCTTTCCCACCTCGGGTAGCAAGCGAATGCAGTTTGTCTTGGTAGGGATGATTTGCTCCTTTTAGGCGTGAGGTGGCATTACAAGTCCTCCCTTTAGGCTTTGAAGAGGTCCATTGTTCATCGATAACAAGTCGGGGTGGACCCACATAATTTAAGCCCTTGGCGTAGTGTAAGGGACCATACCTTGTGCCTCCCGTGCTGGAGATCAAAGTTCACAACTTTGGCCTGCTTGAGGATCGGCTTTACCCATCTTGCACTTGGAGTTCAGCGAAGTCGCCAAATTGGAGGCGACCATGTTTGCGGACACCTTCTTCGATCCTCTCGCGAGTCATAACACTGCTTCTAACAAGACTTGGATCTTGTCTTTCAAGATGTAGCATGACCCGTCGGATGGTGTACCATTCGATGGTACATCTGATATTTTGGATCATCCGTCCTTGAAGCTTCCTCGGCTTCCTCATTTCGGGCGTGATCTTGTTCATTTTGAGTAAAGTTTTAAGGATTGGTATGACCTGGTCATCCTTAAAGTCATACTTCCTCACGGGGCGGTATCAAAAACATTCGATTTACGCTTGAAGGGTCTCGAAGTAGGTTGGGTCTCCACGGCCAAAGTCTCCTTCCCCTTCATTTGCTTTTGGGGAATAAAATTGTTACGATTACCCCCTTTTATGGCGAGAATCACGGGGTTCCTCGGCCCGATCCTCATAAGCATGTTCTCAACTTGCTGCATGCCTCACCAATTCTCTCCAAGAGTGTGCTTCAAGCGCACCCATCTTTGAAAGTATGTTGATCGAGAGGTTGGCTCGCACATCCGATGAATGTAAGCAGAGGCTGGTCGGGAGTGCAAAGGCAGTCGAATCGGCTTGAGCGTCTTGGCGGACTCCGTCTTCTTTTGCTTTTCGACCCGACAAAGTGGCCATAGACACCTCGGTGTCATCATCGAAGAATCGGGCCATAAAAGCCTCGTACATCTTTCCAAGAGCGATAGAACCAGGCTCTAACCTTCGAAACCATTCGAAGGCGACTCCCTTAAGAGTGCTAATGAATAACCGGGTCATGATAGGATCGTTACCCGTTATATGCCCGGTTTGTGCTTGGAAGTAATAGATGTGTTGCGACGGAGAGCTTTTCGTCGGCGCACTAAATTAAGTGGCTTGAATTTGGAGGATATGGGACATCATCCCATTCTATAGGGTATGGCCTTGCCACCCCCAGCTCCTTAGATTGCCCTTGGAGTTTCAGGGCGTCCAGCTACTTTTGGAAATCCCGCAACATATGATCCTGCTCTTTCGTGCAGCGGATTGATTCGCTTAGATGACATTGAGTGAACATCATGATCCCGTCGTAGCCTTCTTGCTTCGATCCGGATCCTCCTTCGTCCATCTTCTTCTTGCCCACAACTTTCTCCATCATCATCTCTAAGCGTCGATAGATTCTTGTTGCGCAAGAATAGTAGCTTGTTGCTCTTCAATTCTTAGTGCCATCTCTTCTTCTCGTTCGGCCATGAGGACGGCACGATCACTGAAATCGGTATTTGAAGGTTGAGATGTAGCGATGGCGAGTTCTCAATTCTTGAAGGACCCCGATGGCTATAATCAAGCGGGATTGCATACAGTGCGAAGCGGGTGCCGATAGGCGCCTTGGCTATTGATTAATCGCCTCGTAAACACAGGGAGTACTTCGAGTCGAGCGATTCGGGGCTGCTTATCGGGGTCTTGCTCCGCTCCTCCCAACCATGTTAATGGTCACTCCATGACCCTCGCGGGCGCTTGCCTTTACGGTGGAACCGCCGTCTAGTTGGCGGGTGGATAACGCTCAAAACCGAAGGCGATCGTTGATGAACATTGGCGCGCATCGCGAGATGAGCTTCTCCGCAGCGGCAATGAGGCGCATTTGATTGGCATCGGCGCTTGCGTGTGAGATAATCCGCGAGATCGGAAGTGGGTGTACCCCGGTTGATTCGAAAAATGAGCCTCGCGTGAGAGGGCTTCGAGTCGAGTTTGGCGAACTGGCGAGGTTGCCACTTCCCTTGGCTCTGGCGAAGCTTATGGCGAGGTTAAGCCATCGGCGAAGTTCATCGGCTCGGCATGGACCTCATGTTGGCGAGGTTCGTCATTCGACACTTGCCATGGCGAGGTTAAGCCATCGGCGAAGTTCATCGGCTCGGCATGGACCTCATGTTGGCGAGGTTCGCTAAGCGAGCGAGGCTCGTCTCTTTTCAAGGGACCTCGCGTTGTGGCGAGGTTAGCCACTGGCGAGCTCGTCACTTCTTGAGGACCCACGTTGTGGCGAGGTTAAGCCATCGGCGAAGTTCATCGGCTCGGCATGGACCTCATGTTGGCGAGGTTCGTCATTCGACACTTGCCATGGCGAGGTTAGCGGTAGGCGGCGTTAGTCTTGTGGGCGAGGTTAGCGGTAGGCGGCGTTAGTCTTGTGGGCGAGGTTAGCGGTAGGCGGCGTTAGTCTTGTGGGCGAGGTTAGCGGTAGGCGGCGTTAGTCTTGTGGGCGAGGTTAGCGGTAGGCGGCGTTAGTCTTGTGGGCGAGGTTAGCGGTAGGCGGCGTTAGTCTTGTGGGCGAGGTTAGCGGTAGGCGGCGTTAGTCTTGTGGGCGAGGTTAGCGGTAGGCGGCGTTAGTCTTGTGGGCGAGGTTAGCGGTAGGCGGCGTTAGTCTTGTGGGCGAGGTTAGCGGTAGGCGGCGTTAGTCTTGTGGGCGAGGTTAGCGGTAGGCGGCGTTAGTCTTGTGGGCGAGGTTAGCGGTAGGCGGCGTTAGTCTTGTGGGCGAGGTTAGCGGTAGGCGGCGTTAGTCTTGTGGGCGAGGTTAGCGGTAGGCGGCGTTAGTCTTGTGGGCGAGGTTAGCGGTAGGCGGCGTTAGTCTTGTGGGCGAGGTTCGCGGCTTTCTTCGGACGATAGTGGAATCCGTCCAGCGAGACCAAAGCTTCGAGCACATCGGCGAGCTTGGTTCTGCGGCGTTATGCGGCGCTGGATAGGGAACCGTTAGTAGGATCGGTCTCCCCATAGGCGAGCGAGGCTCGCCGAAGCCAAAACGGCTAACAACATCGAAGTTGACTTGGGTTGCTTAACAACCCACTTCTTAGCTGGCGGCTAGCTTTGGAGCCTCGTCCTTGAGAGGCGAGGCTGCTCGTCGAGTTCACTCGAGAGGATTCAACAAAAGCCACGGGGCTGAAGTCTCATCGAGACTTCGGCGACACTGCGTGCCTTTCTTGGGCTAGATGCCCGGAGGAAAGGAACTCCTCGTACTTACTCGATCAAATTCAATGACCAAGGTCGAACCTCGGTTCCAATTGCAACCGATGCGATTGCGCCACCACCAGTTCATCGGAATGAATGGTTGCTCCCCTTGTAATTAGCCATCTTACGTAGGGTCGAAAAAATGTTTATTGATTGAATGAATGTTTTACAATCAAATTCCTTCGATTACAGAGGAAGAGGAGATTGATTTGACTCCTCTTTTGTATGGGTTCTTGGTGGCGATAGGATGCTTCCCTCGATGCTCCGCGTCGAGATTGCTTCCCGTTGACGATCAGACCAAAGCTGCGGATGATCTAGAGGTTGTTGAAGAGGAGCTTGATCTCTCTTGTGCGCAAGTGCTTGATTTTCCAAGAGTTCTCTCTAAAAGCCAGCCGGCCCTTTCTTTGTTGGGCTTTCAACTATTTATATGGGCTTGAGGGGTGTAGGCGACCCTATTGTCACTTTCATATGGGGTTAATGACCCTTCCCATCGTGCGAGCGGTCCAGCGCCGGGCTGCGTTACGACAATGGCCTCGTGTTTGCTACGATGGCGGCGCCGCTACGGTGATTGTCGGTACGATACTTGGCGCCCGGCTTGGCGAGCGGCGAGCCTCGTCGGACCAATGATGCGTAGGCGGCCGTTTGAGCGTCGAGGTTCCTTTGCTATGGCGAACCTCGGTTGAGCGTCGAGGTTCAGCGCTATAAGCGAACCTCGGTTGAATGTCGAGGTTCCTTTGCTATAAGCGAACCTCGGTTGAATGTCGAGGTTCCTTTGCTATAAGCGAACCTCGGTTGAGTGTTGGCGGGGTATCGAGACTCAGCGCTATAAGCGAACCTCGGTTGAATGTCGAGGTTCCTTTGCTATAAGCGAACCTCGGTTGAGCGTCGAGGTTCCTTTGCTATAAGCGAACCTCGGTTAAATGTCGAGCCTGCGCTGAATGTCGAGCCTCGGCGCTTGGCGAGCCTGCGCTGAATGTCGAGCCTCGGCTTGGCGAGCCTGCGCTGAATGTCGAGCCTCGGCGCTGGCGAGCCTCGCTGAATGTCGAGCCTCGGCCTTGGCGAGCCTCGCTGAATGTCGAGCCTCATTGCTTGGCGAGCCTCGCTGAATGTCGAGCCTCGGCTGCTTGGCGAGCCTCGTCGAATGTCGAGCCTCGCTGCTTGGCGAGCCTCGTCGAATGTCGAGCCTCGGCGCTTGGCGAGCCTCGTCGAATGTCGAGCCTGCGCTGAATGTCGAGCCTGTTGCTTGGCGAGCCTGCGCTGAATGTCGAGCCTCATTGCTTGGCGAGCCTGCGCTGAATGTCGAGCCTCATTGCTTGGCGAGCCTGCGCTGAATGTCGAGCCTCATTGCTTGGCGAGCCTCGTCGAATGTCGAGCCTGTTGCTTGGCGAGCCTGCGCTGAATGTCGAGCCTCATTGCTTGGCGAGCCTCGTCGAATGTCGAGCCTCATTGCTTGGCGAGCCTCGCTGAATGTCGAGCCTCGGCTTGGCGAGCCTCGCTGAATGTCGAGCCTCGGCGCTGGCGAGCCTCGTCACGAATGTCGAGCCTCGGCTGCTTGGCGAGCCTCGCTGAATGTCGAGCCTCATTGCTTGGCGAGCCTGCGCTGAATGTCGAGCCTCATTGCTTGGCGAGCCTCGCTGAATGTCGAGCCTCATTGCTTGGCGAGCCTCGCTGAATGTCGAGCCTCATTGCTTGGCGAGCCTCGTCACGAATGTCGAGCCTGTTGCTTGGCGAGCCTGCGCTGAATGTCGAGCCTCATTGCTTGGCGAGCCTCGCTGAATGTCGAGCCTCATTGCTTGGCGAGCCTCGTCGAATGTCGAGGTTCCTTTGCTATAAGCGAACCTCGGTTAAGCGTCGAGGTTCCTTTGCTATAAGCGAACCTCGGTTAAGCGTCGAGGTTCCTTTGCTATAAGCGAACCTCGGTTAAATGTCGAGCCTGTTGCTTGGCGAGCCTCGTCACGAATGTCGAGCCTCATTGCTTGGCGAGCCTCGCTGAATGTCGAGCCTCGGCTTGGCGAGCCTCGTCGAATGTCGAGCCTCATTGCTTGGCGAGCCTGCGCTGAATGTCGAGCCTCATTGCTTGGCGAGCCTCGCTGAATGTCGAGCCTCGGCTTGGCGAGCCTCGCTGAATGTCGAGCCTCATTGCTTGGCGAGCCTCGCTGAATGTCGAGCCTCGGCTTGGCGAGCCTCGCTGAATGTCGAGCCTCATTGCTTGGCGAGCCTCGTCACGAATGTCGAGCCTCATTGCTTGGCGAGCCTCGCTGAATGTCGAGCCTCATTGCTTGGCGAGCCTCGTCACGAATGTCGAGCCTCATTGCTTGGCGAGCCTGCGCTGAATGTCGAGCCTCGGCTTGGCGAGCCTCGCTGAATGTCGAGCCTGTTGCTTGGCGAGCCTCGTCACGAATGTCGAGCCTCATTGCTTGGCGAGCCTGCGCTGAATGTCGAGCCTGCGCTGAATGTCGAGCCTCGGCGCTGGCGAGCCTCGTGCGAATGTCGAGCCTCGCTGCTTGGCGAGCCTGCGCTGAATGTCGAGCCTCATTGCTTGGCGAGCCTCGTCACGAATGTCGAGCCTCATTGCTTGGCGAGCCTGCGCTGAATGTCGAGCCTCATTGCTTGGCGAGCCTCGTCGAATGTCGAGCCTCATTGCTTGGCGAGCCTGCGCTGAATGTCGAGCCTCATTGCTTGGCGAGCCTCGTCGAATGTCGAGCCTGCGCTGAATGTCGAGCCTCATTGCTTGGCGAGCCTCGCTGAATGTCGAGCCTCGGCTGCTTGGCGAGCCTCGTCGAATGTCGAGCCTCATTGCTTGGCGAGCCTCGCTGAATGTCGAGCCTCATTGCTTGGCGAGCCTCGTCGAATGTCGAGCCTCATTGCTTGGCGAGCCTCGCTGAATGTCGAGCCTCATTGCTTGGCGAGCCTCGTCGAATGTCGAGCCTCGGCTTGGCGAGCCTCGCTGAATGTCGAGCCTCGGCGCTGGCGAGCCTCGTCGAATGTCGAGCCTCATTGCTTGGCGAGCCTCGTCGAATGTCGAGCCTCGGCTTGGCGAGCCTCGCTGAATGTCGAGCCTGTTGCTTGGCGAGCCTCGTCGAATGTCGAGCCTCATTGCTTGGCGAGCCTCGCTGAATGTCGAGCCTCATTGCTTGGCGAGCCTCGTCTGAATGTCGAGCCTGTTGCTTGGCGAGCCTCGTCGAATGTCGAGCCTCGGCCTTGGCGAGCCTCGTCGAATGTCGAGCCTCATTGCTTGGCGAGCCTCGTCGAATGTCGAGCCTCGGCTGCTTGGCGAGCCTCGCTGAATGTCGAGCCTCATTGCTTGGCGAGCCTCGTCACGAATGTCGAGCCTGCGCTGAATGTCGAGCCTCATTGCTTGGCGAGCCTCGTCGAATGTCGAGCCTCATTGCTTGGCGAGCCTCGTCGAATGCATCTAGGCCAAAGAAAGGTGTCTTGCCTTCCTATTTGATATTTTGCTCTGAACCTTATCCACCAACGCTCGGTAGGTCCTTTTATTAACTCTTTTATGCAAGATCGGAACTCCAAGGTATTTCCCCAATTCATTTGTAGCACTGATGTGGAGAACTCCACGAATGTCACTCTTTTCACCTCGGATCAGGTTTGGAGCAAAGTAGCATTTAGACTTCTCAAAATTGATTCTTAACCCGGAGGCTTCACTAAACATTTTCAGGCAGTCTCTGATGATAACAGCTTGAGCAACACTTGCTTGAGCAAAAAGAAATAAATCATCAGCAAAAAAAAAAAAAGATGAGAGACTTCAGTCCCACCCCTACAAACTCTAACTGGCTTCCACTTGTGCTGTTGAACTTTTTCTGATATTAACCCCCCCCCCCCAATCTTTCCATGCAAAGAACAAAAAGATAGGGGCAGAGGGGATCACCTTGCCGAAGGCCTCGATGAGGGCTAAAAGAATAAGTGGTTTCACCATTCCATAGGACTGACATGCGAACTGAAGAAACACAAAACATAATGAGTTTCACCCACTGGTCTGGAAATCCAAACAACACCAACGTCTCGTCCAGAAAGTCCCATCTAACCCTATCATAGGCTTTCTCCAAATCAATTTTCAGTGCCATAGCAGACCTCTTCCCCTTCAAATTCCGCATAGAGGGAATTAATTACCTCTTGCACTATTAAAATATTGTCAGTAGCATGCCTCCCGGGAATAAAGCTGCACTGAGTAGGAGCAACCATCTCGTCGAGGAAAGGCCTTAAACGACCCACTTAACACCTTTGCAATCAACTTATAAGCCACTGAACAGAGGCTAATAGGTCTGAACTGTTTGATCGTTGTCGGGACATCCACCTTAGGAGTGGAATAAGAACAATAAGCGTCTCATTGAGTGCTTTCGGAAAGGCACCTATGGTCCTTGCTTGCTTAACCAAAAGAGTAAAATAGAACTATGAACCGTCCACCACCATTTTTGATAGAAGCCTGCTTGTACTCCATCTAATCCTGGTGCCTTCAGAGGTTTCATCTGCAAAAAGGGCCACTTTAACTTCATTTTCAGAAACTGGCCGCAAAAAACTGAAAATCTGAATGTCTCTTGGTGTCATCCAAACAATATACATGTCCCGTCATATTCCCAGTAAATATCCACTTGCTCTTTGATTACTCACACGTTCATCTACATTGGTTGCGTGCAACAGATTATTGCCACCCTGTAAAATTTTCTCGTGATTTTCGCCTACAATCTCTCCTTCTTCAATATCTAAAACTGAAAATCTGGAACCACCACTAATCACCAGATTTCTTTTTGATTTTGGCCTTGATTGTTGTCTTATCCGAGACAAGGCAAGGCAAAATAATGTTGTGGCCACATTGAAATGTCTTTTTGAACTTATACTAATTTTTCCTACATTTTTATCTTCATGCCATCTATCATATAGTATGACCTTCATAGCAAGAAAGGTAGCTACGTGGAACATTGATTATATACAAAAGTAGACTTTTGAAGCTTAAGAAATTAGCAATCAATAGAAAAAACTAACTACTAGAATGAAATATCAATAATATTTATCATGAATAATAACTGATGAAATCTAAATTAAGGCTACTAAGAAGCTTACCTAAGCCATTATTCTACATTATCCTGCCTAAATTGCTCACATAATTCAAGTAATAAGACACTACATTAATACAATATAAGCTAATTTGAGAGCAAAAATGTCATTGTGATTATAATATTAGTCCGAACGGTCATAGTCCCCTAAAACAACACTAGTATGGACTATTTTAAATTACTCTGAATGTTAGTCCATGTGGAAACAAACATTGAATAGGACTAAAATAGACTAGGATAATATACTCCTAGTACTATAGTCAGAAATACAATACCCTTATTCGGGGATAAAAATAAACGTGGTCTAAGTTGTAGTACTCACAAGTATCGATTCACAAGGAAGGAGTTTCTTTTCAAAATGGAAATTTTCTTTTAAAAAAGGTTGATTGAAAAGAGGTTTGAGCAAATGAGAGAAAAATGATTTTATGAGATTTGTTTCTTTAAAGGAAAAAGGAAATGAAATCAAGAAAGAGGGAGAGAGGAGAGGAGATAATTGCAAGAAAATAAAGAAATAAAAATAAAGAAAAGACGAATATAAAATCAAAACAAAGAACTAAAAAGGCTAGAATCAAGTGCACAAACTTCTTAAAACCCTCTAACCATTACATCAAAACTCCAAAGTTATGGTGAGAGTTAAGTTTTATATTTAATATTCTAACATGCCCTCGCAAGTTGAGCACCCTATTTATGGGCTAAAACCTGGACTTATGTAGCGGTATCAATTTTTAAAAAAAATTCACATTAAATTCGTGGCCTGTTGAACCTGGGTTGCTCTGGTACAGAGAAAAAGAAAATAAAAGTAAAGAGAACAAACAAAAATTAAATTAAGGATAAAGACAATTAAAGACAAGAAGCAAGAGTAACAAAGTAGGCAATTAGGCTTGATTCCAGTAGACAACTTATTATTAGCTGTAAAATTACTCTCTTTAACGCTGATCTTGCAATATTTCCAAAATTTGACTCCATAGTCCTAGCTTTTAGCCCTTTTATTATAATATGGGCCGAGGCATGTTTCCCCGAAAAAAAAAAATTAGTCCAGTATATTTAGGCCGTGTTTGGATTGGGTATTATTTTTAGGTAATAACCATTTATCCTTTAAAATAAAATAGTACGGTGTTTGGTTCAAAATTTTAGGAGGGATTAGGTTGGACTAATTAGTCCGTTAAATTGAAATAGTCCAGAGATTTTGGACTAAATAAAGGAGGGGAAGGGGGTGTTATTATAGTCTTGATATTATTATCCTATTGGGATTATACCTAAAATGACCATATTACTCCTTAACTTTTCATAAAAAACTAGGGTTTTATTATTTCTTTCACCCACATTCTCTTTGTAGCATTTTATTTCTCCCTCCCTCCCTCCCTCCCTCCCTCCCTCCCTCCCTCCCTCCCTCCCTCCCTCCCTCCCTCCCTCCCTCCCTCCCTCCCTCCCTCCCTCCCTCCCTCCCTCCCTCCCTCCCTCCCTCCCTCCCTCCCTCCCTCCCTCCCTCCCTCATCCTCTCATGCATCTTTCTGAATCCTCTCTCGTCATCTCTCCCAAATATATGTGAGAACATATGATTGAAGCATAAAACTATTTGCATCTAAAACAAATGGGAAGAAATCTATCTCAAATAATAAAAACCATCGATTCACGATAATATTAATAAAAAATTATGTCTAACATAATTGAGAAGAAAGTCGAGACACCCAAAACTTCGAGGTTATTTTGCTTGTTACACTATTAAGAAGCTATAATTCACTCTTGGTAGAAAGAATAACATTTTTGACATTTCTTGTTATTTCATAATCCTATACACCTTTACAATGACAAGTTCCAAACACGACATTGGTATTAGATGTGTTAATAACAAATGGAGCCAAGCGAATTATTAAAATTTAACTCACTATAGTCTCACGGATTAATATATCGAGTTATAGTGAGTTAAATTAGTCGAGATAAAACAAATCCCTAATCCAAACATGGCCTTAGTGATTGGCATTTTGAAAATGGGGACTAGGATATGTTTTTAAAACCCAACACGGAATTGAACCCAAGACCGTGGTGGCCATATTGAAACCTCCCAACCGTTTTGGCCACCCACGATGGCTATGGTGAGATATTTTAGCAACACAAAAATTATCTTTGCTACTAAGTGAAGTTCAATGTGAGGGTGGAAACAAATCAAACAATTAACAAATAGTTATTTAAGTGATCGAGTAACTATTAGGTTATATTTGATTCAATAGTTCATTTAACATTAAATAAATAATTTTTAGTATTGAGTTCATTAATGAATCGAATTTAACCAAATGTCTATTCAATTAGTTTTGAGATCAAATATTTGTTTAAAATGTGATTGCTTACAATTTGTATAACTAAACACATGATGTTATATATTCATCCCACTTACTATTTCTACTTAGGTTATATATACTAATTTTGAGAGACTTAAATAATCTTAAATCAGTTTTCTAATAAAATATTTGAATTAAATATATATACATCATAATTATAAAGGAATAATTTTTATTTATAAATTTAAATACTATTTAAAAATCAAAAGTTTTAGCGGAATGAATATACTTTGATATTTTTAATATACTTTTGTTGATGTTAGTTATCAAATAGATAATTATATGTGAACTGTTAGAGTTAAGGGTCCGCTAACTCCTCAGAATATCGGTCCTAGAGCCACTTGTTCTTCCTGCACATGTAAGAGCTCGTAAGAGGCGAGTTGTG
Organism: Asparagus setaceus; assembly: GCA_012295165.1. Lineage (NCBI taxonomy): Eukaryota > Viridiplantae > Streptophyta > Magnoliopsida > Asparagales > Asparagaceae > Asparagus > Asparagus setaceus. Next base: position 36,144,968 of record CM022708.1, on the reverse strand, counting down.
TTCTCCGGTTGTTCCTTGACGATCAAGTCGATAAATTGCTTGAGTGGAGAAGAAAGTAATGGCTGAAGGAGTTCTTAGTGGCGAGGAATGTTGCTTAGAGATTGCTTACCCTAATCTTGGGAATAGTCCTCCTATTTATAGCGAAAATAGAGGAGTAGTTTGGTAACCGGTCAGTATGGTGGTGAGTCGGCATTTACTTCTGGTGTTAGGCTGGCGAGTGGAGGGATTCACTTGGTGTAATGTGAAGTGGCTGGAGGCATGGGGTGTCAGCGTGGTCCGATATGTCATAAAGATCTCAGGGATGGAGAAATGATGGTTCGATCATGCCTAAAATGACCATATTACTCCTTAACTTTTCATAAAAAACTAGGGTTTTATTATTTCTTTCACCCACATTCTCTTTGTAGCATTTTATTTCTCCCTCCCTCCCTCCCTCCCTCATCCTCTCATGCATCTTTGAATCCTCTCGTCATCTCTCCTAAATATATGTGAGAACATATGATTGAAACATCCTCTCTCTCTCTCTCTCTCTCTCTCTCTCTCTACATTTCATGCATCTCTTTGAATCCTCTCGTCATCTCTCCCAAATATATGTGAGAACATATGATTGAAGCATAAAACTATTTGCATCTAAAACAAATGGGAAGAAATCTATCTCAAATAATAAAAACCATCGATTCACGATAATATTAATAAAAAATTATGTCTAACATAATTGAGAAGAAAGTCAGACACCCAAAACTCGAGGTTATTTTGCTTGTTACACTATTAAGAAGCTATAATTCACTCTTGGTAGAAAGAATAACATTTTTGACATTTACTGTTATTTCATAATCCTATACACCTTTACAATGACAAGTTCCAAACACGACATTGGTATTAGATGTGTTAATAACAAATGGAGCCAAACGAATTATTAAAAATTTAACTCACTATAGTCTCCTGGATTAATATATCCCAGGATTATAGTGAGTTAAATTAGTCCCAGGATAAAACAAATCCCTAATCCAAACATGGCCTTAGTGATTGGCATTTTGAAAATGGGGACTAGGATATGTTTTTTTAAAACCCAACCTGGAATTGAACCCAAGACCGTGGTGGCCATATTGAAACCTCCCAACCGTTTTGGCCACCCACGATGGCTATGGACTGAGATATTTTAGCAACACAAAAAATTATCTTTGCTACTAAGTGAAGTTCAATGTGAGGGGTGGAAACAAATCAAACAATTAACAAATAGTTATTTAAGTGATCGAGTAACTATTCGGTTATATTTGATTCAATAGTTCATTTAACATTAAATAAATAATTTTTAGTATTCGAAGTTCATTAATGAATCGAATTTAACCAAATGTCTATTCAATTCGTTTGAGATCAAATATTTGTTTAAAATGTGATTGCTTACAATTTGTATAACTAAACACATGATGTTATATATTCATCCCACTTACTATTTCTACTTAGGTTATATATACTAATTTTGAGAGACTTAAATAATCTTAAATCAGTTTTCTAATAAAATATTTGAATTAAATATATATACATCATAATTATAAAGGAATAATTTTTATTTATAAATTTAAATACTATTTAAAAATCAAAAGTTTTAGCGGAATGAATATACTTTGATATTTTTTAATATACTTTTGTTGATGTTAGTTATCAAATAGATAATTATATGTGAACTGTTAGAGTTAAGGGTCCGCTAACTCCTCCGAATATCCGGTCCTAGAGCCACTTGTTCTTCCCTGCACATGTAAGAGCTCGTAAGAGGGCAGAGTTGTGTTCTCCGGTTGTTCCTTCGACGATCAAGTCAGTAAATTGCTTGAGTGGAGAAGAAAGTAATGAACTGAAGGAGTTCTTAGTGAGCAGGAATGTTGCTTAGAGATTGCTTACCCTAATGCTGGGAATAGTCCTCCTATTTATAGCGAAAATAGAGGAGTAGTTTGGTAACTTCGGTCGAGTATGGGCTGGCGGCTGAGTCAGCATTTACTTTACAGGTGTTGGCTGCTGAGTGGAGGGATTCACTTCGGCGTGTAATGTGAAGTGACTGGAGGCATGGGGTGTCAACGTGGTCCGATATGTCATAAAGATCTCCGGGGATGGAGAAATGATGGTTCTGATCATGCATTTAATGTGACAGTGACTAGACGTCAGCGGGGAACTCGAGGTATGCCTATCGCATTTCTACTCGACAGGCAGAGGGCTGAGAAGCACCGCCTTTCGAGTCAACTCCGTGAGATGTCGGCCGAATAGTTGGTCATGTAGGTCGCTTGTAGAGTCGACCCAGCGAAAAGGTCGACATGTACCGCCTTTTGAGTCGGCCACGTGAGATGTCGACCCTTCGAGTCGTTTGAGTTGGGGACTTTGGTTATCTCGAAGTGGTGAATTGATCTGGTTATGCATCTAATGCGGGATACTTGTCTGCTACTGATTAGAGATTATTGCTCAATAATTGAAGCACTATAACAACTTTTATATTCGATAAATATTCGTAAATATTCATAAATATTTATCAAATACTGAGTATTCGAGTTTAAATTTAAAAAACTGTAGATATGGATATTCGATTTCGGGTTCGAATTTGTTAATTTTTAACAAATACAGATACAAACACCGTAGTATTCAATTCAATTCCATCCTCTACCACACCTACCAGTTGACAACTCAATACAAATCGAACTTTCCACGTGAGAGTGGGGAGTCCCTATTACCCCTACCTGTTGACAACTCAATACAAATCGAACTTTCCTGTTGACAACTCAATACAAATCGAACTTTCACAAATCGAAAACTCAATATAAATCGAACTTTCCTGTTGACAACTCAATACAAATCGAAAACTCAATACAAATCGAACTTTCCTGGTGACAACTCAATACAAATCGAACTTTCCTGCTGACAACTCAATACAAATCGAAAACTCAATGCAAATCAAACTTTCCTGTTGACAACTCAATACAAATCGAACTTTCCACGTGAGAGTGGGGAATCCCTGTTACCCCTATCTGTTGATAACTCAATACAAATCGAACTTTACTGTTAACAACTTAATACAAATCGAAAACTCAATACAAATCGAACTTCCATGTTGACAACTCAATACAAATCGAACTTTCCACATGAGAGTGGTGAGTCCCTGTTACCCCTATCTGTTGATAACTCAATACAAATCGAACTTTACTGTTAACAACTTAATACAAATCGAAAACTCAATACAAATCGAACTTCCATGTTGACAACTCAATACAAATCGAACTTTCCACATGAGAGTGGTGAGTCCCTGTTACCCCTATCCGTTGACAACTCAATACAAATTGAACTTTCCACATGAGAGTAGAGAGTCCCTCCCTGTTACTAAATGAAGTTCACTGTGACAACTACTATATTGTGGAGTACTTGAATTGAATCATCAATGCATGGTATTATTGTGTGACCCACCTTAGTTTGTCATGCCAGTGTGAGAGAGTACGATTTGATAGTTGATGTAGACCGGAATCGCATCCTTATTATTAAAAAAAAAAATTTATGCCCAGTCATTGTGAGATTACACTGATTATTATTATTATTATTATTTTGATGGAAGATTACACACGGATTATCAATTTACCTTCGCTGTCTTTACATTTCAAGTCTTTTCCTTTAAGGATTGATTAGGATTTTTTTTAAACCTTTCTGTCTTTATTTTCTACACGTGTAAGAGATTGCGGCTAAATTCCTACTTATAGCAGTTGGTTAGCAACAAGATAGTTAAATTATTAGTGAGCACTAATCGATGCGAACTCAATAAACCGACCAAACCCACTGAACTTTGGGCAGTTCGGTTTGGTTTTAGAAAAATTTCGGTTTGATTCGGTATAACATATTTAAAAGAAAAGTAACCGAAATGACCGATCTTGACATGATTATCTAAAAAAAATTTCTTTTTCTAGGTGAAAAGATAATTTACAATAATATTTTTATGCATCTTAATTGATAAAGGTTCGGTTTTAGTTTGTAAAATAGTTGATTTGATGAATTTGCTCTTAAAGTTGGGATATAAGATGAGTGAGAGATTTGAAGGAGTACAAGTGGTGGCTTCGATTCTCTTACTCGACAGGTCTATGCACAAACCAAACAAATTGAATTGTGTCGCAGCAAACAAATTTGATTTGGTTCGTAATCTAGTTCAGTTTGGCAAAAAATAGTCAAAACAGACTGAACTGACCATTTGATCACCCTAGTTAAATCATAAGTAGATTTACATTTTGTACAAAAAACTGAAGCATTTAATATAGCCGATTTAGTCACATCATAATCATGTTACTTGAAGCAAATACGTAATTAGATTAATTTACAATTTTAGATAAATAAATACTTGTTTTGCAAGAAAAAAATTGTTTTTGTAGTCGAATGTGCAAATCCAACTACTTTTGCAACTAACCAAATACCATATTTGAATTTAGAAAAATACTCACTGAATTACAAATATCCAAACAATGATCCTAAGTTAACTAGCATCGCATGCACCCACGGATTCACAGTGGGTTCAATGGGGTCAATTGCCCCCACTGACCGCCACAAAACCATATTTAGTATTTGCTCTAAGATTTTGCATTTGCCCCCACACTCTTTCAGCCTATTGAACCAACCCCTCAAATCTTTGAAACTGCTAAATGGTATAAATCCAACCCGTTTATTGAATTTTCATTGCTCTATCTCTAGATAAACATTGTAATTTCTACCAAATTCTTCTGAAATCCCATCGCTATTTTTTTAATCGCGTCTTTGCTCTGTTGTGACGGTCGTCAATTTATACGGTACGCCAGCATCAATTCCTCCTCCCAACCGCCGACCCTCCTCCCGCTAGACCACGACACCGCTCTTGATACCAAGGATTGTGTAAACTTCCTGACACACTATTGTTTACCGTAAACGTATGAAAATGCGGTAGGAACTATTATTGAATTCTAATATAACACTTCTATTGACTATATTTTGTTTGTAGATATAATATATATGCATATTTGGTTTTGGTGTCATAACATATATTTTAGGTATAAATATCACACACAAGTTATACTTATAATCTTGCTCCCAGTGACTAAAGTTCTTGGATCCACCCCTGATCGCATGCAACAAGAAAAAAATATTCTTTTCTAAACTTCATATGCGATAGCCACAGGCAGAAAACGCGAGCGAGGGTTGGGGAGGAAGAGTTTCACACGTGAGCCCCTATGTTTTTGAGTTTTACAGATACATATTAACAATTTCTTAACTATTTCCTCAATATTGGAAATATTTTTGAACAAATAAGAAATTGTCACGTGGCGATAGCGCAACAAATTTCCTGCACTATCAACTCTCATCCTATTTGCTCATTTGTAAAATACATATATATATATATATATATATATATATATATATATATATATATATATATATATATATATATATATAGTATTGCATAAAGATGTATTCAAAAAAAAAAAATCAGAACCAAAACTTCTAGGTAAGGGCAGAAACTCTCAAGTTCTACTCTGATGGACCTCTCCTCTAGAACAAAACAATTAAAATTTACACAAACTAAAAATTAAAGAGAACGAGCTATATAACAAAAGTTTTAACTTTTCGATATCTATTTCATAATTGTGGGATCAAAATTGTCTATCTTAACTAGTTGTAGATGAGCATCCAATTAATGTAGATAATTCACCCTCTGAGAGAGGGTTTTATTTTTTATCTGGGTTCATGATTTTCAATAGACTTAAGAGTCGATTGTTAGTTACCCTTTCTAAAGAAAGGAACGTTCGATGAGTCAATAAATGTCATCAAAATAAAAGAAAACTCATAAACAAGAAAGCGCCATAATTTTATCAGAAAAAAGATCATATACATGGCTTAACTAGGGACGTACCCCCAATGTACAAATTTTCATATAAAATCTTAAACTAGAAATGCTGCAGTTGAAATTGGATTTGGGTTTTGCCTTGGAGACGTGAAATGAAGTTTGATTTTGGGATTCCAGTTTAGCAATGTAGAGGTCAAATTTTAATTTGGGTTCCAGTTTAGGGACTTAGAGGTCAGATTTGATTTGGATTCTAGTTTAGCGACTAGAGCTTAATTTTGATTTAAGTTCCAGTTTAGGGACGTGAAGGTCAATTTTAATTTGAGTTCCAGTTTAGGGACGTGGACGATAAATTTGAAACTTGGTCTAGTTTAGCAATGTAGAGGTCGAGTTTGGCTTGACCTAATTTAGCAAGGTGTATGTTGAGTTTGATTTGGCCCTTTTAGCGACGTGGATGTCGAGTTTGATTTGGCACATGCTAGTCGAGTTTGATTTGGTCAAGTTTAGCGACGTGGAGGTTGGATTTGATTTGGCCCAGTTTAGCGACATGGAGGTCGAGTTTGATTTGAGTTCCAGTTTAGAGACGTAAAGAGTCAAACTTGGAATTTATTCCAATTTAATAACGTAGAAGGTCAAATTTGATAGTTTATTTGAAATGTGTATTTTGACTAGGTCAACACAGTTGAACCTTTTGATTTTGACTGTGTATAAATTTTACATGAATATATCTTGTGGTGCATTTCTTTTACACCGGATTTTATTTTCCGGTGTTTTCTTTCGACACCAAATTTTTATGTAGTTTAGGACGTAGAGGGTCAAATTTGGAATTTATTCTGGTTTAACGACATGAAAGGTCAAATTTGGTTTTTTGTTTGAATTGTGTATTTTGACTAGTTTAACGACTTGGGAGTCGACACAATTGAACCTTTTGATTTTGATTGGGTATACATTTTTACACAAATATATCTTGTGGTGCATTTCTTTTACACCAGATTTTATTTTTTGGTGTTTTCTTTCTACACCAAATTTTATCTAGTTTATTGACGTAGAGGTCTGTGCCGAGTTTGATGACTTTTGTATTTTCTTGAAATTGTCTTTGTATTTTCAACATTTTGAGGGATCAATCCGTAATTCATAGAATTTTAGGGATGAACGCCTAATTTCTACAATTTTTGAATTTTACAGCGGGACCAAATTGTAATTTCTAGATTGGATTGCAAAACGGGGATGAAATGCAATTTCTGCAATTTTATAGGGTTTAAATTGCAAATTCTTGAGTGTTTGCAATTTTTGGGATTAAATGCAATTTCTACAGTTTTTAGGGAGTAAACTACAAATTGTGGAGTGTTTTGCAGTTGCTAGGCTTAAATGCAATTTCTACAGTTTTTAGGGAGTAAACTACAAATTGTGGAGTGTTTTGCAGTTGCTAGGCTTAAATGCAATTTCTGCAACTTGTCAGGGAGTAAACTGCAAATTCTGGAGTGTTTTACAGTTTCTGAGCTTAAATGCAATTTCTGTAGTTTTTCAAAGAGTAAACTGCAAATTCTGGACTGTTTTGCAGTTTTTAGAATTTTCAGGGACTGAACTGCAATTTCTACAGTTTTACCAGGGTGCAAACTACAAATTTATTGAGATATGGAGGGGGATTTTATAAAGTTCCCAAAATCGGTAGGGCTCTTTGTAATTTACAAAATTTGCGTATGAGATTGTTTGTGATATTTGTGATTTTTATAAAGACTTATTTGCAATCATTTGGGACTGTTGTGATTTTCGTTTACGACAGATTTGAGCTGATGCTAGCCATGGCAGTTTCTTTACAAAGGGGAGGTTTCAGTGTTTTCTAATAATAGAATTTTAAACGCTCAACATGTAGAGCCCCTGTTCCTGGACATTTAGCATTTAATTTTCTTTAGAACTTCATTATATAAACAGATTTTGTAATCCCCATCAAATTTCAAGTCTTTTCTCATTCAAATTCGCAGAAAGCTCTATAGATTAGCCGAGCGGGCATAGGCTTGGACAATTGAGAGTCAACCTCGTATTGGAGCTAAGCTTGCTCAGTAGAGACTTGTAAGGAGTTGATGGGATTGTAATCCAAAGGTATATATAATTTCCCTTATCACCTGTCAAGCCGAAATTCCACAGATCCCTTTAATTCATAGTTTTTTGTTTCGTATCTCTTCTTTTTTTTGCATGAATCCAATTACTTCGCCAATATTTTTGGAGCAATTCAATGTTGTCATGGGCGTCTGTTATGGTGCTTCAATCGCCAAAGTACTAAACCCCCCAATAAGTAGCAGACAAGGTTCCCGCATTAGGCATAACCCAACCAGTTCACCGCATCGAGAGGACCAGTTTCAGAAGTTCAGACGACTCAACAAAGTCGACACCTCCCTAAGTCGACTCGAAAGGCGGTACAAGTTGACACCTCCCAAAGTCGACCCAAAAGGCGGTACGAGTCGCCATCGACAAACCAATTGCCCAACCGACGCTTCAGTCGACTCCTCTCGAAGTCGACTCGAAAGGCGGTACTTCTCGACACCCCACTCAGTGACTTGCAAGGCGACTGTTACCTCAAGTTCCCCGCTGACAGGTCATCACCATCACATTAAATGCATGATCAGTGTCATCATTACTCCATCCCCAAGTCTTTAAGGCACATCGGACCACGCCGACGCCGCACACCCGCCGTCAAATCCCATTAAATGCCGACACGACTCTATCCACTCATCTAGCGACACTTGTAAAGGCAAATCTGACTCAGCCGCCGACCCATGCTTGATCGAAGTGACCCCTATCCACTCGGCAGCCGATACCTGTAAAGCAAGGGCGACTCAGCCACCAGCTCAGTCTCGACCAAAGTGACCGAATTACCCCCCACATTCTTGCTATAAAAGACGAAACTATTCTCAATACCAAGGTAAGCTAATTTCAAGCAATAACTCAGCATCTTCTTCAACCCTCAACACTTAAGAACTCCCGCAGTTCATTTTTACTCCTCCACATAAGCACCAGCTGACTTGATCGTCGGATGAATCACCGGGGAAATAGACCCCGCCCTCTTACGAGTTTTTACTTGTGCAGGACAGGACAACCCCTCTCAAAACCAGATATTCGGAGAAAGTTAGCGGATCCCCATCATCTTCAAACTCATAATCAAGTGACTGTGTGATTTAGACCATCAACAGTTTGGCGCCCACCGTGGGGCTAATTTCTTCTCTGAGCAAGCATGTCTGGTTCTGAGCATAGGGATAGCCAGTCCAACCCTGGAGGACCACCTTTGGGCTATGTCACTCAAGCCCAGCTTGAAAAATCTACCCAGAAGATCACTCACTCCCTCCAACAACTCACTGCTTACACCAATGAGCTACTCAGCTGATTTTCGGCTCCGCAGCCCGTCAACTTTGCTGTCCCTCCACCCTCTGACAGTCGGCACTCAGCAACGCATCCATGCTCAGAAGCCCAGCCTGTGCCACCACCTAAGATTCCGCATGCTACTTCTAAGCAGCAGAGGGACCGCGCCGAGCGTGAAACCCCGCCGCATCGACCGTCGCCAACTCACCGCGCAGACCCTCATCAACGTCACCTCCAGTGCACTGAAGCCACAAGAGAGAGCCCCGGCCCTAGCCACCACAAGGAGGGAGCGACGAGAGGAGCTTCATGAGCCCCTCGGCATGAGCATACCACTCCAGTCCCCTCGGTTCCCAAGACGGTGGCCGGTTATGATCGGGCTTACTGACCAGTTGTCGACGCTGTACGCATCGAAAATTGCCGATGAACCCCAAGTACGATTTAATCAAAAGAAGACTGAAGAACGCCGTCATCGAAATCTAAGGAAATCAACCACGGGGATAAAACTGACACATGCGAGACAATCATGGTGTCTCAGCCATGTCCGAGACACAAAATGTGTCTCGGCCATTGCCGAGACACCAAAAGTGTCTGAAACACAAAGCAAGTATTTTATCGTTATTTGTGGGACCCGTTGGACCTTTTCAACACGTGGAGATGACCATTTACATTAGTGGGCAGTTACACCCTTGAAAAATGCCTACTAAGCGCATAAATGGGGCATTAAACGTGCCTTAAATCGGGGGAGGAGTGGTTACAATAGCTAGGAGACAGTCTTTGGCCGAGACAGTTTTGCGGCGAGACACCAAAAAGTGTCGCGCCCACTGTGGGGCGAGACACCAAAAGTGTCGCGCCCACTATGCGTCGAGACACAACAAGTTTCACGCCCACTATGCAATACTGGCAGGTCATAACTTGTGTTCTTTTTAGCAGTTACACCTCCTAAAGGCTGTAAATAGCTTCCTACAACCACAATTCAGGGGCGGGACTTTTAGAGATTCAGAGAGGAGTAAGATTAAGAGACTTAAAAAGGACCAGAGAAAGAGTTTAAGAACATTTTCACTTGGAGATTCCTCGAGTTTAAGCTTCGTCTTAAATCTTGGGAAGAGTAGATATCTTACTTGGTTAAGATATTTCCTTAAGTTCTTGTTTCCTTCGCGAAACACAAACTCAACCCCGCCAATTTGACGATCGTTGCTCGGTGGTCCACGGACGACGCCTCCCCTGCACAGGCAAAGAACCCACGCAAGCAGGAGCTTGCTACGTAGTGACTTTTGTGTGTGTTTTAAGAGAGTGAGATCATTTTCTTTGTATTAGAGAGAGTTACATGTGTAATCTTTCATTTGTTCTCATTTTTGAAACGTTTTGAAATGGAAACTGCAAAGAAACCCATTCTCGGCGGAAACACGCTGGCGACCACAGTGAGAGCCAATAGTCTCAACGTTGAGGCTATTGTGTCATGACAAACAACGATCAAAATTTGAACTCATGGTCGATGGACTGGATTACGTCTTCGATCAAGCCAAGTTTGAAGAGTATCTCTCCTCCTCTTCATCAAAATCCTCCTCATCTCGCAAGCATCGGAGGGTTTCATCTCCAAGGAGGGAGGTCCGATCAGTTGCAAAGAGTGATGAATTTCACCCAATTGTGACTAAGGTTTCCCCTCGCAACAATACCCCAGTAAATTGCAAAGCCGAGAGCTCTGCTCATGATGGCTCCATTCCGAGGAAAGAGTCATCTTACAAGGTCTTTACAACTCTGACAAAGAGGGCTCATCAGAGGCAACGTCAGAAGATGGCCCGCCAATTTGCGAAGGCCTTGGAGTCGATGGACGGAGTTCATTATTACACGAACTCATGTAATCAGAGGCGTCAAGAAACCATAGCGTCTCAATCCCAAGCCTTCAGCACTCCCATCAAGGAGGAATGGATTCTCGTCAAGAGGACCCGTTTGACGAAGAAGGAGCGTGCCCAAAAGGGTCGTGCACGTGCCGCTCGTGCGCGTGCTGTTATACACAAGGCGCAAGAGTTGAAATCGACCAAAGGATCCATTCAAAGCCATAAAGTTTGGATTCCAAAATCTGCACAGAATACAGGACAAAAGCTGGCCCAAGGCTCTGCCTTTGACCGAGACAGTGCAAAGTGTCTCGGCCAAAAAGCACTTGACCGAGACACTTCCAACTGTCTCGGCCAAAGAGCACTTGACCGAGACAGTCCAAAGTGTCTCGGCCAAAGAGCACTTGACCGAGACCGTCCAAAGTGTCTCGGCCAAAGAAGTTTCAGCCGAGACACTTCCAACTGTCTCGGCCAAGAGGGTTCTTCTCTGCTTCGTCCATCCACCTCTCCTGCTATTGTATCAACGATAAAGCCCGAGAATCCATCTAAACTCACAGTTTTGATGCTTAATCGCCTCGATCCATAGCCTGGAAGCTTAGACAAAGCACCAGTGAAGGAACGTTTTGGTCACGCAGTCCATACACGACAGCAGACTGAGGGTCGTGTCCAGACTCAAAATGGTGTTCAAAAGTGTCTCAAGCAAGCTGGGACATCTCAAGTCTCAAAAATTCCTTTCGCATCTCGTTTGAGCATCCCTCAGGGGGTCCGCGAGTCTGCTAAAGGGAGGAATTTTAAGCGTGTAATTCACAAAGTCACAAGAGATGACCATACAATTGTGGTTCATGCAAAGACAACTTCAGTTGACAAGGCCGAACGATCGAAAGTGCTTCCTAAGGAGTGTGCCAGGTCGAATGGTCAACACCCCCAAAAGAAGACGTGTCTTCTAATTAAAGATAACGTTATACTTGGGGGTGGAAGTGCAGTCCATAACGAACCACACCAACAAACAATATGGCGCGCTAGTCGTTACACTAAGAGACCACATTATCAGGCCGGAGGTGGCAACACACGAAAAAGGACAATTGATGAAATAGAGTGTTCTTGCTCGTGTGCACAACTGATCAAGACATTACTATCAGGATGTGAATGTTTCGAGTCGAAGGCTCGTCCGCAAAGCGCTTCGGTGTTCGAAAGGCTTTCCCTGCCAACAACGGAAGAGTCGAAGCCAAGGCCAAGACGCTTCCGAAGAAGAAAATCTGCTATCCAACGAGACGAATTCCCCAAAGTTACCATCAACATGGTAAACAAGGGAAAATGAGAGGTTGCGACGGACACAGATCCTGACTTCACTCCTGAAGGAAAAGTTGGCACCTGAATTTCCCAAAGAATATCTTGGTTACAACTGCGGGCTACAAGATGCAGAGATTATAGAAGGATGCATGAGGGGGATACATCTGAAGATGAGATCTCCGACGCCTGCTCAGCAATGGCATCCAATGACACGATGTCGAGCGTAGGTCAGGTTAGAGAAGTTTATACTATCACTCCTGAAATGCTGGCTCAAATATTGCAAGAAGCCTTAACTAAACAGAGAGAAGAGCTTAAGGCCGAGATAAAATCAGAAATGGAGTTAGCCATGCAGCAGATGAGGGAGTTGCAAAGTCAGAAAGCTGCACAACCTGAGTCCAGTCAACAAGGCGGACCCAGTCACCGTGTCGCTCACGATATAGAAGATAGCGATACGAAAGTGGATGAAACCATCGTTGCCGATCCGCCTCCGAAGAAAATTACATCAGGAACTCAAAGTGGAGATGGCCCAACCCATCCTGCTGGGAGTAATCATCCGAAGCAAGATGAGGATGAAAGCGGAAAAATGAAAGAGCTTGAAGGCAAGATCAATGCTCTAATATCCGCTCAAGAAGTCAAGAAGACCGGCATTCCGTGTCCATATCCGAGAGAGCGGGACTCAATTCCGTACCCATCAAAGTTTAATTTGATTAACTTCACACCATTTGATGGAAGAGGCTCACCCACACAACATTTAATCTACTTCAAATCTCATTTGGGTGTGATCTCGGGAAACGAGTCTTTGATGGTTTGGTCATTCGTAGGTACCCTTCGTGGGGCCACCTTCGATTGGTATCGAAGACTCAAGGCTGGGAGTATCAATTGCTAGGATGACATGGAGAGTTTCTTTCTCAATAACTTCTTCGACGACGATACTGAAGTCTCGATCGGGACCCTCTTGGATGAAAAACAGAAGAGCGGAGAGTCGATCAACTGTTTCGTCAAAACGCTTCCACAACAAAGCCATGAATTGCAGGGATCTAGTCACCGAGGAGTTCATATTGTAGACATGTCACAACAATCTTTCTCTAGATTTGTTAAAATCCATGGGGGTTGTAGCACCGACCACATGGAAAGACTTGAAGCTTCAAGGAGAACAAGCTGAGCGATTTCTCAAGAGAAAGAAGAATGAAAGAAGCGAACCAACAACGGGCCCCTCAAAGTCAAATTTCGTGCTCCGTGGCAGAGGAAAGGCACCAGTCGCTGCTGTTGATGCAAATCAGATGTTCCAGTAGCAACGTCAACAATTACCACAGCAGCAGCAACCACAGCTGAGATTTCAATAAAAATCTCAAGAGTTGCAAAAGACTCCGGATTCAAGATTCCAGAGAACGTACACTTTTAAGGAGGAAGAAGTTCCAGTCATCTTCAAATACCTCCTGGACAATAACAAGATCAAGTTGCCTCCAATCACAAATCAGGAGGAGGCGAATAAAATCTCAGACCCTAAATATTGTTCATATCACAGGACGGTCCATCATCCGACTAAGAATTGCTTCGTCCTCAAAGACAAGATCCAAGCTTTGATCGACGCCGGTATCATAACGGCAAAGAAAGAAAAGAAAGTCGGTTCCAATATGGTGGCTATCAATTTCGGATCCATGCCACCCATGCTGTACCAACAGAAAATTGTCCCAAAAGTGGAAGTCAAGACGGTTAATGATGATCCACATGATCAACGTCAGAAGGGGTTAGTTTCACACACGGCCCCTAATGGCGAGGTACTTTGGATTCATCCGGACCTCCTTCAAGATGAGCAATGGACCGGATCTTCCTTGGCATAGAAATCTAGGCGCAAAGGCAGGTCTTGTGGTCACATCTCAGCAACTTTTGAGGAAGGTGACGAGAAAATTCCAACCCTTTCGTCTTCTGAAAATGAGCATGAAGTTCTTGCGGCGAAAGGAGAACCAGCTTATGCTACCAGGAGTGGAAATGAATATCGGTTTCAATATCCTGAAGACGAGCCTCAGCCATAGGTACCTCCCTCACGGCCCCCGATTGATAATGATCGGCAAAAGGAAGCTAAGCAAAAAGAGATTTTGAATCAGAAACAACCACAATTCAGTAAACCGATTAGAAGAGACAAGCCAGAAAGCTCGAACGCCCAGTATCGTTTCAATGTCATGGCTCAGCTGGCCAATATTCTAACAAGAATAACTCTTTACGAGTTGCTGCGTCTCTCCAAAGAAACTAGAGAGGCTTTGCAAGAAGCATTAGCTGATTCAGAAGCCTTTATCACACAAGTCACGCAGGTTCCTGAAAAGCCTGAACACTACAACCTGGCGGCTAAGCATTTCCCTTGCATCACGTTCACCCGAGATGATATGCAAGTGAGAAATTCGAAGCATGACAGGCCTTTGTATTTTACTGGGTACATTGGCTCGATAGTCGTCAACCGAATTCAAGTCGACCCGGGATCCGCAGTCAGCATCATGCCACTCCGATTGATGTATCATCTCGGAATTCCGGCTAGCAAGTTGGCTTCTACAGGCACTATCATTTACGAATTCAATACCAGCGGTTCCAGACCTTTGGGTAAAATCCGAGTAAAATGCCAGCTGGGGGATCTCAAGTCCGAAGTCACATGCTACCTCATCGACGCTGAGACTTCTTACAATCTACTATTGGGTCGACCTTGGATCTATAGTAATGTCATAGTCCCATCTATATTACACCAGTGTTTAAAATATGTTGACACTGATAATGTGGTCAATACGGTGGTCGCAGATAAGCAGCTATTCAAGGGGTTGGAAAATTATTTTACTGACTCCCTTCTATATAGCGCTGAATTCGATATTGAACCATCGATCCAGGGTACGGACAACGAAAATGAAGCTGATACCAAAGCCGGGCTCGATTACGATGGAAACTTTGTACTTAATGACATTGAGCCTCTTGTAATCAATCTTGACGGAACTGAATCATCAGGAGGAAGTTGTAACTGGCAACTTGCCGATGAACATATAATAAATGACGGTTTAGAGTATGTACCTAGTGTTGATAATGTAATGCAGGGACTGTATAAGGATTACGATGCGCACGTACCGCTCTCATCATCCAACCAGATGAAGAAATATCTCCAAAGCTCGACAGGATCAACTTTCGTTGTTCCTTCAAAAAATACAAAGGAAACAATCTTTGGGAAAGAGAAAATATCTCCACCGCAAAACCTCTTTTGGGAAGCTGATGATAGTGATGAAGGACCTTGCAAATGTTTCTCCAAGTATAGTCCGCAAGCACGCCGTTACATGAAGAAATGGGGATATGATTTCACGCACGGCGCAGGTCTTTATTTCGAGCGAGGTATTCGAACTCCACCTCGACCTTCTCACATGCCGAAAGGAAAACCCAACCACTATTATGAACACCGGAGAGGTTTGGGTTATGTCTCTTCATCTTCCAACGAATGTTGTTGGTAAATTGATGATCACGATAATTCATCAGATTCTTCAACGTGGGATTCAGACGTTAGTCTCGGGGAAGTATTCAAAGGACTAATGTCTAACATGACCACAATAGGCCCGGCAAAGCCTGGAGAAGATGATCACTTACCAACTTGGGAAGACCCTTGGACTTTCCACTTGAACATTCAGTACGGTAATAGATTTGAGCAAAGGGAGCCGCCTACCAAAGATGAGGTGATTCAAATAAATATGGGAGACGAGGCAAATCCAAAATCTATATTTATCAGCGGCAGTCTTTCGCCAGAAGAGAAAGGTGAATTAATTTCTCTCGTCAAAGAATATACTGATGTCTTCGCATGGAATTACGAAGATATGTCAGGGCTTGATCCAAAAGTGACAGTGCACCGCCTTAATATTAAGCCAGAAGCCAAACCCGTGAAACAACAACAGCGACGGTTTCGTCCACAAATTATGGAAGCAATTGTTGCTGAAGTAAAGAAACTCATAAAATCGGGTTTTATCAGAGAAGAACAACATCCAGATTGGGTGGCGAATATTATCCCTGTTCTAAAAAAAAATGGGACAATTAGAATCTACATTGACTTCAGGGATCTGAACACCGCATGCCCGAAAGATGAATTTCCACTACCCATCACGGATGTCGTTATAGACAACACTTGTGGGTTTGAAAGAATGTCATTTATGGATGGATTCTCTGGGTACAATTAAATCAAGATGCATCCTGATGACGAGAAACACACCTCGTTTAGGACACCTCTTAGCATCTTTTGCTACACTATCATGCCCTTCGGTTTGAAGAATGCAGGAGCTACATATCAACGAGCGATGACGAAGATCTTCCAAGAGCATCTCCAAAAAACCGTTGAGTGTTATGTCGATGACTTAGTGGTGAAAACCCGCAATAAAAGTGATCACATCAAAGATCTCAAAACGGTATTTGTTCTCATGCGAAGTCATCAATTGAAAATGAATCCTACTAAGTCTTTCCTGGGAATGGCCAGGGGTAAATTTCTTGGCTTCGTTGTCACATTGAAGGGAATCCATATCGATCCTGACAAAGTGAAGGCAATCAATGAATTACAACCCCCGAGAAACCTCAAAGAACTTAGGGGGTTACAAGGAAGATTGGCTTATGTCAGACGCTTTATTTTGAATCTTGCAGGAAGATGCCAACCGTTCTCCAAGCTCACCAAAAAAGGCGTTTCGTTCATATGGGACGACGCTTGTCAAAAGGCCTTTGAAGATATCAAAGCATACTTATCAAATCCTCCTGTTCTCGTTACACCGAAATCAGGGAAGCCGTTCTTGATTTATGTCAGAGCGACGAACCATTCATTAAGTGCCTTGTTAGCACAAGATGATGATAACGGTCACGAGCAGGCAATATATTATCTGAGTAGGACAATGGTGGGTGCGTAATCTCGATATCTCGATATTGAGAAAGAATGCTTGGCATTGGTATTTGCAGTTCAAAAAATGCGTCATTACCTGGTTGGACAAACGGTACATGTCATCTCAGACGTTAATCCAATCCGAGTATTCATGATGCAACCGGCCTCCTTGAATTGGCGATTAGCGAGATGGGCATTGCTCCTCTCGCAATACGATATCCACTTCAAACAGCAAAAGTCGGTGAAAGGACAAGCAATTTGTGACCTTTTGGCAGTCCGACCTAGTAAGGACAAAGCTAAAATTTATGAAGACTTACCCGATGAAACCTACGAGGTCAACCATACTTCTCACGAGCGTGTATGGCAATTATATTTTGATGGCGCTTCTCGAGCAACCAATGTGGCAAGTACCCCTGGATGTTCTAAGATTTCTTCCGGAGTTGGAGTTGTCTTAGTTTCCCCGGGGAAACATGTGATGCCTCAGGCTTACTCGCTAACTGAGCCGTGCTCCAATAATGTGACCGAATACAACGCGTTACTTATTGGACTTAGTTTCGCCAAAGAGGTGGGGGTCGAATATCTCGAAGCATTTGGGAATTCCCAACTCATAGTCAATCAAATCCGAGGAGAGTATGAAGTTAGAAATCCAGATTTAGTCCCATATTATGAAGCGGCAATAGAGATGGCGGAATCATTTGAAAGTTTCTTCATCGAATATATACCACGTCTCCAGAATGCCTATGCAGATGCACTAGCGGCATTAGCTATTTCGTTGGCACAACCCCCAGAAACAGAACAATTGATTACTGTGAGCACGCATCAACTTTTCATACCAGAATGCGCTTTGGACATCAAAGAAGCGCATGCCACTTTAACCAAACTCGAACCTCAAGATTGGTGTTTTCCCATTATAGATTATGTCTTATATGGTATTTTACCGGAAGATGTAAGAGAAAGGGAATCAATCCGAAGAAGGGCACCGAGATTTTATTATAACGACGCAACTCAAACGCTCTATATTCGTACTTATGATGGCTTACTACTCCGATGCCTTTCAACCGAGGAAGCAGAAGAAGCCCTCAAAGAAGCGCATGATGGGACTTGTGGCGCACATCAACCAGGTCCTAAGTTAGGAGATCGATTAAGGAGATTGGGCTATTATTGGCCGACCATGATCAAAGATGCAATTGCATACGCAAGACGGTGTCACGCATGTCAAATACTTGCTAAATACATGCATCAGCCGTCAGAAGACCTGCATCCGTCAGCCACTTCCTGGCCATTCGAAACCTGGGGAATGGATGTGGTAGGACCTATCTTCCCCCCATCAGCAAAAGGTGACCGTTTTATTTTAGCAATCACGGATTACTTTTTCAAATGGGCTGAAGCAATTCCACTCAAAGAAGTCAAGACGAGTGATGTCATCAAATTCATTAAACACCATATCATTTATCGATACGGTGTTCCAAGACAAATTGTGCATGACAACGGCCCCCAATTTGTCAGCAACGCCTTTATCAAATTCTACAGCAAGTTCAGAATCCAAGATGTTTCATCTACAGCTTACAATCCTACTGCGAATGGTTTAGCTGAAGCTTTTAACAAGACCATTATCAAGATCTTTGCAAAGCTAATAAGGAACAATAAACGAGATTGGGACGATAAGCTTGGCGAGGCTCTTTGGGCTTATCTCACCACAGTCCGAACACCGACCGGAGTTACCCCATATTCCTTGGTATACGGATGTGAAGCCGTCTTACCATTAGAGATACAAATCTCATCCCTTCGTATCGCACTTGCGACGGGAATGACAGAAGATGAGCAATATCAGAAGCGTCTTGAAGAGCTTGAGATGTTGGATGGAAAATGCTTGGAAGCTCAACAACAAATTGAGTTATACCAGGCCAGAATTTCCAAAGCCTTCAACTAAAAAGTTCGGCATCGGGTCTTCAAGGAAGGAGACTTGGTACTCGCCGTCCGGCGACCAATGATCCTTAACTCCAAGAAGAAAGGCAAATTCCAACCCAAATGGAAAAGACCATTTGTAATTGATACGGTCTACTCAAATGGAGCATATCGCTTGATCACCCAAGACGGTGATAAAATAATGATGCCAATTAATGGAAAATTCCTGAAGAAATACTATCCTTAGTGTACTCAGGATAACCCGTTTTACGATGAAGGACCCAGGTTTATCATATCCCGATAGCCAAGAAATACCCTTCACCAATTTTGGATGATCAGACTTTTGAATAGTCACGGTCTCCAAATGCCCACTTGGTCAAACCTTCAAACAGTTAAGACCAAAATCAAAATATCTTTGTCATTACTCCTACTTGGCCAAACTCCCCAACAGTTAAGGCCACCAACAATATCAAAATTATTTTTTCGATTCCATTCGTGAATGAGAATTCCATTCCAGTATCGGGTTCATCTCTGCCCCAAGAGGAGACAAATTTGAACAACCAAACCTTTTGAGCAGTTAAGTTTCTCTAAATTTCACCTTTTACTCACGTGAGTTAAAAGGCCCCTCTTTTTTCTGAGTCAAATCCACGTGGCCCGACTCCAATTTGATTCTCGAAGTGGAGATCTCACTTTGAGTTTCTTTATAGATTCCCTGACGCACGTGCGTCAAGAATCTTTTGACTCTCAGTTCACGTGAACAAGGAGTTCTCAATTGAAGCAGGAGATAAGAAAATACCTTCTTCTTCTTCAACACAATGAGTTCGTCTTTGCCCCAAGAGAAGACAATAATTTCAAAAGCCTAATGATTTGTTAAATCTACGCCTATTTATGCGTAGTAGGTGTTATTCCTGTCCTTAAATCAAGAATAAGTCAGCGTCTAATACACGCCGCCGGGTAGTCAATTCCCGTGACAATTGACCAAGTCTACGTATTCAGTATCGTAGCAAATAAAGTCTATGTATTCAATACATAGCCAGTCTCATTACTGACCTAATGATTTGTTAAATCTACGCCTATTTATGCGTAGTAGGTGTTATTCCTGTCCTTAAATCAGGAATAAGTCGTCTAATACAGCGGGTAGTCAATTCCGTGACAATTGACCAAGTCTACGATTCAAGATCGTGAGCAAATAAAGTCTATGTATTCAATATCGTAGTACAAAGTCTAAGAGAGTTTATTCTTTTAGCACAACGTTACATGTAGAACGGATTTAGATAATCTATATGCTAGCCCAACTCAAACGGTAGTTGGTAAAGGCTTATCAAATCCGTTGATGACTGAGGGTTTGCCAAAAATCCTATCAAGTTTATACTCATTTGTTCAAAACAGAATGGATGGCGTAATGAAAGTCGATAAAAATTTTATTTCATGAATAATGAAATACAAAATAATTGTCGGCTAAACAAAAAAAAGTGTTTTAGTAGGACAATTGGCGGTGGCGGATCCGTTCTTCCAGGCTTGAGAGCTCCTTCTTATGCTCTTGTTCTAACTCCTTCTCTAAGAAGACTCTCGAGGAATCGTCGGGAGTTAGAAGTTGAATAATCTCTCGCTCCAGCTCAGCGGATCTTTCATCAGAAGTCTTCATTTGTTCAGCTAGTTTAGAGCAAGACTTCTCTACTCCGACCAGATCCATCTTCACAAGAGTATGCGTCTCTTTGGCATCTTCAAGAGCTTTCTTTAAGCGAGTAATTTCGAGACCTTGCAGCTCAACGGATTGAAGCAAGTCGGCTCTGGTCTTTTCTTTTGAATTTAGACTTGCCCTGATACTTTCAGATTGAGTTTGCAGTTGTCGCAATTCCTCCTCAGCAACTCACCGCTTGGCTTCTTTGGCCTTCATAACAGACTCGGTCCAAGAAGAAATATAAGAGGAAGCGCCCTCGGATCGCAATCTCAGAAGTTCCTCCAGCTCTTGTTCCAACTGAGTCAGGTCCTCTGTAATGGAATCCGCTAAGTCGGAGAAGCCCTCTTCTCTTATAGCCGCCACACGCCGATCGAGAAGCCGCTTAAAAAAGCTGAAGGAGAAGTCCTTGTTCACGACTTTCTCGATAACACTATGGAGAAGAGAGGTGAAGCCTTCAAGCTCTGCACCGATGGTCACCTTCTCCGGATCTTCGTCCGACATCAACACCTTAATGGAGTTGTATAATACGGAAGAAGGCGCTGTGAAAGAAGAAATGTGAGTTTCGGAGGATCTTAAATATTAGAACTCTTATAAAAGACGGGATCGGGAGATATACCGATGCGGTTAGAAGATCCCTCAGCTTGGACTGTCTGCCCCACACTTGTCAGTTCAGCCTCGGGAACCACCGGAGTTGATTCAGGTTTGGCTTGAGTAGCCGGTGGTCCAGGTTGAATGGGAGAGCCTTCAGCAAGAGGCGAGGTAACAGTAGGATCGGTCTGAGAGATGGGAGGTTGAACCTCCAAACTTGGAACCGGAGACCCTCCAGTTTGCTCTATAGCAGCAGTGATAGGGCCTGCAGGAGAAAATATTTTTAAGTTATCAACTATCGGCAAGATAATTAAGAGGATTTGGATAATAAGACACATACCTGCAGAAGGGCTAATTTCTACAACAGATTCTCTCTGAGTCTATTCCGATAACATATCGTAGATTAAGTTGTGATCGGACTCAGAAACAGAGATCATATGAGCTAAGCCTGGTTCAGAGAACTCCCCGAGACACTCTTCATGCACAGGCCCCATCTCCATCAGTCCTTCCACTGTGACATTGGCAAGACATACTGAGCGTTAGTATACGTATATATACACATATTAAAATCATGACGATATATGTATATACCGGGAGCCGATTCCATGGGTTCAGCAAATTCCCCAAACGCTTCGCTTGGAGTTGCCTCTCCCTCAGCCTGTTCCTCCACTATTGCAGCTACAACATATTAGATTTTCAATATGAAGAAGAGAAAATAAAGTAAAGAGCGGACTTTATACCAGGAGTTGGCTCCGCTTGACTAGCACTTGCGTCCATTTCTTGAAAATTTTCTAAAAGAACATAAAGCGCACAAGCGATTAGCGGAGGAACAAAGTCGGATTCCCTCAATTCCTTGAGTTGCCACTTAGATGAAGTATTCGTACCTGCAACAACAGTCTCGGGAATAGGAGAGACATCAACGTTTGTGCCGATGACAGTATCCGGGGCACCCTCATCCATAGCTTCATGTACTTGGACCGTGAAGCTTGACTCTTCGTAGATGAAGGGTGATGGAGGCGAAGGCTCAGCTGGAATTTCACCTTCTTCAGAGCTTTCTTAGAAAAAGAAGAAAAGAAAATGAATAATAAATATGAATCGCAAATGAAATGGTAAAATTAAAATTTTACCTCTTCTCTCAATTGGAGATCGATTGCGTACCTCGGGGCTGGAGATTTTCGACGCCGAGACTTATGTGTGACTTTCTTTGTACGCAATAATGCCCTGGCAATAGAAGCTGGGTGAGGCACGGTCGTCGATGTGCGGACTCTCTTCCGGAGAGTGAGATCAGAAGCCTCCTCTTCCCCTTCCTCTTCCCCGGTCTCCTTTTCCCTGGTCTCAATGCTCATCACGTTGGGAGAAGTGAAAAGAACCTCCATTCGAGGTCGTTTCAGAGGACGCCTAGGAGGAGATGGAACATGGCGAGAAACCCGAACTAGTTCATCCTGTCGAGTTGGAGAACGACGGGGAGAAGAAGGTACTACCACTTCACTCCTTAGTCGGATCCCCTTGTTCGCGAGGAAAATTTGAGAAAAAGTAAAATTGATCTATTCTATTTAAAGAATAATGAATACAATCTCTCGAATGCAATCTCTCTCTCTAACTGACTTAGATAAAAAGAAATTACAAATTTCTCGATCGGTTGCCCGATTTACAAAAGAAGGAAAGGTCAACGGAGATCTTTTATTTTATTTAAAACTGGGTTCTTCACGGTGGCGATAGGAGCTTGAATCTTGTATCCCGTTGACGATCCGATCGTCTTGACTCGTGGGACGAGGTTGAAAAATAACTCGCAGGAGCAAGTTTAGAACTCTGGCCGAGTTAAGAACTCTTTGATAGAGTTGATTTTAAAAAAGGATTAGTAATCCTTTTAGCCAAGAATGGCGGAGAAGAACTTACCGTGCAAGTTTGAAAACTGTAATCGAGTTGAACTCTCTAGGAGAGTTGATGCCAACAAAGGAGATTTGATCCTTTCTTAAAAAAGAAGACGCAGATCTTCGGTCAAAACTCAATATCTCTAAATCTGACCGGTAAAAATTAATCTTCACCGTTCAGAATTAGGAACGACGAGTGTTGAAACTACCCTCCAAGTTTCACTCCGATCAGACCACGGATGAAGGTCCGATCGTCGCGCCGATCACAGCTATGCAGAAGAAACCGTTCTCTGCACAATTGGCTTCGGTCAAACCTCAATATCTCTAAATCCGACCGGTAGAAATCAATCTCCACCGTTCAGAATTAGGAACGAAGAGTGTTGAGTCTTTCCTCCATGTTTCACTCTGATCAGACCACAGATGAAGGTCCGATCGTCATGCCGATCACAGCTGCGCAGAAGAAACTATTCTCTGCACAATTAGCTTCGGTAAAACCTTGATATCTCCAAATCTAACCGGTAGAAATCAATCTCCACCGTTAAGAATTAGGAACGACGAGTGTTGAGGCTTCCCTCCAAGTTTCACGCCGATCAGACTATGGATTAAGGTCCGATCGTCACGCCGATCACAGCTATGCAGAAGAAACCGTTCTCTCCTTTGTTTTTTTAGTGCTCCGGCCAAACCCTTTCAACCCGCCCCCATTTAGCTGTGAAAACCCCCTATTTATAGGGATTAAAGGGGTGTAACCACCCCCTTAAATTGCTCCATAATGGGGGTTTAGTGGGGTGTAACCGCCCCCCCTTAAATCTCTCAAACGGTTTAGGAACCGTTCAACTCATGTTTGAATGAGTCAAAGCGAAGTTAGTTACGGAGCAAGCCTGGCGTGCATTTTAGTGCGAGGAACGTGGGGATGAACCTCAGCGTCTATGTTTTAACTAGGACGCTGGCCGAGGCCCGTGTTTTGAGCCGAGCGGGCCATGTGCTCCGCGTTTTGGGCTTGAGCGGGCCATGTGCTCCGCGTTTTGGGCTTGAGCGGGCCACGTGCTCCACATTTTGAATTGAAGCGAGGATGAGTCTGGCGTTTTGAATTAATCGCGGGGGTGAGCCCGCATTTTGTTTTGAAGAGATCAATACTTGTGATCTCTTTTCACAAGGATTGTCAACTTGTAATCCTTGTACTCTAGAACATTAACCGATTCTCCTTTGTTGTTGTGAAAGTCGTCGACTTGTAACCTTTATTGATAGTGTTTAGCGGATATTGGTGTCTTGATGAATTTTTCTGACCCTCTGAGAACCCCCTCAAAGTTTTGAAGGTCGGTTGGTGGGGCGAGCTTTGAATACTGGATATCTTCTTTATTTGATTAGAAGGTATTGCTCCTCATTACGTCTTCAAAAAGTTGCGTTACGCTTTTGTCCACGCTAGTCATTCATCTTGCATGGATAAACTCGGCGTTTTGCTTTTTAAAATGCGGAGTGACCGTGAGCCTTGAACTTTGCTACGGAGACCGATCCTCGCGATTTGAGGTTGAAACGGGTGGCCATCTGGATTACGTGTTAAAATGCGGGCGCGACCCTCACGTTTTGTGTTGAAACGCGGGGGTGGTCCTTCGCATTTTATGAGTAAAATGCGAGGATGAACCTCACATTTCCAACTAAGTCTTTTAGACTTTTCTTTAAGGTGCCAAAAGTATAGTGTTAACTTGGCATGCCTTTCATACTTGTTGTTTGAACAAGCTTTTGGGGACTTATCACTCTATTGTAAAGAGTTGATAAATTGGTTTTATCATCAGAGGTGGAATTTTTAGCTTGATGATGATTTTTGAGGACTTATCGCTCTATTGAAGAGAGTCGATAAGTTGATTTTATCAGAGGTGTGGGGTTAACTTGATAAAGTTGGGTATTTATGATTTGAACAAGATTTTGAGGACCTATCTCTCTATTGAAGAGAGTCGATAAGTTGATTTTATCAGAGGTGTGGAGTTAACTTGATAAAATTGGGTACTTGTGGTTTGAACAAGATTTTGAGGACCTATCGCTCTATTGATGAGAGTCGATAAGTTTAGATTTTGTCGGGGGACAAAATATGAAATCTGTGATTTGAACAAGGTTTAAGGCCTGTGATATGAACAAGGCTTACATGGCTTGTGGTGTGAACAAGGCTTTGGGCTTGTGGTTTGAACAAGTCTTCGGGCTTGTGGTTTGAACAAGGCTTCAGGCTTGTGGTGTTAACAAGGCTTCAGACTTGTGGTGTTAACAAGGCTTTGGGCTTGTGGTTTAAACAAGGCTTTGGGCTTGTGGTTTGAACAATGCTTCGGGCTTGTGGTGTTAACAAGGCTTTGGGCTTGTGGTTTGAACAAGGCTTTGGGCTTGTGGTGTTAACAAGGCTTTGGGCTTGTGGTTTGAACAAGGCTTGTGGTGTTAACAGGCTTTGGGCTTGTGGTTTGAACAAGTCTTGGGCTTGTGGTTTGAACAAGGCCGGGCTTGTGGTGTTAACAAGGCTTTGGGCTTGTGGTTTGAACAAGGCTTGGGCTTGTGGTGTTAACAAGGCTTGGGCTTGTGGTTTGAACAAGGCTTGGGCTTGTGGTGTTAACAAGGCTTGGGCTTGTGGTGTTAACAAGGCTTTGGGCTTGTGGTTTAAACAAGGCTTTGGGCTTGTGGTTTGAACAATGCTTCGGGCTTGTGGTGTTAACAAGGCTTTGGGCTTGTGGTTTGAACAAGGCTTTGGGCTTGTGGTGTTAACAAGGCTTTGGGCTTGTGGTTTGAACAAGGCTTGTGGTGTTAACAAGGCTTTGGGCTTGTGGTTTGAACAAGGCTTTGGGCTTGTGGTGTTAACAAGGCTTTGGGCTTGTGGTTTGAACAAGGCTTCGGGCTTGTGGTGTTAACAAGGCTTTGGGCTTGTGGTTTAAACAAGCTTTGGGCTTGTGGTTTAAACAAGGCTTTGGGGCTTATCATCCTATTGAGGAGCATTGATAAGTTGATTTTATCGAGGTGTGGGGTTAACTTGATAAAATTGGGTACTTGTGGTTTGAACAAGGCTTTGGGGCTTATCATCCTATTGAAGAGGATTGATAAGTTGGTTATCAAACTCACGAGGATGTGTACGATTTTGATAGGATTGTGTTGTAATTTGAACAACTTTGTGGATCTATCATTCTATTGGAAAGGAATGATGAGTTGATTGGCGGGGTTTAGTTGTGATTTGAACAATTTTAAGGAACTTATCTGTGGAGAGTTGATAAGTTGATTATATGATCGAGGTATAGTGTTGACTTGATGAAGATACGCTATGATCGGAGCAACTTTGAGGACCTATCATCCCGCTGAGGAGGATTGATAAATTGATTGCGATTTAAGTAAATTTGAGGACTTATCATCCTATTGATGAGGATTGATAAGTTGTTTATCGCTATTTAGTTACGATTTTGAACAACTTTGAGGACTTATCGCTCTATTGAAGAGAGTCGATAAGTTGATTTTAGAGGAGTTAAGCCTGCATGTGGCGTTGTGCTACGATGTTGAATCGTAGACTTTATCATCTTTACGGGCAAGAGACTAACCGCAACGCTGCAGTTAGGCGCTGACTTTAGGGTTATTAGCCAACCCGACCATCAGCGGACTTGATGAGCCTTTACCGATTACCATTTGAATCGGCTAGCATGCGATTATCTAAACTGCTCGCGATGTGACGCTATGCTAAAAGAATAAAACTCTTTTAGGCTTAATGCTACGATGTTGAATCGTGAGCCGTCTTTCTCACGGGAATAGACTACCGGTGCATGTATTAGATGCGCTTATCTCTCGCTAGGTTTCAGATAAAATTCCCGATTTGAATTTTGGTGTCTTCTTTGATCGGTAAAAGACTAAACCGCAACGCGGTGTTAGGCTGACTTATCCCTACTTAGGATTTGGGATAAAATTCCCCACACGGTGAGACGTGGATTGTGGTGTTATTAATAACAACCTTGAGGACTTATCGCTCTATTGAAGAGAGTTGATAAGTTGATTGTCGAAGTGTTAGGTTAACATGATAAGGATATATGCGATCGAGCAACTTTGAGGACCTATCATCCCGCTGAGGAGGATTGATAAATTGATTGCGATTTAAGTAAATTTGAGGACTTATCATCCTATTGATGAGGATTGATAAGTTGTTTATCGCTATTTAGTTACGATTTTGAACAACTTTGAGGACTTATCGCCTATTGAAGAGAGTCGATAAGTTGATGTTAGAGGAGTTAAGCCTGCATGTGGCGTTGTGCTACGATGTTGAATCGTAGACTTTATCATCTTTACGGGCAAGAGACTAACCGCAACGCTGCAGTTAGGCGCTGACTTTAGGGTTATCGCCAACCCCCACCATCAACGGACTTGATGAGCCTTTACCGATTACCATTTGAATCGGCTAGCATGCGATTATCTAAACTGCTCGCGATGTGACGCTATGCTAAAAGAATAAAACTCTTTTAGGCTTAATGCTACGATGTTGAATAATGCAGTTTCGCTTCTTCTCACTCGAATAGACTACCCTACCGCATGTATTAGATGCGCTTATCTCTCGCTAGGTTTCAGATAAAATTCCCGATTTGAATTTTGGTGTCTTTGATCGGTAAAAGACTAAACCGCAACGCGGTGTTAGGCTGACTTATCCCTACTTAGGATTTGGGATAAAATTCCCCACACGGTGAGACGTGGATTGTGGTGTTATTAATAACAACCTTGAGGACTTATCGCCTATTGAAGAGAGTTGATAAGTTGATTGTCGAAGTGTTAGGTTAACATGATAAGGATATATTACATCGTGAGCAATCTTTGAGGACTTATCGCCTATTGAAGAGAGTCGATAAGTTGATGTTAGAAGAGGTCACCTTGCTAATAACGAGACGAGCTAATTTTAACTTTGTGGGGATTGCGTTGCGATGTGAGCAACTTTGTGGGCTTATCATCCTATTGGAGAGGATTGATAAGTTGATTGTCAGAGGTGTGAGGTTAACATGACAAGATTGTGTTGCGATGTGAGCAACTTTGTGGACTTATCATCCTATTGGAGAGGATTGATAAGTTGGTTGTCGAGGTGCATTGTTAACCTGACGGGATTGTGTTACGATTTGAGCAACTTTGTAGACTTATCATCCTATTGGAGAGGATTGATAAGTTGATTTTGGTGGTGCTACTGCACGTTGAAGTGCTTACATTGTCAAAAGTGTTTTGTTAACTTGACAATATTTAGAATTTATTATTCTACTCGAAAATAAATGTATAATCAACCCCACCAGAATTATTCTAGGTTGACGGGGATATGACCGCTCGAGTCCGGTGTATGTTCAAACTCCGCCGGAGTCGCTCAAAGCCTCTTTCAAGCCGGGGACCGATTTGCCTCGACTCATCGGAGTTAGAGATTGATGGTCTCCCTATACCGATCATGTTGGAAGTGACTCCAAGGTATTCGACCTCTCAAGTCTTCTTCCCGTGAGAATGTCGCCGCTCGTGGACCAAGTGACATTTGTCAACCGGTCAAACATCGATGGCTTCGCCGATTTGAGCAAAGACGACATGCCGATGATTTGGCATTTGGAATGCGAGGATCGCTTGAGCACTTGAACGCCAGGTTGAGACTCGCTTTTGGATTGGGGACGCGAGGTCCAAGTTTGAATGCTTGAATGCGGGTTGAAACCCGCTTAGATTGGGGACACGAGAATCGTGCAACCTCCTCTAACGCGAGGTCCGCTGAATATTTGAACGCCGGGTTGAGACCCGCTTTATAATGGGGACGCAAGGTTCGTGGTTCGGCACATAAACGCCAGGCTTTGCTTCAGAAAAGAAACGCCAAGCTCAAGATCGCTGCTTTGTCACAAACGCCAAATTCGCTGGTTGGTCGACAATATCTCGGTCGTGGTTCTTCGCGGCAAAGCCCTTTCGCCGATTTGAGGCTTTTGCAATGACATCACCATCTTTACCGACGTTAGCTATGACAACCTAAGGGACTTTGGTCTCCTTAGAGGCTTTGTGGATCTTGCGATAGCCTTGGGGCTAAGGGATCCTGAGGAGAGTGTCTCCTCAACTTGGCTTGATCGAACTCTACGGCCGAGTTTCAACAGCCGTCCCAATGAGCTTGACGCCTGATTGCCACCACCTCTTCATCGGTGAAAGAGATCGCCCCACGGAGTCGCCATCTTTGTTCGCGAGGAAAATTTGAGAAAAAGTAAAATTGATCTATTCTATTTAAAGAATAATGAATACAATCTCTCGAATGTAATCTCTCTCTCTAACTGACTTAGATAAAAAGAAATTATAAATTCCTCGATCGGTTGCCCGATTTACAAAAGAAGGAAAGGTCAACGGAGATCTTTCATTTTGTTTAAAACTGGGTTCTTCACGGTGGCGATAGGAGCTTGAATCTTGTATCCCGTTGACGATCCGACCGTCTTGACTCGTGGGACGAGGTTAAAAAATAACTCGCAGGAGCAAGTTTAGAACTCTGGCCGAGGTAAGAACTCTTTGATAGAGTTGATTTTAGAAAAGGATTAGTAATCATTTTAGCCAAGAATGGCGGAGAAGAACTTGCCGTGCAAGTTTAAAAACTGTAATCGAGTTGAACTCTCTAGGAGAGTTGATGCCAGCAAAGGAGATTTGATCCTTTCTTAAAAAAGAAGACGTAGATCTTCGGTCAAAACTTAATATCTCTAAATTTGACCAGTAAAAATTAATCTTCACCGTTCAGAATTAGAAACGACGAGTGTTGAAACTGCCCTCCAAGTTTCACTCCGATCAGACCATGGATGAAGGTCCGATCGTCGCGCCGATCACAGCTATGCAGAAGAAACCGTTCTCTGCACAATTAGCTTCGGTAAAACCTTGATATCTCCAAATCTAACCGGTAGAAATCAATCTCCACCATTCAGAATTAGGAACGAAGAGTGTTGAGTCTGTCCTCCATGTTTCACTCTGATCAGACCACGGATGAAGGTCCGATCGTCATGCCGATCACAGCTGCGCAGAAGAAACTATTCTCTGCACAATTAGCTTCGGTAAAACCTTGATATCTCCAAATCTAACCGGTAGAAATCAATCTCCACCGTTCAGAATTAGGAAGGATGAGTGTTGAGGCTTCCTCAAAGTTTCACGCCGATCAGACTATGGATTAAGGTCCGATCGTCATGCCGATCACAGCTATGCGTAAGAAACCGTTTTCCTTTGTTTTTAGTGCTCCGCCAAACCCTTTCAACCCGCCCCCATTTAGCTGTGAAAACCCCTATTTATAGGGATTAAAGGTGTAACCGCCTTAAATTGCTCCATAATGGGGTTTAGTGGGTGTAACCGCCTTAAATCTCTCAAACGGTTTAGGAACCGCTCAACTCATGTTTGAATGAGTCAAAACGCCAAGTTCACGCTCGAACAAGCCTCGCCCGCATTTTAGTGCGTGAACGCGGGATGAACCTCCGCGATCTATGTTTTAACTAGGACGCTACCGAGGCCCGGTTTTGCTTCAACGCTGGCCATGTGCTCCGCTGCTTTAGCTTCAACGCTGGCCATGTGCTCCGCTGCTTTAGCTTCAACGCTGGCCACGGTTCGCGATTTTGAATTGAAACGCTGGATGAGTCTCGCTTTGATTGAAACGCGGGGTGAGCCCCGATTTTGTTTTGAAGAGATCAATACTTGTGATCTCTTTTCACAAGGATTGTCAACTTGTAATCCTTGTACTCTGGAGACATTAGCTTCTGATTCTCCTTTGTTGTTGTGAAAGTCGTCAGCTTGTAACCTTCATTGATAGTGTTTCATGGATATTGGTCGCCTTCGCAATTTTTACGTACCTACACCCCTCATGACGAACGGTTTCTTCTTCTTCTTCGGAAGTCCAGGTTGCTTCGTCAAAGGATTCTTCTTCACTCTCTTCTCGAACAACCTTCTTTTTACCCTTAGACTTCCGGGACGGTTTAGCTCGCGGAGGAGACGTATTTGTGGTTTCTCTTCGCTCCGCCGGTTTCGAAATTCTTGAAGTGGGGCGTTAGCGCAATGAGCCATTTGCGATAAAAGGTCATCCAAGCTTGGGCTCGGCAGCAGGAAGGTTAAATTTATCATTGGTGCAGCCGCTGATACTCCAATACCAGGCGCACGCACCGTCAGCAAGGCCTCCATGGGTCTTCATCGCCCGATTCGAATTTTCGATGTAGATTTGGTCATAGCCGAATTGGCGGGAGAACCGGCAGGGAAGATAGGGCTCGATGCTGCAAGAATTCTTGACCCGGAAGAAGAGATAACCGGGGCGAATGTTTATCAACCACCGAAAATAGCCAAGGTCTAACATGGTCCGATCTCCATTGGGCTCGGCAGCATCCACGAGCACCTCATCATAATGACCTGAAAAGTGTGGGAAACACTTAAAGAATTCCCAACACTTGGTGACCTTGAATTGACGGGACACCTCGTGCCATTGTCTTGCTCCCCACTTGCACTTCTCTAAAGTTTGCAGCAGGGGGAGTTCAGGATCAACCGTCTCGGGTGCCGTCATCAGATCCGGGCGGTGGAGGACGAACCAGGTCATCAAGTAAGTATATGACAATTCGACCTTGGTGACCGGGATCTCACTTGAAGGCTTCTTTCCCTTCTGCATGAAGCTGGTGACTAAACGTCGGAGCCCGCTATGAATATCCACTACCATCGCTGGAAGGTGAGAAAGTCGGTGACTGACAACTAGCTCAACAGCTGGAAACAACACCTCCAAAGGCATCGATTCTGAGACTTGATGCGGGACCACACATTTCTTCAGCCATATCGCCAGGTAGCCTGCCAGAAGAGTTTGTGGCCTTATTTGCTTCTGCACATGCTACAGGAAAGTCTCGAACTTGGTACCCTTCGGGATCTTGCCCTCAGCAAACGGAGTGGTATATGATTGAGCCTTCGTCTTCTCAATCAACTTGTTGATGTCGGAGGGATTTAGAGGCTGAAGCTCACTCACTTCATCAGGACCCTCTAAGTGTTTGAATAGATAGTCAGCAAATTATTTTAAGCTGAATTGCGGCCATTTCTTAGCCTTCACATCAATTGACGCTATAGCCGTCTAGTAATGGCAAGTTAGCTCCCACAAGATGTCATAACCTGCATAGCCCTTCTCCTTCATCCGGTTCAGTTGACGGTTGTTGGGGAAGTATTCCTGGTATGGCGCGTCACCCATCGGCAGGCCAGATATCTTCATCATCTCATGGAGCGGCAGGCCCAACTCCCCGTTCCTTATCAAGAAGTTATTGGTGTCCAGATTGTAGATCTCTAGAAGCGCGAAGAAGTGGTTCAGGCTGATAGGAAGCTCGTACATGCTTGCTCGGATGGGGATGTACAAGCCATTATCTTGAAGCTCTTGACTCCATCGACCAAGAACATACGCAGTCATCCGTGTCCACCAACAATCGCTGGAAGAATGGACCCAACCGAAGTATCGGTATTTCTCGGCTGGCAGCTCCCTTTCTATTTTGGCCAATCGATTCTTCACGGTATCAGCTTTGACCATCA
Source organism: Asparagus setaceus (assembly GCA_012295165.1). Lineage (NCBI taxonomy): Eukaryota > Viridiplantae > Streptophyta > Magnoliopsida > Asparagales > Asparagaceae > Asparagus > Asparagus setaceus. The sequence goes on along the minus strand of CM022708.1, from coordinate 36,112,246 downwards.
GCTCATCATGAGGCGGGCTGTCTTGACCCGCGATTCTGGGGTAAAGTCCACAAATATAACCCCTATCGCTGGAGCCTGGGGTAGCACCTTGGCTAACATACCCACAATGTACGCGCTCCTGGTCCTCGGTCAATCTCCAAGACATGCTCCTTTTGACCGCCAAGTTGCGCAAATGCACCAGCGAGTGATGGCGAGGAAAAGAGGGCAGATGTAGATGAGCGCCATCGCCTTCATATAGCCAGGGCTCAGCGCGGGAGGATAGAATCTCCGGGTCCGCGACAGAATCCCCGAACAAATAGCTGGGCTTCCGTATGATATCGGTAGATCGGCGTTCTTCTAGCGGGCGTCGATTATCGGCCTCATATTAATGCGCGATCCCTTGTTGTAGCAACTCTAGTAGCTCCGGAGGTGCACTTGGACCAAGCAGGGGAATCTCAGCTATCAGCGGTGCCTCACGAGAAGAGGAGAAAGCGGTGCTATTCAGCCCACTTGACTCGCTGGCAGTAAATGCTGCAGGAGGAAATTCAACTGCAAGATACAGCGAAAATACATCAGAGCAATGCTAGGTGTGAAAAACACTTAGTCAAAAAAATCCAAAATGAGAGAACTGTATCGCAGTGACCGAGACAGACCAAACTATCTTGCGGTGGCGAGGCGGTCCAAGCTGTCACCGTCAGCCGAAACGATCAAAATTTCCGCCCGGTAATCGAGCGATCCATCCTTTCATAAAGCAGGAGGCGGTCGAGAATCTCATTTTTTATTTTTTACAAGTATTTTGACAATGCAAAATACTCATTTTAGCCTAGATCCTCAGGAAGGAGGACCTCAACTCTTCCCGAATGCCTCGCAAAGGAGAATAAATAGGGATTTTTACATGAAAGTTCTATTTTTCAACACAAAATACACATTTTTCCCAAAAAAACTTACCCCCAAAGGTCGAGGCAGTTGATTCCTCAGTTTCAGAGGTTCGGGGGGCAGATTTACCCTTGGAAATGTGAGATCTCTTGGGAGACATAGCTAAAAATGAGATTTTGGCTCAGAAAAGGTAAAAAGTTAGGGTTTTTGTGAAAATCCAAGGTAAAGGCTTAAAAAAAGGCTAGGAAATGGAAGATGAAGGGTCGGGTTTGGTTGAGGATCAAGGAAAAGCATGATCTTGTGAAGGAAAATCGATCAAAATCGACTAAATCCGAAGAAAACCGAAGAAAACCCTAGATTTAAAGGGGATTCTCGAGCAAACTTGGAGATTTGAAGGGCTAAGAAGGGTTTTCGAAACTATTATGGAAGCAAGGAGGAATTTTGGAAGGTTTTTGAACTCCAAAAGGCAGGCTAACAGATGAAAAAAGACCCGAACTGTCGGGTTTATAAAGCCCAGAGTCATCATCGTCTCCCGTCGCGACACAAAAGTGTCGGCCATGGCTAACATAGTCACCATGAAGCGAGACACAAAAGTATCGCGCATGAGTTCGACAAGCTGTCACCGGCAATTTAAGAATTTGACGATTAGCATCCGCACGTGATTTGAGACATTTCACATGTTCGTCCTCCACCACGATCCATAAACATAACCTCTCAAATAGTGTATTCAAAGCAATTTGGCCCTAGATTACATTCGGAAGCTTTCTCTGAGTTTTACATAGCTTATCCCTACAACGGATAATTTGATTCCGGATGCTCAGTAAGGTGGACGGTGCCTCTTCTCTAAATCCTCATTATTAAAGAAGAATCATATGTCATCTCCTTCATAACGGTAATGGTGAGCAGCCATCACCCACTGTGATGAGATAACATGGTTGGATAAATATGTATCCTGACACTCCTGTGAACTCAACCACAACCCAAGTTGCAGCCTTCAAGATGAAGATGATCAGTTCAAAATCGACTTTATCATTTCAATCGGCCAATACGATGCAAATGCCTATTGATCCCGTAATATGGTCACGACGCCACAGAGCCGTGGTTCGAAGTTGGAACAAGATATATGCCTCTTCTATAAAGTTCAACGTTGGACAGAAGCAAGGCTCATCTTATCCAAAGTATTCCAGACTCCTCGACAAAATATAGCGGAGTCTGAAAACTTTGAAGGGGGTATATGTAGGCATCGAAAATTACCGATGAACCCCAAGTACGATTTAATCAAAAGAAGATTGAAGAACGCCGTCATCAAAATCTAAGGAAATCAACCACGGGGATAAAACTGACACATGCGAGACAATCATGGTGTCTCGGCCATGTCCGAGACACATTTTGTGTCTCGGTCATGTCCGAGACACAAAATGTGTCTCGGCCATTGCCGAGACACCAAAAGTGTCTAAAACACAAAGCAAGTGTTTTATCATTATTTGTGGGATCCGTTGGACCTTTTCAACACGTGAAAATGACCATTTACATTAGTGGACAGTTACACCCTTGAAAAATGCCCACTAAGCACATAAATGAGGCATTAAACATGCCTTAAATTGGGGGAGGAGCGGTTACAACAGCCAGGAGACAGTCTTTGGCCGAGATAGTTTTGCGGCGAGACACCAAAAAGTGTCGCGCCCACTATGGGGCGAGACACCAAAAGTGTCGCGCCCACTATGCGTCGAGACACAAAAAGTGTCGCGCCCACTATGCAATACTAGCAGGTCATAACTTGTGTTCTTTTTAACAGTTACACCTCCTAAAGGCTATAAATAGCTTCCTACACCCACAATTTAGGGGCGGGACTTTTAGAGATTCAGAGAGGAGTAAGATTAAGAGACTTAAAAAGGAGTAGAAAGAGTTTAAGAACATTTTTACTTGGAGATTCCTCGAGTTTAAGCTTCGTCTTAAATCTTGGGAAGAGTAGATATCTTACTTGGTTAAGATATTTGCTTAAGTTCTTATTTCCTTGAAACACAAACTCAATCCCTTGATTTGTGATCGTTGCTTTCGGTGGTCCCGCGGACGGCGTCCCGACACGAGCAAAGAACCCGCATAGCGGGGCTTCGTCGTGACTTTTGTGTGTGTTTTAAGAGAGTGAGATCATTTTCTTTGTATTAGAGAGAGTTACATGTGTAATCTTTCATTTGTTCTCATTTTTAAAATGTTTTGAAATGGAAACTGCAAAGAAATCCATTCTCGGCGAAAACAGATGCCATCGAGGGGAATACTCCCTTCACCGACGACATCATGAACACAACCAGTGAGAAGTTCAAGGTGCTGAATATTGAGAAGTACAAGGGTGAGGGAGACCCTACCGAACATGTCCAGAACTATGTCGACGTGATGAGCATGTTACAAGCGCCGACGCCGTCATCTGTCGGTGCTTCCCCATTACTCTGTCGGGGAGCGCCAAGCTCTGGTGGAATGCTCTCGAGAAGAAGTCCATCGGTAGCTTCCAGCAGCTCAGCTGAAAATTTGTGCACCACTACGGTGACTCCAAGCGAAGCTACATCCTCATGTTCTTATACATACCAAGCGGGGCCGGAGAGCCGGGCCTACTTTAAGAGATTCCAGGTGAAGAGACTGGAGATCAACGACCCAGGAAGCAGGGTCACCATGTCTGCTCTCGTAGCCGATCTGCAGCCCAACGAGTTGGCCAACTCACTTGCTAAGAAATCGGTCACCAACTATGAGCAATTGATGGCTAAGGCTCATGGATACATCGACATGGAGCCCGGGAGGCGTACAAAGGCGAATGGAAATACGGAGATAGCCGTGGTAGTAACCCTAGCACCAGCCATGACCTCCACCCCGCTATTCCTGATACCAGCTCCACCGGTGGTGGTGGTAGCCCCGGTGGTGGCACTAAGCGCCCGAGAACCGAGGAGATCCGCAGGGTGGGAGTGGCCTAGGAACCCCAGTGGACAACGGCTCCAGCCGGTGCGGCGGGGAGGCAGAAGGAGGCAACCGGTGCCCAGAGTAGCCCTCATAGTCCTTAACACCTCCCTTACAGATTGTTTGGTGTAAAAATCTCCTCTCGGATTTGTATTGTTTGAATTGCTTGTTTACAAATCAAGAATCGCTTTTCACAACAGAAGCGAAGGGAAGACCCTTCTTGTTTAACGTGGGTTAGTCGAAGCTGTAGGACACCTCCCTCGATGCTTTCGAGCGAGTTAGCTTCCCTTGGGCGATCCGATCGGCGTTGCGTCGAGCTTCGGTCTGTGATGGCTTCGGAGTTGATGGAGTTCGGTTCTACCCGAGCTTGATGAATTGCCAAGGCCGAATTTGTGCTCCAGAGACTAGCATGCAAGAGTTTGCGAAGAGCCAAGAGTCTCCAGATCTGAGAATTCAGATTAAGGCCTCCCCCCTTTGCCAAGCCCCTGATGGCTTATAAATAGGCAAGGAGAGGCATGGACACTTCCTTGATTTGTGGGATATGGCCATGCCCAGTTGAGGAGAGCCATACTCTCTATGGTGTCATCCCTTTGACTTGTGGGATGTGACCACTAATGGGTGAGGAGCACCATGACCTCTGTGGAATGTGACCACTATGGGATGTGACATCTCCCATGCTTCAAGTGGGCGGTCTTAGGAAGTTCATGCGAAGCTTGCCTTATGCGGCGAAGCAGCATCTTGAGGCGGTAGCGACCACTGCGGCGACTTGGTCTTGGTCTTTAGGCAAGACTAGATCATACAGCGAAGCTTGGTCTTGGTCTTTAGGCAAGACTAGATCATCACAGGCGAGCTTGGTTCAGCGAAGCTTGAGCTTCAACCCTTCAGCGAAGCTTGAGCTTCAACCCTTCAGCGAAGCTTGAGCTTCAACCCTTCAGCGAAGCTTGAGCTTCAACCCTTCAGCGAAGCTTGAGCTTCAACCCTTCAGCGAAGCTTGAGCTTCAACCCTTCAGCGAAGCTTGAGCTTCAACCCTTCAGCGAAGCTTGAGCTTCAACCCTTCAGCGAAGCTTGAGCTTCAACCCTTCAGCGAAGCTTGAGCTTCAACCCTTCAGCGAAGCTTGAGCTTCAACCCTTCAGCGAAGCTTGAGCTTCAACCCTTCAGCGAAGCTTGAGCTTCAACCCTTCAGCGAAGCTTGAGCTTCAACCCTTCAGCGAAGCTTGAGCTTCAACCCTTCAGCGAAGCTTGAGCTTCAACCCTTCAGCGAAGCTTGAGCTTCAACCCTTCAGCGAAGCTTGAGCTTCAACCCTTCAGCGAAGCTTGAGCTTCAACCCTTCAGCGAAGCTTGAGCTTCAACCCTTCAGCGAAGCTTGAGCTTCAACCCTTCAGCGAAGCTTGAGCTTCAACCCTTCAGCGAAGCTTGAGCTTCAACCCTTCAGCGAAGCTTGAGCTTCAACCCTTCAGCGAAGCTTGAGCTTCAACCCTTCAGCGAAGCTTGAGCTTCAACCCTTCAGCGAAGCTTGAGCTTCAACCCTTCAGCGAAGCTTGAGCTTCAACCCTTCAGCGAAGCTTGAGCTTCAACCCTTCAGCGAAGCTTGAGCTTCAACCCTTCAGCGAAGCTTGAGCTTCAACCCTTCAGCGAAGCTTGAGCTTCAACCCTTCAGCGAAGCTTGAGCTTCAACCCTTCAGCGAAGCTTGAGCTTCAACCCTTCAGCGAAGCTTGAGCTTCAACCCTTCAGCGAAGCTTGAGCTTCAACCCTTCAGCGAAGCTTGAGCTTCAACCCTTCAGCGAAGCTTGAGCTTCAACCCTTCAGCGAAGCTTGAGCTTCAACCCTTCAGCGAAGCTTGAGCTTCAACCCTTCAGCGAAGCTTGAGCTTCAACCCTTCAGCGAAGCTTGAGCTTCAACCCTTCAGCGAAGCTTGAGCTTCAACCCTTCAGCGAAGCTTGAGCTTCAACCCTTCAGCGAAGCTTGAGCTTCAACCCTTCAGCGAAGCTTGAGCTTCAACCCTTCAGTGAACTTAACCTCGTGGGCCCGACTTCGGGTGGGCCTAACTTCACTCAGATGAACCCCTAAGCTCTTGAGTTACTTGTGCAGGGATCAAGGCAATTTTTATTGCCTACAGAACCCCCTCCAAAGTTTTCAGACCTGAATGTGGTCGAATGTGGTCTGGAACACTTTGGATATGAAATGCTGCAAAATGGTTGCCGTGTAGATGGAGCGAGGAACCTTCTAACGAACTCGGTAAAGTTGAATTCTTCACTCGCGGCTAATGATCGCCCTCTAGGATTTTTAGCAAACCCTCAGCTATCAACGGATTTGATGTGCCTTTACCGACACCGCTTTGATCGCTAGCATGCGATTGTCTAAGTCCGGCCCCACATGTAACGTTGTGCTAAGAGAGTTAACTCTCTTAGTGCTACGCTGTTGAATACGAGGCTTCGCCTTTTTTCACGAATAGACTACCCGCCTGCAGTGTTAGACGTGGACTAATCTCAATGGGGATCGAGATAAAATCCCTATGCCGAGAGGCATAGATTGAGTTGTTGTTTAATAACAACTGGCTACACGTGGATTAGCCGCGCGTGTAGACTTTGTCTTCTCTTGGGGCAAAGACGAACCCTGCTTTGTCTTCTCTTACGGCAAAAGTCTCCTGGATATTTCATCCGAGATGTCGGTCATGTGCACTTCCACACTTCTGGCCTGAATAGAGCTTGAAGCCTGAGATGTTGCCACTGTCGAGCAATAGCCGCCGCCGCCGCCGCCGCCGCCGCCGCCGCCGCCGCCGCCGCCGCCGCCGCCGCCGCCGCCGCCGCCGCCGCCGCCGCCGCCGCCGCCGCCGCCGCCGCCGCCGCCGCCGCCGCCGCCGCCGCCGCCGCCGCCGCCGCCGCCGCCGCCGCCGCCGCCGCCGCCGCCGCCGCCGCCGCCGCCGCCGCCGCCGCCGCCGCCGCCGCCGCCGCCGCCGCCGCCGCCGCCGCCGCCGCCGCCGCCGCCGCCGCCGCCGCCGCCGCCGCCGCCGCCGCCGCCGCCGCCGCCGCCGCCGCCGCCGCCGCCGCCGCCGCCGCCGCCGCCGCCGCCGCCGCCGCCGCCGCCGCCGCCGCCGCCGCCGCCGCCGCCGCCGCCGCCGCCGCCGCCGCCGCCGCCGCCGCCGCCGCCGCCGCCGCCGCCGCCGCCGCCGCCGCCGCCGCCGCCGCCGCCGCCGCCGCCGCCGCCGCCGCCGCCGCCGCCGCCGCCGCCGCCGCCGCCGCCGCCGCCGCCGCCGCCGCCGCCGCCGCCGCCGCCGCCGCCGCCGCCGCCGCCGCCGCCGCCGCCGCCGCCGCCGCCGCCGCCGCCGCCGCCGCCGCCGCCGCCGCCGCCGCCGCCGCCGCCGCCGCCGCCGCCGCCGCCGCCGCCGCCGCCGCCGCCGCCGCCGCCGCCGCCGCCGCCGCCGCCGCCGCCGCCGCCGCCGCCGCCGCCGCCGCCGCCGCCGCCGCCGCCGCCGCCGCCGCCGCCGCCGCCGCCGCCGCCGCCGCCGCCGCCGCCGCCGCCGCCGCCGCCGCCGCCGCCGCCGCCGCCGCCGCCGCCGCCGCCGCCGCCGCCGCCGCCGCCGCCGCCGCCGCCGCCGCCGCCGCCGCCGCCGCCGCCGCCGCCGCCGCCGCCGCCGCCGCCGCCGCCGCCGCCGCCGCCGCCGCCGCCGCCGCCGCCGCCGCCGCCGCCGCCGCCGCCGCCGCCGCCGCCGCCGCCGCCGCCGCCGCCGCCGCCGCCGCCGCCGCCGCCGCCGCCGCCGCCGCCGCCGCCGCCGCCGATCCGAGCCGATGCTTTGCCTTTTGGCAAAGGTCACTTTTGCGACGGACGGGTCAAGTAGGGCGAAGCTTGGTGAAGTCCGCTTTATGAAACCCGCCAACTATAGAGTTTGCTAGATTTACAAAGTTTGCCGAGTGTGGAACTTCGTCAGATTGCCGAAGCTCGCCAGACGGCGGTTCGCCAGGATTGGAAACTTGGCTAATGGAGCAAAGCTCGCCTGAGTAGGTGGGCTCGCCTGATTGGCGCAGCTCGCCAGAATTGGGAACCTCGCACCCGTGCTTGATCTTACGGGCGGCCTCAAGCGCCTCGGGAGCAGAACCCCTGCGTTTGCTTTCGAGGCTCTCGGGCATGGTTGCCTCCGCCACTGGCTGGACCCACACGCACTCGTGAGCACTTGCAGATGCACTCGGAGGAGGATGAAGATAAGTACTCCTCGAACTTCGATCACGAGGGACTCGACCGCCGCCCCTTCCGCAATGTTGTCGAATTGCGCCACCACCATCTCGGTTGAGGAAATGGTTTCTCCCACTGTGGTCGCCATCTTTTGTTTGGTGTAAAAATCTCCTCTCGGATTTGTATTGTTTGAATTGCTTGTTTACAAATCAAGAATCGCTTTTCTATGAAGCGAAGGAAGGCCCTTCTTGTTTAGCGATGGGTTAGTCGGTGCGGTGGGGCCTCCCTCGATGCTTTCGGTGAGTTAGCTTCCCTTGAGCGATCCGATCGGCGTTGCGGTCGAGCTTGATCTGTGATGGCTTCGGAGTTGATGGAGTTCGGTTCTACCGAGCTTGATGAATTGCCAAGGCCGAATTTGTGCTCCGTGAGGCTAGCATGCAAGAGTTTGCTAAGAGCCAAGAGTCTCCGTGATCCGAGAATTCAGATTAAGACCTCCCCTTTGCCAAGCCCACGATGGCTTATAAATAGGCAAGGAGAGGCATGACCACTTCCTTGATTTGTGGGATATGGCCAAGCCCGATTGAGGAGAGCCATACTCTCTATGGTGCCATCCCTTTGACTTGTGGGATGTGACCACTAATGGGTGAGGAGCACCATGACCTCGTGGAATGTGACCACTATGGGATGTGACATCTCCCATGCTTCAAGTGGGCGGTCTTGGGAAGTTCTGGCGGCGAAGCTTGCCTTATGCAGCGAAGCTTCAAGCATGCGGGCGAAGCCGGGCGACCGGCAGCGAAGCTTGGTCTTTGGCGGGCTCGGCATGCGAGGCAAACCAAAGTGCAGGCGAGCTTGAGCCTTGGCGGAGCTTCAATCGAGGCGAGCAGTATGGATGGCGAGCTCGAGCATTGGTGGCGATCTCGAGCTACGGTGTAGGCAAGCTCAAGCACAAATTGAGGCGAGCTCCGGCTGGCCTTGAGCTCTTGGTCTTCGAGCAAGACTAGATCATACAGCGAAGCTTGGTTCAGCGAAGCTTGAGCTTCAACCCTTCAGCGAAGCTTGAGCTTCAACCCTTCAGCGAAGCTTGAGCTTCAACCCTTCAGCGAAGCTTGAGCTTCAACCCTTCAGCGAAGCTTGAGCTTCAACCCTTCAGCGAAGCTTGAGCTTCAACCCTTCAGCGAAGCTTGAGCTTCAACCCTTCAGCGAAGCTTGAGCTTCAACCCTTCAGCGAAGCTTGAGCTTCAACCCTTCAGCGAAGCTTGAGCTTCAACCCTTCAGCGAAGCTTGAGCTTCAACCCTTCAGCGAAGCTTGAGCTTCAACCCTTCAGCGAAGCTTGAGCTTCAACCCTTCAGCGAAGCTTGAGCTTCAACCCTTCAGCGAAGCTTGAGCTTCAACCCTTCAGCGAAGCTTGAGCTTCAACCCTTCAGCGAAGCTTGAGCTTCAACCCTTCAGCGAAGCTTGAGCTTCAACCCTTCAGCGAAGCTTGAGCTTCAACCCTTCAGCGAAGCTTGAGCTTCAACCCTTCAGCGAAGCTTGAGCTTCAACCCTTCAGCGAAGCTTGAGCTTCAACCCTTCAGCGAAGCTTGAGCTTCAACCCTTCAGCGAAGCTTGAGCTTCAACCCTTCAGCGAAGCTTGAGCTTCAACCCTTCAGCGAAGCTTGAGCTTCAACCCTTCAGCGAAGCTTGAGCTTCAACCCTTCAGCGAAGCTTGAGCTTCAACCCTTCAGCGAAGCTTGAGCTTCAACCCTTCAGCGAAGCTTGAGCTTCAACCCTTCAGCGAAGCTTGAGCTTCAACCCTTCAGCGAAGCTTGAGCTTCAACCCTTCAGCGAAGCTTGAGCTTCAACCCTTCAGCGAAGCTTGAGCTTCAACCCTTCAGCGAAGCTTGAGCTTCAACCCTTCAGCGAAGCTTGAGCTTCAACCCTTCAGCGAAGCTTGAGCTTCAACCCTTCAGCGAAGCTTGAGCTTCAACCCTTCAGCGAAGCTTGAGCTTCAACCCTTCAGCGAAGCTTGAGCTTCAACCCTTCAGCGAAGCTTGAGCTTCAACCCTTCAGCGAAGCTTGAGCTTCAACCCTTCAGCGAAGCTTGAGCTTCAACCCTTCAGCGAAGCTTGAGCTTCAACCCTTCAGCGAAGCTTGAGCTTCAACCCTTCAGCGAAGCTTGAGCTTCAACCCTTCAGCGAAGCTTGAGCTTCAACCCTTCAGCGAAGCTTGAGCTTCAACCCTTCAGCGAAGCTTGAGCTTCAACCCTTCAGCGAAGCTTGAGCTTCAACCCTTCAGCGAAGCTTGAGCTTCAACCCTTCAGCGAAGCTTGAGCTTCAACCCTTCAGCGAAGCTTGAGCTTCAACCCTTCAGCGAAGCTTGAGCTTCAACCCTTCAGCGAAGCTTGAGCTTCAACCCTTCAGCGAAGCTTGAGCTTCAACCCTTCAGCGAAGCTTGAGCTTCAACCCTTCAGCGAAGCTTGAGCTTCAACCCTTCAGCGAAGCTTGAGCTTCAACCCTTCAGCGAAGCTTGAGCTTCAACCCTTCAGCGAAGCTTGAGCTTCAACCCTTCAGCGAAGCTTGAGCTTCAACCCTTCAGCGAAGCTTGAGCTTCAACCCTTCAGCGAAGCTTGAGCTTCAACCCTTCAGCGAAGCTTGAGCTTCAACCCTTCAGCGAAGCTTGAGCTTCAACCCTTCAGCGAAGCTTGAGCTTCAACCCTTCAGCGAAGCTTGAGCTTCAACCCTTCAGCGAAGCTTGAGCTTCAACCCTTCAGCGAAGCTTGAGCTTCAACCCTTCAGCGAAGCTTGAGCTTCAACCCTTCAGCGAAGCTTGAGCTTCAACCCTTCAGCGAAGCTTGAGCTTCAACCCTTCAGCGAAGCTTGAGCTTCAACCCTTCAGCGAAGCTTGAGCTTCAACCCTTCAGCGAAGCTTGAGCTTCAACCCTTCAGCGAAGCTTGAGCTTCAACCCTTCAGCGAAGCTTGAGCTTCAACCCTTCAGCGAAGCTTGAGCTTCAACCCTTCAGCGAAGCTTGAGCTTCAACCCTTCAGCGAAGCTTGAGCTTCAACCCTTCAGCGAAGCTTGAGCTTCAACCCTTCAGCGAAGCTTGAGCTTCAACCCTTCAGCGAAGCTTGAGCTTCAACCCTTCAGCGAAGCTTGAGCTTCAACCCTTCAGCGAAGCTTGAGCTTCAACCCTTCAGCGAAGCTTGAGCTTCAACCCTTCAGCGAAGCTTGAGCTTCAACCCTTCAGCGAAGCTTGAGCTTCAACCCTTCAGCGAAGCTTGAGCTTCAACCCTTCAGCGAAGCTTGAGCTTCAACCCTTCAGCGAAGCTTGAGCTTCAACCCTTCAGCGAAGCTTGAGCTTCAACCCTTCAGCGAAGCTTGAGCTTCAACCCTTCAGCGAAGCTTGAGCTTCAACCCTTCAGCGAAGCTTGAGCTTCAACCCTTCAGCGAAGCTTGAGCTTCAACCCTTCAGCGAAGCTTGAGCTTCAACCCTTCAGCGAAGCTTGAGCTTCAACCCTTCAGCGAAGCTTGAGCTTCAACCCTTCAGCGAAGCTTGAGCTTCAACCCTTCAGCGAAGCTTGAGCTTCAACCCTTCAGCGAAGCTTGAGCTTCAACCCTTCAGCGAAGCTTGAGCTTCAACCCTTCAGCGAAGCTTGAGCTTCAACCCTTCAGCGAAGCTTGAGCTTCAACCCTTCAGCGAAGCTTGAGCTTCAACCCTTCAGCGAAGCTTGAGCTTCAACCCTTCAGCGAAGCTTGAGCTTCAACCCTTCAGCGAAGCTTGAGCTTCAACCCTTCAGCGAAGCTTGAGCTTCAACCCTTCAGCGAAGCTTGAGCTTCAACCCTTCAGCGAAGCTTGAGCTTCAACCCTTCAGCGAAGCTTGAGCTTCAACCCTTCAGCGAAGCTTGAGCTTCAACCCTTCAGCGAAGCTTGAGCTTCAACCCTTCAGCGAAGCTTGAGCTTCAACCCTTCAGCGAAGCTTGAGCTTCAACCCTTCAGCGAAGCTTGAGCTTCAACCCTTCAGCGAAGCTTGAGCTTCAACCCTTCAGCGAAGCTTGAGCTTCAACCCTTCAGCGAAGCTTGAGCTTCAACCCTTCAGCGAAGCTTGAGCTTCAACCCTTCAGCGAAGCTTGAGCTTCAACCCTTCAGCGAAGCTTGAGCTTCAACCCTTCAGCGAAGCTTGAGCTTCAACCCTTCAGCGAAGCTTGAGCTTCAACCCTTCAGCGAAGCTTGAGCTTCAACCCTTCAGCGAAGCTTGAGCTTCAACCCTTCAGCGAAGCTTGAGCTTCAACCCTTCAGCGAAGCTTGAGCTTCAACCCTTCAGCGAAGCTTGAGCTTCAACCCTTCAGCGAAGCTTGAGCTTCAACCCTTCAGCGAAGCTTGAGCTTCAACCCTTCAGCGAAGCTTGAGCTTCAACCCTTCAGCGAAGCTTGAGCTTCAACCCTTCAGCGAAGCTTGAGCTTCAACCCTTCAGCGAAGCTTGAGCTTCAACCCTTCAGCGAAGCTTGAGCTTCAACCCTTCAGCGAAGCTTGAGCTTCAACCCTTCAGCGAAGCTTGAGCTTCAACCCTTCAGCGAAGCTTGAGCTTCAACCCTTCAGCGAAGCTTGAGCTTCAACCCTTCAGCGAAGCTTGAGCTTCAACCCTTGCCGGTACCACAGGGACCACGACCATCTCACCAATGATTATTGAATCCTACAGAAGGACATCGAGGATCTAATACAGAGGGGGTATCTAAAGAAGCTTGTCTCAGGAGGCCCAGGAGAGAAATGCGCCCGGGGAGGGGCGACAAAACTTCGTGGTCATACCGACGCAGCGGATGGCATGACGTCGACCCGAAGCTAGCCATAAGGGGGTCATCAGCACCATTAGTAGTGGTCCCACAGCTGGGGGATCCTCCAACAACGCTCACAAGAAGTATGCTAAGCGGGCGTTGCGGGTCAACTCATGTGACAAGAAGTCGAGAACAGAAGAACCCATCTCCTTCAGCGATATAGATCTAAAAGGCGTTGAAATGCCTCATGATGATCCTATCATCATCTCGGCCAATATCGACGGCTTCCAAGTGAAGAGGATCATGGTTAACACTGGGAGTTCGGTTAATGTTCTATATATCGACGCCTTCAACAAAATGGACATCGACAGATCTAGGCTGCAGCCTTGTCGGGGCCCGCTCATCGGGTTCACCGGGCACTCCCTCATACCGGAGGGGATGATCACACTTCCCATGACAGTCAGCGAATACCCCCGGGTATCCACTGTCCAGGTCCAATTTTTGGTGATGGATCTCAAGTCGGCCCACAATGTTATATTAGGCCGGACTACCCTCCACCTCCTACGAGCCGTTCCTTTGACCTATCACCAGATGCTAAAGTTCTCGACCCCTGAAGGAGTCGGGCTTGCCAGGAGTAACCAGTGAGAGGCCAGATCCTGCTATCTACTCTCAACCAAAGGGAAGGAAGTGCAGGAAACCCTACCCATAGAAGCTTTGAGATGGAGAAGGCATTGCAACGGGAGAGGATGACTCCTGTGAAGGAGCTTCAAGGGACCCCGATCGACTTGGAAGGGAAGAAGAAGATCAAGATCGGGTCTGGCCTCGTAGAGCCCCTGCGAGGAGCTATGATAGCGTTTCTATTGGCGAACCTTGATGTGTTCGCATGGGGACCTGAAGACATGCCTGGAATCCCCCCCGAAGTGATCAGCCATGAGCTTGCGATCGACCGATACACCTAGGCCCAGAGAGAGAGAAGGCAGCCGCCGAAGAAGTCGACCGACTCCTGAGGGCCGGCTTCATTCGAGAGATGCAGTACCCTGAATGGCTATTCAATGTAGTATTGGTAAAGAAGGCTCTTGACAAGTGGAGGATGTGTGTGGACTTCACTGACCTCAACAAAGCCTATCCCAAAGACAGCTACCCTCTCCCCAAAATTGTTCAGCTAGTCGACGAGAGCGCAGGACATGAACTACTTAGTTTAATGGACGCATTCTCCGGCTACAATCAGATCCTCATGGCGAAACATGATCAGGAAAAGACATCATTCATTACGGACCAAGGGACCTATTGTTATAGGGTGATGCTTTTCAGTCTCAAGAATGCAGGGGCCATGTATCAGAGGCCGGTCAACAGGATTTTCAAGCCTCAGATTGGCCGCAACGTGGAAGCTTATGTGGACGACCTTCTGGTGAAGTCAAAACAAGTGTCGGCCCACATAGCAGACTTGGATGAAACCTTCTCTACCCTCCGACATTGTCGCATGAAGCTCAATCCGGCTAAGTGCGCTTTTGGGGTGCAATCGGGGAAATTCCTCGGGTTCATGATTACCTAGAGGGGCATTGAGATTAACCCGAAGAAGATAGCCGCCATAGAGAGACTACCCGAGCCGCATACATTGAAAGACGTCCAGAGACTGAATGGGAAGATAGCGGCGCTGGGTCGCTTCCTCTCCAAATCTGTCGAGAGGAGCCTCCCGTTCTTCAAGATACTGAGGTGAAGCAAGAAGCTAAGAGAAAGCAACTGTTGGACGGCCGAATGCAGTGCTACCTTCAGGGATCTCAAGACCTATCTGAGCACTAAGCCACTGCTGAGCTAACCCAGAGAAGGAGAGACCTTGTACCTATACTTAGCCGTCTCTCCCGAAGCCGCCTGCTCTGTTCTGATTCGTGAGGAGGAAAATACCCAGAAACTGGTGTACTATGTCAACCAAATCTTAAAGGCAGGTGAACTCAATTATCCCCTCATAGAGAAAGCTTCCTTCATCCTCGTCACCACAGCTAGGAGGCTTCGCCCCTACTTTTAAGCTCATTTCATAATAGTGTGGATGAGTTTACCCTTGAAGAAGGCACTCGGCAGTCCCACCACCTCAGGGAGAATGGTCACCTAGTCGGTCGAGCTCAGCAAGCACGATGTATAATTTGAGCCAAGGACGACAATTAAGGCTCAAGTCAACCATACCAGATGACGAGCCAGCCGCGCCATTGCCGCCAACTCTCCAGGAGCCCTCGACATCGCAAGTCGCCGTGGGCCCAACCCCTCGGGCACGCAACGATGTCGGATATGATTCACCATAGTTCTCCTCTTGGTGGTTGCTAAAAGTAGATGGATCCTCGGGTGAAGCCGGCAGTGGCGCCGGGGTGTTCTTGCGCAGCCCAGATGGGTTGACGCATGAACACTCCATCGCTTTTCTATATTCAGCCTCGAACAACGAGGCCGAATATGAAGCGCTTCTGATAGGTCTTCGAACCGCTCTAGCCACAAAGGCCAAGCGACTCTATGTTTTGGCCGACTCCCAACTTGGTGTCTGCCAAGTGAAAGGAGAATATGCGGCCAAAGACCCAAGAATGTCCCTATATTTGAAAGTAGCTAAGGAGCTACTGGCCAACTTTGCTGATCACAGAATATCTCAAGTCCCTCACGCTCTCAATGCTTGGGTGGATGCTTTGTCTATACGCGGGTCGACCAGCTCGGGGAATGGTGCGGGACCCATCTTTACTGATATCCTTGAGCACCCCAGCATTGTGAAGGCATTAGAGGCAGTCATGCAAATAAAAATACCTGTAGAGCCGTGTTGGATTGACCCCTTCATCCTATATCTAACTCGGGGGACCCTACCAGAGAATGCCGCTGAAGCCAAGAGCCTACAGAGGAATGCTCGACGCTATCTCATGCTCGACAACCAGCTATATCGAATGTCATACGCTAGCGCTGGTGTGGGACCCTATCTCTGATGCCTTCAGCCCGTGGAAGCCATATATGTCCTCAAAGAACTCCATGAGGGGGCCTGTGGGAATCACCCTGGGGCCAGAACTCTCGCTCAGAAGGTCATCGGCCAGGGGTATTATTGGCCCATCATACAAGCCGACGCCAAGAAGCTTGTCTCCTTGTGCAAAAAGTGCCAGTTCTTCTCGGCCATCCCGCGAACAACGGCTACTGAGCTCACCTCCATCTTGAGCCCAATGGGGACTGGATTTGCTGGGCCCTCTCCCAATTGCCTCAGGGCAGCAGAAGTTCTTAATTGTGGCCATTGACTACTTTACTAAATAGATCGAAGCTGAGCCCTTGGCTAAAATAGGTGAGAGCAATGTCACTGGTTTTGTTTGGAAATTCATTGTCTGCCGATTCGGCATGCCCCTCTCCTTTGTAACAAACAATGGTACCCAGTTCGATAGTGAAGGTTTTCAAAGCTTTTGTGAAGAATATAACATCTGCTTTAAGTTCGCCTCGGTCACCCACCCTAAATGCAACGGACTAGCGAAAGCCACCAACAAATGCATTCTACAAGCTCTGAAGAAAAAGGTGGACGACGCGGTCGGAAACTGGGTCGAAGAGTTGCCAAGCATCCTTTGGTCTTACCGCACTGCCCATAAGAACTCCACAGGGGAAACTCCCTTCATGCTAACCTATGGGGTCGAGGCGGTCACGCCAGTCGAGATCGGCATGCCGACAATCCACCTACAACATTTCGACGAAGGCTTGAACTCTGAAGGGCTTTGAATCGGACTCGACCTTATAGACGAAGTCTGTGCAAAAGCACTCCGGTCCCAAGTCATCAACCAACAGCGGATCGCCCAGTACTACAACAACAAAGTTTGACCCAGGAGGTTCTGCATCGGTGATCTGGTCCTGTGGAAAGCGACTTTTGATAAGGACACCCGGCGAGGCAAGCTAGCCCCTTACGGGGAAGGACCCTACACAGTCCTTGAAGAATTGCGACCAGGCACTTATCGGCTGAGAGCCCCCAATGGGAGGACCCTACAACATCCCTGGAATGTCGAGCATCTTAAAAAATACTGTCAATAATGTTGTAAGGAAATTTTACTCCTAATAAAATCTTTTTGAGTCTGACTCTTGTGTTATTCCCGCAGTGCTAAACATTTAGGGGGCGAAAGTCCTTGGTGCTTGTCTGGGATAAAACCCAGACAAACACCATGCGGTCGACTCCCATATTATCTTTCGACCGCCATGGCCGAAAAAGACCTTGGCGCCCTTACTAAGTCCAAGGCACTCGACCCCTAGGTCGTCATTGCCGAAAAGACCTTGGCGCCCTCACTAAGTCCCAAGCACTTGACCCCTAGGTCATCATTGCCAAAAAGACCTTGGCGCCCTCATTAGGTCCAAGGCATCCCACCACTAGCAAGAAATGTGTAGAGGCGAGCCATTCGACTCGCCTCTCGCAGCTCTGGGTTGTCTCAACACAATCCACTCAACTCACCTCACCTCTCGAAGCAAAACTATAAAAAACGAGAAGGCGAAGGAAAGCCCACAAAAAGACGAATAAAAAGCCAAGGTTTTTCATTCATATATCCCAGAACTTACATTATTTACATCACCCACGTGGGGAGTTACAAAAGAAAGAGAGAAAAGAGAGGTCCTCAGCGCTCTCGGCTAGGATCGGAAGTAGGATTCTGGAGATCCCCACTTGGGCCGGCAACGGCACCGGTAGCAGTAGGAGGGAGAGCAAAAAGGGTGGCCTCTTCCCAGTCATCCCCGGGCTCGTCGTCATCATCGTCACCATCGTCTAAGGCCAACAACATCCCCCCTCCGCTTGCCTCTAGTTCCTTCAGAAGGTCAAGGCAGCAGACAACTTGAGGGGGGTATACCTATCCAGAGCTGGTCTAGACTCACGAGGGAGAAGGGAGACGAGATAGTCGATGCCAACCTTGCAGGATAGCGCCACCTCGGCCTTTCCCAAGGGGCTGTGGCAGTAATCCTCCACCACCTTCACTTTGTGCTCCTCCGAGTCCAGCGGAGCAAGCCGGACCTCTAAATCTTAGATCTTGACCCTTGAAGCTTGGTGGGTTGACTGCTCCTTAGCGAGATCCTACTTCAGGCTCTCGGCCGCAAGACGGTCCAACCGGGCGCTCTCTTGGGCCTCAACCCTATGCTACTTCTCGGCTCCAACCTCTTTCCCCAAGAGGGTGATGCGGTTGTCCCGCTCAGTGATCTCCCGCTTGAGATGGCTGATGTCCTCCTTGAGCACGGCCACATCGCCGTGGAGCTTCTCGATTGAGACTACCTGCTTGGTGTGGTGCAGCGTATACCCCTTGATCAGGTTCTCCTTTGCATCCAGCTCCCGACGCCATGAGGCTTCATTGCGGCTCTGCTCAGCCTCTAGAGCTGCGACCCTTTTCTCCGCCTCCTCCCTCGCCGACTTCTCCCTGACCAAGGACTCCCCCAAGTCGACCGGATGCCTATACATGTGAGAGAGCCTATTGTTTGGGTCGAAAGTTGTTTCCATTGTAAAACTAGAGAAAATTACACTTTTGGTTCTCAGTTACAAAGAAATTTAATAACTCTCTCACAAACTCGAACAAAAGACGCTACAAGTGTAGATCTCCTATTTTCGTGGGACTTTGCACATGCGGGGCAGCGTAATCCGTGGACCACCGATCGGCGATCGTCGAATCGATGGGGTTTAGTTGATGCTTCGCGAAAGGAAACAAGAACTTCAAAGAAATATCTTAGCAAGGTAAGATATCTACTCTTCTCAAGAATAAGGCAAAGCTTAAACTCGAGGAATCTCCGTGTGGATCATGTTCTTGAACTCCGTAAGCTTGGATCTCGATTGCCCCTTCGATAGCCGACCCCACCCAAGTGGGCGTAGGAGGGTATTTATAGTCTTTGGGAAGCGTGCCCTCTTGAAACATAAGTGTCATAAGTGCGGAAATTTGCGCTTAGCGCCGCAGCTCGAGCCGCCGCTAAGCAGCTTCGCTAACGGCGAGGCAGTAGGTTGCTCACTGGCGAGGCAAGATGGTCGCCTCGCCGACCGGCGAGGCAAAGGTCGCCTTCACCGTTGTAACGGTTTTCCGCTTTTAGGCACGATTAAATGCTCCTAGAATCACGCCTAGTGGGCGATCTTCGCGGTAACCGCACATTAAAGTATTTGAGCGTCTCTGCTGATAAAGTCAAGTGGGCCCCACCGGCATTGATTTAGATCCTTCAAGAGATCGTTTCAAGTATTAGGTGTCTCGCCTTTGGCGAGCACAAATAATGTCTCGCTAGTGGCGAGGCACACATAAGTGTCTCGCGATCAGAAGCGAGACACAATCTTCCCCTGTGTTGGGCTTCTTGAGATTTCGACGACGTTGTCCTTCGATCTTCTCATGATTTAGTCATATTTGAGGTTCTTCAGCAATTTTTGATGCCTACACCTATCAAACAGCTCCTCTGAAATTAAGGACCCCTTCAACATATAGCCCATGAGAGCTGAGTGCAGGCCAAGGCTTGGCATCGCCTGTAAGAAATAGCCGTCCTTAGGAAGAGTAAACTGCTATAGAGCCCGGATCTGCGCCATCTCCGATGCCATGACTGAACATTTCTTGTTGAGAGGCGCTTCAGGGATGAACTTATCATCCTCTGGGAGCTCCTTTCTGGGAGAGAGGTTTTCTACCTCCTCACCCACCAGCAAGGCCCTGCCTTCTCTCACATTTGAGGGTTGACCTCGGAAACCCAGTGGGGGAAGGGCCAATGGGAAACACGTTCCTGTGCCGAGTCGACGTTGTGCGGTGGGATTTCCTCGGTGGAGTGGAGAGGGGCCGCTTCCTCCCAAGCACCTCCAGACGTCCTAACAGGCTCCTTGCCTAGCCTATGGGATGGCTCGGGTAAAGAGGCCTGAGGGGTCGACTACCCAGCTCGGACCACAGCCTCAATAGCCTCAATCGTTGGCCTAGGGGGGGAAGATTTGTTAAGAATGATGACTACTAACTGTTGGGAGGGAGGGGCGACTGACTGCCGTCCCATTGCGGAGTCAGCTTGGGCCGTTTCAGCCGATCCATTGGGTCCATGGCCCTCATCCAGCCTCCTCTTCTTCCTCTCCAGCTTCTCCTTCTTGGCCTTCACCCTCTGCCCCACCAGCCTAGCAATGACCTCGGCCATCCTTGACCACAAGCCGCCAACCTCCTCGGGGGCCAACTCTCCCCTCAGCCGTTTCGGTGGTTTGGTGGTGGCGGGCGACTCCTCCCCCCTTGAATTTCTCTAAGGGAATTTTTCCAGAGGAAGAGTAAGCAGAGTCACCCTCGCCTTGTCAGCCTCAGTAGGCAGACCCCTCGAGATGCCAGCCACTCAAAGCGAAGCCGTATCAAAAAGATTCCCCTTATCCCGAGACCTAGCATAGGAGCGAATCTTCTCCAGCTGCCGCCTCTCCTCAGTCGTCAGTATGCTCGGCCTCAGCACGTCCTTGTTAAGCTCTGGCTAGTTGGGGCAGGACAAGATGTCGTCGGCTCTAAAGACCCACACGTACCTCTCCTTCCAGTCTCTATTAGAAACCGGAGTGTTCGCCACTAGCTTGCAGCCACCAGTATACTGGAAGAAGTAGTGGGGATCCTTAGCCATCGACTTGACGCTGACAAGGTTCCCCAGCAAGTGCATGCTCGGCTCAACGCCGACCCGGTGACAGATCACCAAAAGCCCCACCAGGACGCCAATGGCATTAGGCATAAACTGCGAAGGGGACAACCCCAAAGCGATGCAGAAGTTGCTGATGAAATGGGGAAGAGGCAACCGGAGCCCATACCCTAAATGGGCGATGTAAAGCGGCAATTTTTCCCCACCATGACGGTATACCAGCTCGTCCCCGCTCGGTGTAGACAGAGTGAAGGCGGTGAGGAGATCATAGAGATCGTAGAACATCTCTAGCTCTTGGGCGTTCATCCTTGAGCGGATAGGCCAAAGGAGCTTGATCCTTTCCTCGTTATGGCCGGTGGTGGAAGTCTGGGCAGCCATGAGAGATTGTTCAAGTTTAATGCAAGATCGCCAAAAAACAAGAGGTGGAAAGCAAAGAGTCTAAGGCAAGAGTTTGTGAAGAAAAGCCCCTCTTAGCATCAAAGCGATATTTATAGGATTCGAGGAGGGCACGTGGAGAAATCAGAATGGACAACTCAGTTCAAAATGAACAGACGACGGACGAGATCGATCTCGAAATCTGAACAGTCCCCACGAGAATCGAAGCACCGCCCTCTTTACTCCCCACCTCTCCGCTCAAAAATCAAAGCGACAGAGACGCATGGCGCTTCAGTGACATCATAAAGTCTTTTCAGATGGCGACGTATCACATGCCCAATAAAGGCGTCTTGAAACTCACCAAATTGCAGGTGTTCAAAATACAGTTGACACCACCTAAGTGACTCCGCGGGCTGACAATCAACATGGTCGAGAAGAAATGTGGCCCCAGTCACCTCGCCATAGAACTCAGCTTTTTCGGCCCGCTATGCAGTCGACCTGGCCAAATAAAAGCACTCAGCCTCAAAGAATTTAGTTACCAAGCTAGCTCGAACCAATATCTGCACCAACTCTTATATTAAGGAGTCGCCTACTTGGCCGACCCCAAGCTGAAACACGTGACTTCTTATGGGAAAGGAGTTCAAAAGCAAGACGCTGGCGTCCACCCAAGTTTAGGGCATACGCAATCTGCCTAATAAGTGTTACTTGAATCAACACAAGAGTTGGTGAAGTAGGACCCCCCCAAGGGGTCGACTCGTCCTATGGAATTAAGAGCATTACCACATGCAGAGCAGAAAAGCAACATAGAGAATGGAGAAATCAACATGTCTTTGATTCATCTTTTAAAAATAATTACAAGTATACATCTACAAAAACACAGCATGGAAACACAAAAGCCCTAGAAGACTATGAGAGATCCATCCCTGCTCCTGGGGTCAAGGGCAAGGAACTGCTGGAGACAGTTGGTAGAGGAGTTGACCGAGCCTCCCGCTCGGCCTCTTCATCTTTCTCGCTAGATGGGCCCTCACCTGCCTCCCTGGACGAGCGCTCGCTTCCCTCAGCCCTCTCGTCGTAGCCCCCATCCACCTCGTCGACCAACTCCTCCATGTCATCCCTACCAAGATCAAGACCACCGCCGAGCTCCTCCACTTCGACAAGCTCATCCAAACACTTGGCCACTATAGGGGGATAGAGGAAATGGTCGGGTTGGCTTCTCATCTCGGCTGGGACCTGGGCCATGAGGTAGTTGTACCCGACCTTACAGGCTATCACTACCTCGGTCTTCCCGACAATACCCTATCGGTACTCCTGGAGTTTGACCCTGCCTACGTGCTTCTCTTCCAGCTGGGCCTTCGCGTGCTGAGCGGCTTGCTTCTCGGCCTCAGCTTGCACCTTGGCATGATCCCTCTCTTGAAGTACCTCATCCAGCCATCTGGCCTTCCAATTACTCTCGTGGAGCTCTCGCTTGAGCCTGTCGGCCTCGGTGGATTTCAGGGCTTCAGAAGCCTTCAACTTCTCGATCACTGGCTCCGTGGCCAATAGCTCCATAGTTTTCTCCAGGTTGCCCCCACTGCTGCCCATTAGAGTCTCCACCTCCCCTTGAAGCTTCAGATAAGCGAGTCGGACCCGCTCCATCCGGCCAAATAGCTCCTGCTCTACTAGAGCCCTGCTGACCAAATAGCTCCGGAGGCATGAGTGGAGACCCACATTGGGCGCTCCCGCCAAGAATTCTTCATCTCGAGGGAGCCAGAACTGCTCCACGGCTCTCGTTTGATAAACGTGCGACCCAAGGTCCGACCCCCTTGAGTCAAGATGGTGCCCAGGGTCGTACCGATGTTTTGTATCAGGCTCCCGAGTGTATCTGGGGCTAGCACCCAAAGCCCCTTTGAGGAACAGCCTCATCCTCTCCCAGTCGTCTCCCCCAATCTCATCAACGTGATGAGGGAACGGATACTCCAAGCCACTAGAAGTAGCCGCCTCCCCCTCAGTCGGCTCCGTTCCCGATCGACGAACTAACTCAGCAGCAGTGCCCTCCCTCGGGACCTCAACTCCTACATTGATCCCCTGCTGACCAACCTCTCCCCCCTCTTCGGGAGCCGACTCCTCATCCAACCGGACAACCTCGGTCTCGCCCGCCGCAATTGCTATCCTGGGTCCTTGACTAACCCCCCGTGGCCTCTTCCTCCTCTCAAGTTGAGCGGTCGGAGGTGATGAGCCCTCCGACCTCAGCAACGCGTCTGCCCCTCGGGCGCCACCCACCGCAGCTACCTCTAGGGCCAAGTCTCGGCGAAGACGCTTCTCGGGCCTTGCAGACGACCCTTCTTGAGGATCGGCAGTTGAATCTGTCAGCCTCCCGACAGCCTCCCTGTCACCAAGGATCAGTCGCTGCACCCTCTCTCTGATCCCTATTGGTAGGGGGCACAACCGAGATGTTTGCTACCTGCAAAACGGAGTTGTCAAACAAATCTTGCATCTTGCGAGTGCCCGCATACGCCTTGATTTGATCCAAGGCGTCCCTCTCGGCATCCGACAAGTCCCCCATCAGAGCGTCCCTCTATATTTCGGGCCAGTTTGAGCAGCCCAAGTCTAAGTCGCCCCCGAGATCCACATGAACTTCTCCTTTCAATCTTTATTCGAGTCAAGCAGGTTGGCGATGATATAAGCACCAACTGACTTGATCGTCGGAGGAACCACTGGGGAAATAGACCCCGCCCTCTTATGAGTTTTCACTTGTGCAGGATAGGACAGCCCCCCTCAAAACTAGATATTCGGAGAAAGTTAGCGGATCCCCATCATCTTCAAACTCATAATCAAGTGACTGTGTGATTTAGACCATCAACAGCGTCTAAAGAAAACCATTTCCATTATTTTTTTCAGTTGTAATATTAAAAGAAAAAGAGAACTTGTTTTCTCTTGTGTAATTATGAAAAAACAAATATCAATTGTTCCTTGCGTTATTTTTTTTTCTTTATTTTGTCAAAGCAATTGTCAAAGCAAAAGATCAAATCGAAAATATTAATAGGCATGGGGGAGTAGAAGGACTCCGGACGAGTGCAGTGACTCAGCTTGGGGAGTGCAGGTGTCACGGGCGCTTTATTTTGACACAACAGATAGCATTCCCGTGCGGCACTTAGCTCACTCTTGGCTTACTAGAATGGCTAAGTTCAGCCTACCAAACCGAGCACTCAAGAAAGCAAGGAAACTTCAAGAGGGACTTAGAATTTTATTAGTCTAAACTTGCTTGGATACAAATGAGCCTCCCCCTTGGCCTCCTTATATAGGGGAGGTTCCCTTTACATGAACGGCTATATTTCTCTTCTAGAGAAATCTATACATCCCATGACCAAGATTAATTCTCTAGAGAATTTTATACAAATATCTCTCCAAGAATATACATGAACATTCTAGAGTCTGGCTGATGTGGCACTTATGTGAGCGCTGACTTGGCGAGAGAAAAAGCCGTCCGTGACATTCTTCCCCATTCATTCTGGCGATGCCCTCATTGCTCCACTTTCTCTCTCTTGAAGCACTCTATCAGGTCTTCAAATTGCCACAAAGTCCTAGCTGGCTCCCAACTACACTCGCTTATGGGCAAACCCTTCCAATGAACAAAGTACTCAAGCCGTTGCCGATTGTTTCTTTTATGAACCATCCTGTCTACCAATATCTCCTCAACATCTATATCAAACTCCATGCAAGCCCCGGCAGGTGCTTGACTTGATCTCCCGCGGCTCGGGTCTTTCGCATCCTCGTGATATGACTTCAACATGCTCACGTGGAAGACCGGATGATAGTGGAGTGTTGGGGGAAGTAGTTCAACCTTATAGGCAACATTCGCCACCTTCTTCACAACCGAAAATGGGCCCTCATACTTCCTTATCAAACTCTTGTGTAACCCCTTGTGCCGATCAATTGTAGATAACTTGACAAGGATCAAGTGTCCATCCTCGTAGGACATATGCCTTCGTTTCTTGTCAGCCCATTTCTTCATCCTCTTTGCAGCCTTATTCAAGCACAAACGCACCAGCTTGTTCTGCTCTTGCCAAGCCTTAGCAAACTTATAGGCTGCTAGACTACTCCCCTTGTAGCCCATTGCAATGTTGTTCGGAGTGAGGGGTTGGCTACCAAGCACAATCTTGAACGGGCTCCTTCCCGTTGACTCACTCCGCTGCAAGTTGTAGGAAAATTAGGCTATGTCAAGCAACTTAGCCCAATCCTGCTGGTTAGCATTCATATAGTGCCTCAAGTAGACCTCCAACAAGCTTTCACCCTCTCCATTTGCCCATCCAACTGAGGGTGGAAACTGGTGGAGAAGTTCAGGATCGATCCTATCAACTTGAACAACTTGGACTAGAATTTGCCCGTGAACCGAGCATCACGGTTGCTCACAATGGACCGAGGCAACCCCCAATTCTTCACCGCATGCTTTAGGAACAAAGGGGCAGCCACTTCTGCTGGGCACTTTGCAGGAGTGGGAATGAAAATCTCGTACTTAGAGAGCTGGTCGACCACCACCATTATGATGCAACACCCATCTGACTTAGGCAAACTCATGATGAAGTCCATGGATATGCTTTACCATGGTCGCTCCGGAATGGGTAGCGGTTCAAGTAATTCTGCCGGTGCTCTTTACTCCATCTTGTCTTGTTGGCACACAAGATAGGTTTTGACATAGGCCTCCACATCTTCCCGCATGTGAGGCCAATAGTAGGTTTCGCCCAAGAGAACCAAGGTGCGGTGCACACCTAGATGTCCTGCCCATAGAGAGTCATGGCACTCCTTCAAGAGTTTCCGCCTTAGATTCCCGAACTGAGGCACATATAAGTGTCGCACTTTGCTATAGAGCAAGCCATCCTCAAGCCAAAATCTCTATGTTTATCCCTTCGTAGCATACGTTACTAAGGACTTAGTCATAGGATCTTGAGCCAAGCCCTCCTTGATGCGAACCATAATAGCAAGCTCCACCTTTCAGCTCAAGGTATCCGCCACCAAGTTAGTTCTTCCCAGCTTGTACTCGAAAGTATAGTCAAATTTCACTAAGAAGTCTTGCCACCGTGCTTGCATTGGGGACAGCTTCGTTTGAGTTTGGAAGTAGCTAGTGACCATGTTATCCGTCTTTATCGTGAACTTAGAGCCTGATAATAGTGCCTCCAGATTCGTAAGCAATGAACCATTACCATGATGTCCTTCTCTTGGACTGTGTACCTCTCCTCGGTGTCATTGAGCTTTCGACTCTCATAAGCAACGAGGTGTCCCTCCTGCATCAACACCCCGCTGATAGCAAAATTGCTCGCATCAATGTTCACCTCAAATGGCTTGCTGAAGTTAGAAAGTTTGAGTAATGGCTCTTCCGTTACGGCCTTCTTTAAGACTTCAAAAGCCTCTTGGCACTTAGGGTCCCAATCCTATGTCCAGTTCTTCTTTAGCAAGTCGGTCAACGGAGCCGCCAAAGCTGAATAGCCCTTGATGAACCGTCGGTAGTAGTTCACCAAGCTAAGAAACGACCGCAACTTCGTCACCCTTTTTAATGATTCCCACTCGACAATGGCTTGAATTTTGGCTCGATCCATCTTGATCTCGCCTCTCCTGATGATGTGCCTAAGGAATGCCACCTCCTTCTGGGCGAAGGAGCATTTTTCCCTCTTGACATAGAGTTTGTTGCTCCATAAGGCTTGGAACACAT
Source organism: Asparagus setaceus (assembly GCA_012295165.1). Lineage (NCBI taxonomy): Eukaryota > Viridiplantae > Streptophyta > Magnoliopsida > Asparagales > Asparagaceae > Asparagus > Asparagus setaceus. The sequence continues at coordinate 36,085,905 of CM022708.1, read as the reverse complement.
TGGCCAAATGCTCCTTGTGTTCCTCCGTGGTTCGGCTGTAGATGACAACATCATCCAAGTAGGTCACCACAAACCAGTCTAGAAAGGGCTCCAGGACAATGTTCTTCATAGTGCAAAAAGTAGCAGGTGCATTGGTTAGTCCAAAAGGCATAACAAGAAATTCATACGATCCATACTGAGTCACGCATGCCATCTTTGGTTCATCTCCTTTCACGATTCGCACCTGTTAGTAGCTCGATCTAAGGTCTAGCTTAGTAAAATACCTCGCTTGGCCCAATCTATCGAATGAGTTGATGGGAAATAAATGATTACCTCCTAGAGTTGCAAATATACAACCTTTATCAAGTTATAGTATTTAAGATTATCGATCCCACGAGGAACGGGAAGTAGGAAGAGTTTTGTTCAAGTTTTGGTTCTCAAATTATGCGCATGACAATTAGGAGTTATTCAAATAAAATGAAAGTGAGAAAATGGTGAAAGTGGTTCGTGAGAGATAAGAGAGAGTGGATTGTGGATTATGTGCAATAAAGCGAGGAAGAAAATGAGAGTGGAGAGATTTAGAAAAAGTGTGTGATAAAGCGAGGAAGAAAATGAGTGTGAGGGGTTTAAAGATGGAAGTGGTAAAGTGAAAATAAAAAGAAAATGAGTGTGAGAGAAGGAGGGTGATTGTGATTTGTGTAAATAAAAAGAAAAAGAAATCAAGAGAGGAGAAAGACAATTAAAGAAAAATAAACAAATGAAAACAAGGATAAGAGGAAAATTAAGAATGTAAAGTATGGAGGATTAATTAAAGATATGAGGAATCTAGAGTAGATCCACTTAGCTTATCTCAATCTCACAAGAATGAGTTGGATTTGTTAGCTAGTTTCAAACAATCTCTAGGGATCCCACAAATATTAGCTCCACACTTAGAAAAGAGTAATTCCCTAGAGGGTTCTAGCCTCAAGGTGAATTAAAAAAAGAAAAATCTATTCTAGAAAGTAAATACAAAATTAAATACATTGCATGAAAGTAAATTGCATGAAATTAAATTGCATGAAAGTAAATCTAAGCTACAAAGCAATTAAATGAACAAGAAAGAAAATAAAAAGAAATAAAATAGAAACCAACAACTCGATCTTAATCTAATTCTCTTTTGGTCCTTGGATTAGAAGAAGAGAAAGGAAATTGAAGGGTGAAAAATTTCATTTATTGTGTAACAAAAGTTACAATTTTGAAAGGTCTTCTCAATTAAGAGTAACCCTCCTCTCCAAATGGAGTTTTACAAAATATTTCACAATCTCAAGCCATCACTCTACCCCTCTATTTATAGATAACAAGAATCTCTCACAACCTTTGGATTTGCCTTGGCCCCCAAGTAACACTCACAACCATAGGATTTAGGTTAGCCCCTAAACAACTCTCATAGCCATAGGATCTCTCCAAATAATCTAGACCATTGATTTAATCCTTGAGAGATGGGCTTTGTGGGCTTTATTTCTTTTATATTTAATTTCTTTAAGACTCTTGGGCTTCTCTTAAATGCTCTTGGGCTTCTTAGAATTTAACTTGGCCTTCAAATAATTGAATATATATCACTTAAATTTGGATTTCTGTCATAACCCACTGCTGCTGATGAAATTTTGAGAATCTGGTAATTTGGATGGCTCCGTCTCGTCGAGATAGGCGATTTTCATATATAATATGTTGAATTCTACTTCCCGGATTGAGAGATATCGTCTTTTCTTTGCGGTTGACCATCCTGAGCACGAATTTGACTTTATTTTTTCCATATTTGATTTGATTCTCAATTGTAAGCCAAGTTATTAATAATTCTGACCAAGAAAGTGATGTGTGTTGAGATTTTGCTTCTAAACTTAGTCGTGGGCTTTGGATTTAGGCATTCTGGGCTTCATTAGAGATCTTTTGGGTTTGAAATAATCTTCATTTGGGCTCTTATTTAATAATACTCCATTAGCCTGCAAATTAAGATAAAAATAGTTATTAGCAGGATATTTATTCATATAAAATAGGTAATGATGGTATAAATTTGTAATTAAAATGTGATAATCAAATACCCCCATACCTAAACTTTTGCTAGTCCTCTAGCAAATAAAATAAAAGAAAACTTAACACACTTTCGCAGGAATCGCGGTTGTATTTAGCGCATACAACAAGCCTTTAAATCCCTAGGTTACCCTAATGGACGAGTTGTAGTCTCGTGAGGGTTTGCAGTGAATATACCCACAAAATTCAGTCAACTTGCCAATTTAAAGAAGTTAATAAAATAATTAATTCATTTGATATCTTCAAACATTCCAATTGAAGTTGGTTAATACTCAAGAAAGCGTTTTTATCATAACTCCAATGTAATTTTCTTAAAAAATCCTTCCATTATAGTTATACAAAACCAAGTTTAACTCAAAATTTTAATTTAAAAGTTTTGAAAAGAACATGCTAACTCTTTGTTTTAAACAAACTTCAAGTCTTTTAATCCATTTAATTCTTCAAGAACATATACAAATATAACTATATATAAAAACATGGTTAGTATGATTTTTTTTTTAATTTTTTATTTACTCTTTATTCCTTGGTGGTTCTGTTCTTTTAATTGGGCTTTCTAAGTGACCATTTAGCGAGTTTTGGGCCAATGAATCCCAACCCAATTGGGCTTAGGTCATTAAGCATAGAAATACTCCTCGGGCTTAATTACTCAGTCAACTTAGGCTTAGTAAAATAGAACCACCAATGATTTTAAGAGAAATTTTTTCTTTTGTTAAGTTAGTATAATATATATATGTGTATATGTATATATATTCTGAATAATATTTTGATTCAAGACAACTTGAAAACTTGTTTTCAACTCTAAGTTAGGCATGCAAAAATTTTATTACTTTAATTAAAAATCTAAGTTAAAACTTAAGTAAAGTATACTACTTTGAAAATCATTTCTTAAGAAATTTATTTGGAGTTATCATAAAAGGTAAACTTGAGTATAGAACTAACTAAGGATTAGAAGACTTAAATTCTATCAAATAGATCAATTATTAATCAACTCTATTAAGTTGGCAAGTGACTTTTTATGAAAAGAGGAAAAATGACATAAAAAGAAAAAATGGTAAGAAAAAGAGGAAAAATGACTAAGATAAAGAGCAAAATGACTAATTCCCACCCCACACCTAAATTTTGCATTGTCCTCAATGCAAATTCTATTATGCACAAAGTAAAACAGATAATAATTGAAGCACTTACATTTGTTCGGCTAGCTTCGAACAATGATAAAAATTCTGCAAATACCTTCAAGATAAGGGGAGTGAAGCCAAAAATTTATTCTCTTTTTTTTTTTTGAAATAAAGAACAACAAGAAACTCTCACATGAGATAAGAATAAATTCTTTTATTATTATGAGACAAAAAATAAAAATGTAGAATAAAAGATGAAACATGAGAAGCTCACATTCTACATTAAATCCAACCTTATTGCTGAAAATTCTACCCGAAATTTAAAGAATTTCAAAATGATATAATCAGCGATGTGCTTAAATTCCAAAAATTTCGTGGTTTTAGTGATGTTTGCAGCAATGGAAGGTAGGTATTAATGGTTGTATGCTTTTGAACTTAGATTCGTTATTAACAAAATTTCATCAAAAATAAAATCTTGTTGTTTTCTATTTTTCAAAATCTAAGTTCATTGACAAAGGGTTCTTCAAATGTTGGCTTCAAGATGCATGTATTCAACATAATTCTCTGGATTCGAAGGACTTGATTATTAACACAGTTACATTTGTTGTGAATGGATTGCATTCACTTGATATTGAAAAGTTAAACTTGACCCCGCGTTCCTTGAATTGGTCACGGGTTGACTCGGAAATGATCCTTTCTCTCTCTCACTTATAGCGCTAGCTAGTTGACCAAGCTGGGTTTCTAATCTAGCTATGACTTGAGTGTTGGAGTTGAGAATTTGTCCTGTTGATTGCATAAAGAAATTCATCGTGCTAGATGTTTGAGTCAACAAGTTCGTGGTCTGTGTAGAGGTTTTAATCAAGGCTTCCAAACCCCTTTCCAAAACATTAAGACGTTTCTCAACATTTGAAGGAATATGATTTGTAGATTGATGATGAGGAAACTGATTTGGAAATGACTGATTTGATTGTGGAAAATTGGTTTGAGAACTGAAAGAAACTGCGTTGCCCCTAGGGAATTGTTGGTTTGAAGAGGGAGTGAAATTTTAATTTCCCTAGAAATTACCACGATTCCATGCAAAATTGGATGATTTCTCCAACCCGGATTATAGATTGGAGAAAATGGATCATTAATCGGATGTCGAATGCAAGATTCATCCGTTTCTAGAGATTGAGTATTTCCTAAGAGTGGACATTGCTTTGAAGCATGGGTCGTAGAAAGACGACTATGACAACTTTGAGGCGAAACTTGATTGATTTGTGCCGAGCTCGTTCTTTGGTTTCTAAAGTTTCTAACTGCGTAGAATTGTAGTCATCTTAGCTTCAGAGGCTATGTTTGACTCTAAGGAAGGACCTCTAGAAGCTGGATTGGGGAACTGATGAATCACGTTGTTCCCATCGCATGGTTTTCTGATAAATTCTCTAAAAATCCCAAGCTTCTTCAAAGATTTTTCTTCATGAAATCCCCTTGACACATTGACTCTAAGGAAGTTTTTGAAGAATAATCCAATCCTTCATAAATGATTTGGCATAATCGCCACTTTTCAAGACCATGGTGAGGACATTGGATAAGAAGATCTTTGAATTTATCAAAATACTTCCAAAAAGATTCTCCCGGGACAATTTTAAAATTTTGAATGTTGTTTCTAAGCTTGACTGTTTTGTGGATAGGAAAGAATTTTTTCAGAAAAACTGTTACAAATTCACCCCAAGTTGAGATGGAATCTGTGGGCAAGCTATACAGCCATTTTTTGGCTTTGTCCTTAAGGGCAAATGGAATAAATCGGAGTTTGATCGCATCTTCGGTTAAGTCCCTCATCTTGATCATGAGGCAAACTTCTTCAAATTCGGAGATGAAAATGTAAGCGTCTTCGGTTTCTACTCCTAGGAATTTGGGAAGCATGTTAATAAAATGCGGTCTAAGTTCAAAATTTGCTCCATTGACCTCGGGGAGTTATATGCAAGAGGGGATTGCATTTCTAGTGGGGTAACAAACATCTTGAAGAACAGGTGGGTTGGTATTGGCCATTTCGTTTGGTTCAAGAGATGGATCAAAACGAATTAAACGATTGGTATTATCCCTAACCCAAGTTTGCATACAACAAAATCATTTTTTTTTATGAAAAAGGACAAGAGAAAAAGTTAAGAAGATGATGAGAAAAAAAAGAAAAAGGAAAAACTAACTAAAAGTAAATCAAGGCAATTACTTTTCAATCACCCTAACTCTAGGGTTAAGCCTAAACTTGACTTAGACCAGCTCCTAACCAAAAATTCCCTTAGTGAAAAGATCAAAGTTTACTCAGGTAATTAGCCAGGCAAGGATAGTACTAGAGGGAGATCAAAGATCAATTAAGTACCTCTTTCCTTGCGGGCGCCTTACATAACCCTAAACCTTGCCTTAGACACCAATTAATCGGATAAACTTGGACCGGTTCACTTAAGAATTTCTTATTCCTTAATGAGCTCGAATCCTTAGGGGCCAACGTCTAATCAAATTTTAAGAGGCTTGGGTAAGTGTAGTGAGGAATTAGTGATTTTTGGGCTAAGGAAAGGGTGATGAAATCCCTCACCTTATCTTGATTAATGGGTTTTGCCCTTAAGATATTTTCAAGTGTGTGCCAAATCAAGATGCTCAAATCACTTGGTGAATTCCTACTATTATATGAAATGCAACCCTAGGAATTAAAAGCAACTAAAAAGGATGCAAAAATAAAAATCTTTTTATTTTTTATTATGGTCGACAATCAAAGAAATGAAGTTTATTAGGGTCGACAAGGGTAAAAAAAAAATTTATTTTTTTATTTTTTATTTTTTTATCCTAATTATCTCTAATGTGAATGAACTATCTAAAGGGTGGAATTGAGAATACTAGAAAGAAGAGTTACCCACGCAATCGCTATCCAAAGCCTCGTTGGAGGCAAATCTTCAATCTTGAATCTTCAACTCTTGATCTTCAAGCTTCAAGTTCCTACACAAAAGGAAACACACAAAATAAGGAACCAAAGTTAATCAAAATCCTACTTATGCACCGTTTCCCCGGCAACGGCGCTAAAAACTTGATGGGAAATAAATGATTACCTCCTAAAGTTGCAAGTATACAACCTTTATCGAGTTATAGTATTTAAGATTATCGATCCCACGAGGAATGGGAAGTAGGAAGAGTTTTGTTCAAGTTTTGGTTCTCAAATTATGCGCATGACAATTAGGAGTTATTCAAATAAAATGAAAGTGAGAAAATGGTGAAAGTGGTTCGTGAGAGATAAGAGAGAGTGGATTGTGGATTATGTGCAATAAAACGAGGAAGAAAATGAGAGTGGAGAGATTTAGAAAAAGTGTGTGATAAAAACGAGGAAGAAAATGAGTGTGAGGGGGTTTAAAGATGAAAGTGGTAAAGTGAAAATAAAAGAAAATGAGTGTGAGAGAAGGAGGGTGATTGTGATTTGTGTAAATAAAAAGAAAAAGAAATCAAGAGAGGAGAAAGACAATTAAAGAAAAATAAATAAATGAAAAACAAGGATAAGAGGAAAATTAAGAATGTAAAGTATGGAGGATTAATTAAAGATATGAGGAATCTAGAGTAGATCCACTTAGCTTATCTCAATCTCACAAGAATGAGTTGGATTTGTTAGCTAGTTTCAAACAATCTCTAGGGATCCCACAAATATTAGCTCCACACTTAGAAAAGAGTAATTCCCTAGAGGGTTCTAGCCTCAAGGTGAATTAAAAAAAAGAAAAATCTATTCTAGAAAGTAAATACAAGAATTAAATACATTGCATGAAAGTAAATTGCATGAAATTAAATTGCATGAAAGTAAATCTAAGCTACAAAGCAATTAAATGAACAAGAAAGAAAATAAAAAAGAAATAAAATAGAAACCAACAACTCCTGATCTTAATCTAATCCTCCTTTTGGTCCTTGGATTAGAAGAAGAGAAAGGAAATTGAAGGGGTGAAAATTTTCATTTATTGTGTAACAAAAGTTATAATTTTTGAAAGGTCTTCTCAATTAAGAGTAACCCTCCTCTCCAAATGGAGTTTTTACAAAATATTTCACAATCTCAAGCCATCACTCTACCCCTCTATTTATAGATAACAAGAATCTCTCACAACCTTTGGATTTGCCTTGGCCCCAAGTAACACTCATAACCATAGGATTTAGGTTAGCCCCTAAACAACTCTCATAGCCATAGGATCTCTCCAAATAATCTAGACCATTGATTTAATCCTTGAGAGATGGGCTTTGTGGGCTTTATTTCTTTTATATTTAATTTCTTTAAGACTCTTGGGCTTCTCTTAAATGCTCTTGGGCTTCTTAGAATTTAACTTGGCCTTCAAATAATTGAATATATATCACTTAAATTTGGATTTCTGTCATAACCCACTGCTGCTGATGAAATTTTGAGAATCTGGTAATTTGGATGGCTCCGTCTCGTCGAGATAGGCGATTTTCATATATAATATGTTGAATTCTACTTCCCGGATTGAGAGATATCGTCTTTTCTTTGCGGTTGACCATCCTGAGCACGAATTTGACTTTATTTTTTCCATATTTGATTTGATTCTCAATTGTAAGCCAAGTTATTAATAATTCTGACCAAGAAAGTGATGTGTGTTGAGATTTTGCTTCTAAACTTAGTCGTGGGCTTTGGATTTAGGCATTCTGGGCTTCATTAGAGATCTTTTGGGTTTGAAATAATCTTCATTTGGGCTCTTATTTAATAATACTCCATTAGCCTGCAAATTAAGATAAAAATAGTTATTAGCAGGATATTTATTCATATAAAATAGGTAATGATGGTATAAATTTGTAATTAAAATGTGATAATCACGAGTCTACCACCAATGGTATAGGATACTTGTTCTTCACCATGATCTAGTTCAATGTGGTCCTGTTCAATGTGATCTTGTTCAATGCCCTATAGTTGATGCATAGTCATAGCGAGCTGTCGTGTTTCTTCTGGAATGAGACCGGTGCACCATAAGGAGCCTTTGATGGTCGGATGTAGCCCGCATCTAACAACACCTTCAACTATTTCTAAAGCTCCTCTACCTCCTATGGTGCCATGCGATAAGGGACTGCAGCCAGTGGTTGAGCTACTGGCTCAAGCTCGATCTTGTGATTCACCTCCCTCCCATGTAGTAGCTTGCTAGGTAGCTTGGCTGGCATAATGTCTTCCAAGTCATCCAAGATGGCCTGAATCTCATGTCTAACTTCCTCCTTCATTGGTGAGTCTTCCTCCACCTTAAGCTTAGTGATGAAGGTCAGTTCATGTCTCCGAACGCCTTTAGAAATCTGCAACGCAGAGAGGACTTTGCCCGAAAAATTCCTCTCTCACTCGATTGGGACCGTGCATGCCTTTCCCTCTAATAGGCACATTGTGTTGGCGTAGGGGACTAAAACGACCTTGGTCTTTTCTAAGAACTCCAAGCCGATGACCACCTCAAAATCATCCATCATCACAACCGTTAGGTCCTCTTGGCCACGCCACTCACCCATGCTCACGTCTACCTTATGAGACATGCCGATGATGGTGTGGGCTCCGAGTTCACAACCTTGATAGTGCAACCCAACTTTGACACCACGAGTCCTAGCTTCTTTGCTACAACATCCGAGACAAGAATATTGGAAGCACTAGTATCGAGTAAGGCTTTAAAGGTCTTACCCGTAATGGTTGTCTCCATGAACATTGATCCCCTTGGCCGCTCGTCCACCTTGGCACGAATGGCTTTGAGGATCCTCAACGATCTCAGCTGAGACTCTTCCTGCTGCTTCTCCTCTTCCCGTCAAACCATAATAGCAATGTTAGCCTATTTCGAACAGTCCATGGCCTTGTATGGTCCCTCACAAAAGTAGTACGATATTCGCGGTCGGTCGCCACGAATTTGGACTTATCGAAGAACTTATCCTTGGACAATGGTGGCTTCGGTGGGGCTTCTTTGTTGGATTGTTTCTCCTTATCACCCCACTTTTGGCCCGTTTACTACCCTTTTTGTCTCTGTCCTTGGGCTTGGATGGGTCTCCCTTCTTTAACTCAATTTGGGACTCGGCCATGACCATCGCTTGTGTAAGGGTTTGAATGCCTTTCCTTTATAGCTCCATCTTGGCCCACCCAGCTAGGCCATCCATGAATGAGAAGAGAGAGTCTTTCTCATTCATGTTCGAGATCTCCAACAATAGCTCCGAGAACTCTTTGACATACTCCTGAATCGTGCCTTTTTGTGTAAGGTGACGAAGCTTCCCCGAGCGTCGTCCTCGGCATTCTCTGGATAAATCTGCTTCTTGATCTCGGTCTTGAACTCCTCCCAAGTGTTGATGGTGCACGAGCCACGTCGGATGTCATCGGACCGTCTACGCCATCACAGCGTAGCAACTTGGAGGTAGAGAGGTGCTATCTTTAGCTTGGGCCCGTCGTCTCTGCAGCCGATAGCATCAAAGTACCTCTACAGGTTCCACAAGTAATTGTCTAGCTCTCATGCATTCCGAGCTCCACCGTATGGCTTAGGTTTGGGCACCTCCATCTTAGTCCCGAACATTGTCATGACGATTCTCCTGTTCCCCATAACCGCCTTGCACTGGTTGAACTCGTCCCTGAGCTCTTCTAATGCCTTGGTAAGGCCCTCCACTTGAGACTCTAAGGTCATGTTCCTGGCCTCAAGGGTAGTGGTCCGCTGCTCCCATGAATCAATAGTAGACTCCTAGGCTAACTGCATCTCTTCCCAAAGCTCATCCCCCATGGACTCGAGCTTTTCGATGCGTTCCTCTATAGCCTCGAGCTGATCCCTCGAATTAGCCACGGTGAGTTCCACCTTACCCAACCATGCCTCTAACATCGTCAGCACTTCACCGTGACCCCTCTGGACCGAGGCCTTCTCTGGATTGGTGCTAACCCTAGCCACGTTTTGCTCGTTGGTCACATCCGAGCTAGCCATCTCCCACAAACCGAATCCGCTCTGATACCAACTGTCAAGGGTGCTTTATTTTGGCACAACAGATAGCCTTCTCGTGCGGCACTTAGCTCACTATTGACTTACTAGAATGGCTAAGTTCAGCCTACCAAACCAAGCACTCAAGAAAGCAAGGAAACTTTAAGAGAAACTTAGAATTTTATTAGCCTAAACTTGCTTGGATACAAATGAGCCTCCCCCTTGGCCTCCTTATATAGGGGAGGTTCCCTTTACATGAACAGGCTATATTTCTCTTCTAGAGAAATCTATACATCCCATGGCCAAGATTAATTCTCTAGAGAATTCTATACAAATATCTCATTTATAAGAATACACAAGAACATCCCAGAATATACATGAACATTCTAGAGTCTGGCTGATGTGGCACTTATGTGAGCGCTAACTTGGTGAGAGAAAAAGCCGTCTGTGACACAAGGACTCTAAAAGAATGCAAACTCTATAGATGAGTGCAGAGGCTCAAGTTAAGAGGGGAGTACAGAGACTCCAAAAGAGTACAGAGACTCTGAAGGGGGAGTTTAGAGATTCCAAAAGAGCGTGGAGATTCTAAGGGGAGTACAGAGACTCCAAAAGAATGCAGAGATTCTAAAGGAGAGTATATGGACTCTAAAAGAAAGCAGAGACTCATTATTTTTTTATCGTCCAAGCTAGATAAATTTGCTTATTCTTATTCGACTTGATGAAAGATATATGGTGGGGATTTTATTTGGCTTGATGAATGGACTTGTAGTAGTCACGGGTGAAGTTGGGCTGGGATTTTCTTGAGGAGGAATTTTTTTTTATGTGGCTAGACCTTTTTTCAGTTGAGGGGAGGAATGAGAACAATACATAACCATTGTGTGTTTTTCCCTTTTTTATTTATTTATTTTGATTCAACTGGCTGAGGGAGAAAGAGAGAGGGTAGCTGGAGATCTTTTTTTTCACTGATGATCTCGTCTTCTCCCTTATCTTATTTGTTTGATAGGTGTGATAAAAGAAATCAAATTCAACACTAATAACTTCTAATCTTTTGATTGAATAATGAAATCAACCGTTGACATTAACTTTACAAACTCTTTTATTTTATAAAAGGTATCTTGTGTAGGCTTAGCTGATGCCCATGCGCATTCGAGAACAAGTGTGCAGCAATCAAATTTTTTTTAATCATTGACAAATTTGCAATTACACCCTCCCTTTAAAAAAATAATTTAATTCATTGATATGATTATAGCCAATAAATTCCGATCCTATTATACTCATAATGTATCTCTTTTTGGGCCGTTCATTCCGAACTATCCACATCCAAATGTCCTAAATTGAAAGTTTTCAAAATAGGATTATTGAGTATAAACCATAGAATTCTTGCTGATGAGGGTGCTCCTTTGCAAATTTTTTAGCTTCAACAATAATCACGTGTGTATAACTCAAAAACGTAAATAGTCACCTGAGTACATATATCTCAAAGCAAAATCAAGCAATAAAGAAGTTGATGGACAAGATGCTCCTATCAACTTATGTTTGCAAGGACTTTTATAAATACTAGCATATTGGCACGTGAAAATGTAAGTGCTAGTAACGTTCATTTTCTATCTAAATATGGTCCTACATTTTAATTATACTAGGTAGGATGCATGTGCTTTGCACGTGGACAAATATTTAATTTTTTCTTTTGGTTTTATGTCTCATTTGTGAAATAGTTTGTACTATTTGGTCAGAGGAGATATGTTATCTTATTAATCTATAGGTGGGATGCATGTGCAACACGTACGTGGTCAAATAATTTGATTATTTCTTTTGGTTTTATGTCATTACTATAACTCTTTTAAATAGTTCATGGCAACCATACAATATATTGAGCTAAAGAATTAAATTTCTTTAAACATCTACTTGATGATGATTATAACATGGTGATAATATTTTATGGACTAATATCAACCATGCTATTACATTGATTTTAGTTATGTCATTTTATGTAATTTTTTGCCCATGTTATGTCATATAGCAAATTCATAACGCGATGGGAAATCCATAATAAATGCATACCTGCTATATTCTCATGAGACAAACAAAGGAGATTAGTTACATGATACACAACATCAGTTTAAGAATAATAGATATTATGTATCAAGATGTTACTAATTATTAGTACGCAAAACTAATATGATTTTCAATGTGGGTAAAATACTCCTAACCAAAAACTAAGTTCCGACAAAAGTACTACATCACACTTTTTATGCTAAATCCGAATTTCCCCTTGAAAATAAAATATTAGATATAATGTTATAGAAAGCGCTAGGCAGCCTAGGCGCTGGACACAATGCCTAGAGCATATGCGCTTAGGTGGGGCCTAGGCAGTTTTTCTATTCCTTATTTTCTAATTACAATAAATTGATAATAAATGGCAATGTTATAAAACGCGTAGGCGCTACTTGTTCAAAGGGTTGATCAAAGATTTCAGATTTTCAGGGTGTTTTTCTTTTTTACTTTTCTCAGGGTGTTTTTTGCCACTAAGATTTTTGGAAGCATGTTTGTAATTTCTAAATTTTTAGGGTGATGTATGTAATTACAGATTGTTCATGGAACTGCTCAAAAATTTCTGATATTCAAGATGTTAGTTTGTAATTTTTGGATTTTTGAGGTACTTTCATAATTTTAGATTTTTCAAGGGGTTGTTTATAATTTTTAAATTTTTAGGGTGTATAATTTCTAGTTTTTCAAGCAGGGTTATTTGTAATTTTTAAATTTTCAAGGTGTGTAATTTCTAGTTGTTTAGGGATCTATTCAAAATTTTCATATTTTAGGGTGTTTTTTGTAGTTTTTACACTTGTAGGGAGTATGATTATGATGCGGTAGAGATATATGTGATAGGAGGGTGTAACATACAAATTAAGAGTTGAGATGAGGTTTTCGGCAAAAGTACACATGAATTTGCAGCCGCAGAAGCCAGAGATAGGAGAGACGAATCATTGGGCTAAGGTTTTCATTCAAAAAGATATCGTATAGATATACATATATGTAAATTGTATAGATTTTAATGAGAATATGGGTTTGAGAGGTGTTTTGTCCAAGATTGCACATTAAATTCGTGCCTACATGAGAGGGAGGGCGACAAGACTTGTATCGGGTAGATTCAAGGTTTATTTAACAATCCAAACAAATAATTAGGTTAAATTTAAGGTCTATTTAAAGGGTTCTTTTAATTAGGATAAGAATAAGCTAAAATCATTATGTAATATTTAAAAAGATCAAGGGCAATATTGTCCAAGAAAAATTTTTCCCAAACTCACTCTTTTTAAAGGGAGTACGATTTCTTATTTTAGGGTGTCTTTGATAATTTTTATTCTTATAGGGAGTATGATTATGATACGGTGTAGATATATGTGATGGGAGGGTGTAAGATAAGAGTTGAGAGGAGGTTTTCGGCAAAAGTGCACGCGAATTTCCAGCCACAGAAGCCAGAGATAGGGGAGACGAATAATTGGGCTAAGGTTTTCATTCAAAAAGATATCATATATATACATATATGTAAATTGTATTAATGAGAATATGGGTTTAAGAGGGGTTTTGTGCAATATTGCACATTAAATTCGTGCATGCATGAGAGGGAGGGCGACAAGACTTGTATCGGGTAGATTTAAGGTTTATTTAACAATCCAAACAAATAATTAGGTTAAAGTTAAGGTCTATTCAAAGGGCTCTTTTAATTAGGATAAGAATAAGATAAAATCATAATGTGATATTTAAAAGATCAAGGGTAATATCATATATATACATATATGTAAATTGTATAGGTTTTAATGAGAATATGGATTTGATCAGAGGGGTTTTGTGCAATATTGCACATTAAATTTGTGCATGCATGAGAGGGAGGGCGACAAGACTTGTATCCCGTAGATTTAAGGTTCATTTAACAATCCAAACAAATAATTAGGTTCAATTTAAGGTCTATTTAAACGGTTCTTTTAATTAGGATAAGAAAGATAAAATCATAATGTGATATTTGAAAAGATCAAGGATAATATTGTCCAAAAAGTTTCTCGAACTCACTCTTTGAAAGGGAGTATGATTATTATTATTTAATCTGTACTTATAGGATTTCTAGTAAAATATCCATGTCCATAATTCACGTAATCAAATTATAAAATAAATTCTTATAATTTAATATTGTATCATGAGGATATATTAATTTTAGATTGAAGTATCAACAACTATTCTTGATAAAAAAATCATTTATAATTTTATTACCACAATTATGAAAAGTATAATTTTTTTAGTTATTAAAGAATATTTTTAATTGTATATTATATACATGTTAAATAAGACTCTCATTTAAAATATGTCACTACCTAGTTTACATAGTGTTGCATTTTACTGTTGTCAATTATAAATTTTTGAAAAGGTTATGCATGAAATTTTAAATTTATGAAAGAGAGGGAGGAATGAAAATAATAGAACATTGGGGAGAGAGAGAGATTTAATCAGAGAAAAAAATGGACAAATGTCCACACAATTCAAAATTACCAATTTGTTCAATACAAATCATAAATTTCCATAAAAGCTTAATTAATGATTGATGAATTTCCAATCAATCCTTTCACTTTTGTCTATTCTCACAAACATTTTTATAGAGTAATATAAATATTCTATAATGATTTTAGTAGTATATAATATTACAATAGAAAAAAATTAGCCCAGATGGTGAGGTCAAATCGTATTGTGAGCCAGTCTAACTGGCTATTCAAACTCCTAATCGGCGTTACTTCCTTTTGTTCAATAAATAATAAAATTTGCCAAGCTAGATAGCATCAAATCTCGTCGAGACATTAAAAATCAATTTTAGAGATAGTGTTAATTTATAAACCTATCCTGAATAATTAATAATTATTTTTCGACCCGAAATTATGGGACCACGAGATGGAACAGCTGATGTGTCAATTTTTTTCACAATTATTGGTATTCTTTTAGATTACAGTCTGGCAAGTGAACACAGTAATTAAGGGGCAATTTTGGACTTTTTAAAGTTACTATTTTCTCTTCCCTTCTCCCCTTGCTTTCATCTTCGTGGCTTCTCGTGTTAATCCTTTCATCTCCTTCCATTCCATAGAATTCCATTTTTTGATGAAATCCATTTCAATTGGCATCTCCATTGCGTAAAGGAGATTGCTGGTTCTTTGATCAGACTTTTGTACCCTATTGTTCCCAAGAAAATTCTTTTTATTTGTAATTGAGGAAGTTGTGTTTTACTCATTCCTTCTATGCTAAAATATGTATTGTGCATATATTTTTCATGCCTTCTAGCTTTGTTAGATATTTTGCCCCTTGGGAATGGTTCTATGACATGTGATGTTCATATATGTATAGTTTAGGATGACAAACCCATTGATTATGAATTAATGGGCAGTCAATAATTTTTACAAATATGAGAGACCTGTCGTCTTTGAGTGAGCATCCAACGAAAATTGCGACTTTGTAATGCAAAAGATGTGAGTATCCATGTCTCTCATACCCAATTTCAAGCAAATCCGGAAGAAAAAACCATCTTCTGACTTTTGCCGATCCCTCCATCATAGTTGATAGCTGATCATGTGATTGACAATTTTTTTTTATCTTTTTATTTTTTTTATTTTTTTATTTTTGGATGAGCAAGGGAAGTTAGAGGGTGTTGATGTACTAAATGGAAGCTGAAATTGGTGCGAGGAGACGTCCGAGGTGCCCATGGCAGGGTCGATGATGGTTGAGGCGTTTTGTGTTGGTAATGGCAGGAGGAGTTTGGTGGTGGTATTGGGGATAGCTCTGTTAAAAAATAAGAGAGAAACAATTAGTGACTAAATCGCACTTAAGTCTTCATAAATGTTGGCCAGCTCATTATACAAGTCAACCTGACAGGTCACCTGTCCCTTCAAACTGTCCCATTATAGGGTCCTCCTAGCACTACGCATTAATTAATCAATAATTCTGGCAGTTGAACAATTTATGAGAATCTGAATCAAATCAGCTCAAAAACTATAAAATATATTTCCATTAATAGTATGGGTGAAGGTTGGTGCCACTATCCATTATTGTCCCTTGCATATCTGTAAAGAGGGGAAAAGTATCCAGTGCAACATTTTTTCCACATAGGCATGCCTACATGGTGCATCCAACCTATCCTAGACCGCCACATAGGCATGCCTATATTGATTATTTTATAGTTCTAAACAATTTTGGAGATAAATCTATTCTCCAAAATGTTAAAAAATCTCACAGCTACATTATTTCCAGATAAGGATGATTTTGATTTAATGAGTATGGTTAGGAATCATGGATTAGTGGTCCACGTGGCGGTCTAGGATAGGTTGAATGCACCATGTAGGCATGCCTATGTGGAAAAAACGTTGCACCGGATACTTTCTCTTTAAGAGGGGAAAAGTATCCGGTGCAACGTTTTTTCCACATAGACATGCTTACATGGTGCATCCAACCTATCCTAGACCGCCACATAGGCATGCCTATATTGATTATTTCAGGTTAATTTCATATACACGCTCTGAACTTTGGGGAGTTTTTTCCATAACTTCTTGAATATTGTTTATTGTACATAATTCCCCTTGAACTTTGGGTGTTAAAAAAACCTTGAACTTCGGTCTTTTCTCACTAGACTCCCCTACGTGTGATTCCTTCAGAGAAAAAAAATCTAAAATTTAGAGGAGGAGGAACGTTTCTGATAAATAACAACTGGTAAGTTTTGGTTTTGAACTTTAATTTCATATACTCGACCATTTGTTTCGCCCGAAATACCCTAGAGCAGTGGCGGATCCAGGATTTCTAGAAAGTTGTGTCACCATATAACTAATAACTAAAAATTGTCTAAACAATTGTTGAGGCAATAAGCACTTCAGTACCTTCAACCTATAGGAATATATATGGAATTGGTCGAGTTTAGATGATATATCAATCAAACGAGTACACAAAATGCGTAGTGATGAAAGCGAAACACGAGCATGGTACTCAAGACATCAAATTCTTAAGCACCACAACATGATTCCGAGAAGGAGAGGAGAAATTACAAAGATGAGATAGGACTTAAATGGTAATCATAATGCTCTAATTTTTAAACTCTCTCTCATCAAAGAACAAATAGAGAAGCTCAAATCTTTTTTTGCTTTTGCACTGTGTGTTTTCTTCCTCTGTATCACAGAACAAGTAACCTAGAGTAGCTTCCTCTTCATTTTTTTTGGGGCCTGTGAAGGCTTATGATCTCATGGGCCAACTTGCACGAAGTTTTCATCAAACTCTCTATTAATTAAACTGAAAGACAAGTGGACCCCACATGTATATGAACTTAATCTCAAATAAAACTTGTTCATCCATCTCGCAGACGAAACATATTTATAAGTTTGTGGGCCAGTTCTAGTACTGCACCCACGTGAAAATAAAGGCATCAAAGTTAGCACCGTTGAAGGAACTGGTGTCACGGGAACTGGTGTCACGCCAGTTCCTCCAACGTAGATCCGCCGCTGCCCTAGAGTTCAAATTTTACAAAATTTAACTTCAGTACGCTAGACGTAAATCATCGACTCAATCACCGAAATAAATGATGATCTTCTCGTGGAACATGAGAGAATAAAAAAATAACAACTACTCCCCACATTCAATTTTTTAAAATATGTGCAATCACGTCTGGAATACAAGTTGGTACTTTAATATATACCATAAAATATGTGCAATCAATAGGTAGATGCACATCCTACATTCTTGTAGTAATATTATTTAGATAAAGTATAGAAATTGCTTACAATCCAAAATCAGTATAGAAGTACGCATAAAAATCCGAGTTATTGGTGTGTGTATCTATATATACTAGTGTTTTAGCCCGTGCTAAGCACGGTCTCATCGCAATTCATCTATGTTTCGTCACGTTTCAATCACTCTTATCCGAATATAATTTTAAAGATCTAACGACTCAACCCCCTTCGAAACACGTGAACCCCACTCACACCCACCCCCATTGGGGTTAGATAACATGTACCCGCTTGGAACTAATGATATTAAACAACTTATATAAAACTATAATTAAAATTAAGATAATTTAAACTAATTTTTTCATAATAAATGAATAAAATGAAGATAATCAAAATATGCTAAATGCAACTTGAATGAAATTAAGATATAAGGCAGGTTTAATGTTCAAAAATATTATTCACAAATGATGCATCACGAAAAAAATTCTCAATCAATCAACCGGTCATAGGATATAATAAGAAAAACTCTAATAATTTCTAATTATTTTTTCTCCGTCTTAATCCTCTTCTCAAAAGTTGAAAGGACGGTTCTTTATTCATCTCTGTAAAATATTATATAAATTTTACAAAAACTGAAAATTTTCAAATTATAATTAAAATTTCTTCTTGGAAATTTGAGTTTTAACGGAAAAAATAGTTAATTTTAAATCCAATAAATTACAGTGTCATAAAATATTAAATAAATTAGTAAATAAATAATAAATAAGATAATTTTATTTTCATAATATTATATTAAATAATTAAATCATTAAGAAGATAATAAACATTAACTACATAGACAATTTGGAAAATTAATATATTAATTAGTTAATTATTTAAAAATATTAATTATATTGTTTTACTAAATATTAGTTAATTTTTAATCATATTTTCATTATAAAAATATTATGCTTTAAATACAAATAAAAAATTTAACCTTTATGTATATAGATCATGTTGCCGACTAACAAATAATCTTCTACATAAATTCTACAAAAATATAAAAAATACTACTGCAATAAAACAAATTAGTAAATTAGTAAATAAATAATAATATAATTTTAGTTTAATAATTATAAATTAAATATGAAAATTTAAGTAACCTACATTGATTATTCACAATAGCCTTCATTTGAAATTCAAGAAATTTTGAAAATCAAGAAAATCATGATATTTGCATATAAAAATACACATAATTTAAGTAACTTATACTTATAATCTAGTATTAAATTTTATATAAAAATAAATTTTCATAACTATCTTTAAAAATAAAAATTCAAATTCAAATTTGATATTCCACATCTAAATAATTTCAAAAATAAAAGACCAAGAATAAGAATTAATTTTTAGAAGTTATTAAAATAAAAATAGAAAATTCAAAATTAATTTAGGTATTCATTAATCTGTGGTAATTACGAATTTTAAATAGTTTCAAATTCATTTATTTAAAAATTCTATTAAATTCGAAATAAGTTGAAAAATGGGAATACGACCTAAATTTGGCAATTTAATTAAAGTTAGATATTTTTCCAATAATTTTCTCAAACTATGAATCTATTATATAAAAATTTGGTAACATCTATATGATAATTTGAAAAAATTTTCAAATTTTTTATTTTTAATTTCATACTTAGTGGTAAATTTGGTATAAAAACTATCACAACTATCTAAAAATACAAAATTCAAATTAAATTTTGAAATTCCAAGACTAAATAATTTCAAAAAAGAAATTTTCAGAATTATTTAAAAATCATAAATTCAAATTAATACCAAAAATTTGAAATTAAAACCACATAAAAATAAAATTTTAGAACTATTTAAAAAACATATAATTCAAAATAGTTTTCAATTATTATAAGTTTCATTTAATATAATTTTTGTTTAATGTAAAAATAATTTATTGAAATATGGTTTAAATACTAATTTTAACAATTAGAAAATATAAAATAACTAATGACTTATATTCACCAAAATTATCTGTCTTATTATATGTAATTATTTTCTATAAAATCTGATCAACATATATTTTATATAATTAGTCAAAACAATTAAATAAATATTATTATAAGAAATTAGTAAATAAATAGCTAAATTTAAACCTCCTAAATTCAATTTTATAAAAATACATTAAATAATCAAATAAATAGTAATATAATAAATCAGTAACTAAATAGTTAGTTTCAATTTCATAACAATATTTTAAATAACTTAATACATAATAAACCCATAAAAATAGTTAATTTTAAATCCTGTAAATTACTATTTCATAAAATATTAAATAAATTAGTAAATAAATAATAAATAATAAATAATATTATTTCATCTTCATAATATTATATTAAATAATCAAATCATTATGAAGATAATAAACATTAAATAGAAAGTTAATTTTAAATATTAATATATTCATTAATTATCGTTTAAAAATTATTAATTATATTATTTTAATTGAATAATAATTAAATTTTAATCATGTTTTCATTATTGAAAATACAATGCTTTAAAAATAAATAATAAAAATTTAAAATTTTTAACCTTTATATATACAGATCATGTTGCCATCTAACAAATAATTGTATATATAAATTCTACAAAACTTCAAAAATATTAATGTAACATAAAATTTTTAGTAAATTAGTAAATAAATAATAATATAACTTTTGTTTTTAATTATATATTAAATAAGTTAATTTAAGTAATCTCGCTGGTTATTCAGAATACCTTTTATTTTGAATTCAAGAAATTTTGAAAATAAAGTTAGATATTTTTCCATAACTAAATAATTTAGGCATTTATTAATCTCATAATGACCACTTTAAAATAATTTCGAAATAAAAGTTTTTCAAAATTCTATTAAATTCAAAATAATTTGAAAACGGGAATATGATCTAAATTTGGAAATTTAATTAAAGTTAGATATTTTTCCATTAGTTTACTTAAATTAGGAATCTATTATATATAAATTTGGTAACTTATATATGGTAATTTAAAATTTTTTCAAATTTTGGTATTTTTAAAGAATAATAATTAGTATTAAATTTGGAATGAAATGAATTTTTACCACTATCTAAAAATACCAAATTGCAATTAAAATTCGAAATTTAAAGACTAAACAATTTCAAAAAATACTATATAATTTCCATAAAATTAATTATTTAAAATAAAAACTATAAATTCAAATTAATACCATAAATTTTGAAATTAAAAACCACAAATAAAAATATTTTTATAATTTTGGTATAAAATTAATTTCGCAACAATCTAAAAATATAAAAATTCCAATTAAATATTGAAATTAAAAACTAAATAATTTCAATAAAAAAATTTCAGAATTATTTTAAAATAAAAACTATAAATTCAAATTAACACCACAAATTTTGAAATTAAAAACCATGAATAAAAATAAAATTTTAGAACTGTTTTTAAAATTGAAAATTAAAATTAATTTAAGCATTTATTAATCTCATAATTACTATTTCAAAATTTTTCCAAATTAATTATTTCAAAATGCTATTAAATTCGAAATAATTTCAAAATTGCAAATATTAACTAAATTTGGCAATTTAATTAAAGTTAGATATTTTTCCATTAATTTTCTAAAATTAGGAATCTATTTTACATAGATATAGTAATTTGAATTTTTT
Organism: Asparagus setaceus; assembly: GCA_012295165.1. Taxonomy (NCBI): domain Eukaryota; kingdom Viridiplantae; phylum Streptophyta; class Magnoliopsida; order Asparagales; family Asparagaceae; genus Asparagus; species Asparagus setaceus. The sequence goes on along the minus strand of CM022708.1, from coordinate 36,064,399 downwards.
CAAATTTTGGTAATTTTAATTTCATAATTAGTATTAAAATTTGGTATGAAAATGAATTTTCACAACTATCTAAAAATATAAAATACAAATTAGAATTTGGAATTGTAAAACTAAATAGATTCAAAAAATAAAATTTTGAGGACTATTTTAACATAAAAGAATATAAAATTCAAATTAATTTAGGCATTTGTTAATCTCATAATTACAACTTTAAAATAATTTCGAAATTAAATTTTGTCAAAAATGCTATTAAATTGAAAATAATTTGAAAAATGAGAATATGATCTAAATTTGGAAATTTAATTAAAGTTAGATATTTTTCCATTAATTTTCTTAAATTAGGAAATTCAAATATGATCTAAATTTGAAAAATGCGAATATATGATATACGGAATGATTTTATATTCTTGGTAAATATTGTAAATAAATTGAAAATAATTAGAACATTTTATTTTTTAAATACATTTTAAATTAAGACCAAAATATTATATGCCTAAAGAAAAGCTTAAAAGTAAATAACAATTATATGGTATATTTGTTGTAATTATATACTATAATTGTAGTAATATGATTAACCAAAAAATTTTTAGTCAAAACAGAATATATAAAATTTTTATATAGGATATTATATTATATTTAAGAAACCGAAATTTAAGAAATTAACAAAAATTCGAAAATATTTAAACAATTTATTCACGGTAAAATTTAAAAATGAATGCAAAAAAAATATTAAAATACCAAAAACTTTAAGTGAGATGTATTAAAATAAAATGATAATTAAATTAGTAAAAATATCTTGTAATTAAGTTTTTAAAACAGAAATGGTAATAAGAAACCGAAATTTAAGAAATTATAAAAATCAAAAATATTTAAACAATTTATTTTCAGTAAAATTTAAAAATGAATGCAAAAAAAATATTAAAATACCAAAATCTTTAAGTGAGATGTATCAAAATAAAAATTTCAGTAATTTTATTTTAAATATTAATTAAGAAAATTTTAATTTCAATAATTTTATTTTAAATTAATTAAGAATTGATGGGAATTTAAAACCAAATTTTTTTAAAATTAAATATAAAAGATAAAATATTACAACAATATATTTACGGAAAATTATCAAATAACATATGATACTAATAATTAACTACCTAAAACAAATTTAACTATTTTGTCTAAAACCAAATGTTTACTTTAATAAACTGAATGTTTTGGTTAATTTTATTTTAAATTAATTAAGAATTGAGTGGAATTTAAAAACTGAAAATATTTAAAAGTTTTTTAACTTTACTCTACCAAAACATTTTGGTTAATTAGAATACCAAAATCTATTTAACAACAAATAATTAAAAATGTAAAAATTCGAAAATAAAAAGAAATTTAAATATTCGAAACTATAACAAAATTAATATAAAGAAATATAAAAATCGAAATATAACAACAATTAATATTAAAAAATGATAAAATCAGAAATATAACAACTAAAATGTAAATATTTGAAAATATAATAACAATTAATATAAAAATAAAAAATCCGAAAATATAAAATAAATAAATTTAGCATAAATATCGTTTACAGAAATTAAAATCTATTTAAAATCTATTTAACTAATTAGAATATAAATCATTAGAAAAATATATTTTGGTTTGAAGGTTTTAACAAATATGTTATTATATCAAAAATACAGAGATATTATTCTAAAAATTAAGAGTTAAGAAAAATAATGAAATGTAAAATTATTTGCAATTCAATCATAAAACAGTTATGATATGAACTTAGGATATATATGTATAACAACAATTAATTAAAAATGTAAATATTCAAAATTCAAAGAAATGTAAATATTCGAAACTATAACAACAATTAATATAAAAAATATAAAAATCTGAAATATAACAATTATTAATATTAAAAAATGATAAAATCAGAAATATAACAACTAAAATTTTAAAAAATCAAAATTATTTCACCATAAATTAAATATTTACCTCGTTTGATCAAAAATGTAAAATTGAAAATGTAATAACATTTAATATTAAAAAGTAAAAATCCGAAAATATAAACAAAGTAAATTTAGCATAAATATCTTTTATAGAAATTAAAATCTATTTAAATATAATTAAAATATATATCATTTGAAAATAATTACAACATCATTAGGAAAAATCTATTACCTGAAGTATTTATCGAAACTATACAAAGAAATGAAAATATTGAAACTATAACAACAATTAATATTAAAAATGACAAATTAAAAAGTAAAAATTTGAAATATTAACGTGAAGTATTTATCGGAGTTTATTCAAATTCTGATGATAGATCCACAAAAGAATGATATGATTGTAGTTGATCGGTGCACTCAACAAAAATATAGATGAAATTACAAAAGAATCTAAAAATATAAAAATAATTATTATAAAAATGAGAAATACACAAAAATATAACAACAATTAATATACAAAAATTGAAAAATCAGAAATATAACAACTAAATTATTATAAAAATCAAAATTATTTCACATATAATTAATTAATTACCTCGTTTGATCTATCCGTTGCAAGCTCCCTCTTGAAAAGGTAAGATCGATTACCTATAACATAAGGAAAATAATAAAAATCCAAAACTATAACAACAAATAATATAAAAAAGTTTTTCAAATCATTACAAACTAAAATTTATCGGAAAATATTTCTAAATGAATATAATTTCAGTTTTTCAATTCAAATGCCGAAAATGGAGGTGATATATTTGGTTTTGCTTAAATTGAAAAGATATTTTGCAACAATAAATTAGGTAGGATTTCGGTTATACTAATATTTGAGATTTCCCATATATTTCGGTTTTGCTTTAAATGAAAAGATATTTGGTAATAATAAATTAGGTAGAAATACTAAATATCGAGATTTTCCTAAACTTGGTTTGACTTTAAATTTAAAAAGATGTTAGGTAGTTATAAATTATATAGTTATATATTTTCAAAATTCGGTTTACCATATAAATTAGATTTCGAAATATACTACATATCCAGAAATTTACAAATTTGTTCGGTTCTTGATAAGATTTGATTTTGAAATTGGTTTACCATATAAATTAGATTAGAGATATACTACATATCCAGAAATTTACAAATTTGTTAGGTTCTTGATAAGATTTGATTTTCAAAAATTTTGAGCGACTAATAACTTATTTCAAAATTTTTTTAAAATTGGACTGACTAAGATTTGTGTCCACGTGTCAAAATTATTTGTGAAGAAAGAATCCTATGTGGCAAACTTTTGTGAGTTTTGATGTCTTTTGGTTTTGCTTTAGTGTATACCCTAGTAAAAGATAGAGAAAAATGGAAAAACTTGGTATCAAGTTCCTTAAAGGAACTTGGTAGTGATGTGGACAAATTTGGTCCATAAGTCTAGCTTTTTAAAAAAATCTTTCTCTCTCCTCTTTCTCTCTCCTCTCTATTTCTCCTTGAGATGTGGACCGGATTTGTCCACCTCATTACCAAGTTCATTTAAGGAACTTGGTACCAAATTCTCCATATTCCTCATATATATATATATATATATATATATATATATATATATATATATATATATATATATATATATATATATAGAGCAAATCTCTATAAACTTAAGTTTATCGAGAATAGCCATACACCAACTTTGTTATCCATTGATGATGTCTTGGGATCCATGAAAGATATGAAGCCCATTTTGAGATTTGTGCATCTCTTGATGACACAAATCTAAATGCAACATCAATGGATAAAAAGTTTGTGTATACTATTCTTATAAACTTAAGTTTATAGAATTACTATATATATATATATCTATATATATATATATATATATATATATATATATATATATATATATATATATATATAAAAGATACTTTTCAATAAGTTACTATCACATAACTTTGTGTTACTTTGACAGGTATTGAAAATTAAGAAAAATCTTAAATTCTCTTGCATAAAGGGAAATTTGGGATTCATCAAATGGTGATATATGATTGAAATGAATAGTTTTCTTGCATAAAGAAATACTTAAATATAAGATATACCTAGAAACTTTTATTATAACTTCAACATTTTGTGCACCAATGTTTTCTTTTTAATTCCTTTTTGACTTTGTTGGATGAAAAATTGCTTCTCATTGCATATAAATGGACATTACATTATTCTGAAGCATATGTTTTTTAATTCCGTTCTAAATGCATGTTCAATGAAATTTAGAGCTAGGTTGCTCTAGTACCATTTTGGTCCTTTTACTATTAAAAAATTCATGAATGGGTTATTATAAAGACAAAGTCAATCAATTCTCCACTATAACGTCTATATAAGTATAAGTCCGATATATATTTTTCCTTATTTTTTTTCCTTGCTTATAAAAAAAGAAGGAAAAATATAAAAATAATTATTATAAAAATGAGAAATACACAAAAATATAACAACAATTAATATACAAAAATTGAAAAATCAGAAATATAACAACTAAATTATTATAAAAATGAGAAATACACAAAAATATAACAACAATTAATATACAAAAATTGAAAAATCAGAAATATAACAACTAAATTATTATAAAAATGAGAAATACACAAAAATATAACAACAATTAATATACAAAAATTGAAAAATCAGAAATATAACAACTAAATTATTATAAAAATGAGAAATACACAAAAATATAACAACAATTAATATACAAAAATTGAAAAATCAGAAATATAACAACTAAATTATTATAAAAATGAGAAATACACAAAAATATAACAACAATTAATTAAAAGAATTTTTATATAATTTATATAATGGAATATCATTCATGAAGTCCACTGACTGAGGAGATGTAATTGGTGAGTTGTAGAGGATCTTCACAATCAAGAAGGTAGAGGATCGCTACCCTCAATTATTACCCTAGACAATTTTGGTTTTTCCCATACAAGTCCCTTAAATCTTTTTACAATTTTAAAATCAATTCCTCAAAATTCACTTAAATCTTGAAAATTGCTAGTAGGTCCCCCAATTAGTAAAAGTTATTTCAACAATCAGGAGCAATGGTGCAACAATAAGAGTTATCATCATGCAACGTGGAGGTCACGGTTTAAATCATGAAAACAACCTTTTGTAGAAATGAAATATAAAATTGCATACATTAGACCCATACTTTAAGAAATAAAACACTAATACTTTCATTTTAAAAAATTCCAAAGTAGTCTGACCCATTTTCGGACACCCCGCGTGGTGGGAGCTTCGTGCATCGGGATGATAGAGATCTTAAGACTTTAATAAACTGAATTATCATCAAGTGAAGTTTAATCCTAGCATCAATAGGTAGATGCACATCCTACATTCTTGTAGTATAACGTTATTTAGATAAAGTAGAAATTGCTTACAATCCAAAATCACTATAGAAGTACGCTTAAAAATCCGAGTTATCACTTATGGCATAATAGGAATCAAGTGAGGATGGGCAATGAGTTGTTATCTACAAAATATTTATGCCTCTCAGCAGCAAATTTACTCTCTGAGTATCAACTCGCTCAAGAGCACAAACAGGTTCCTAGAGCTCATCAAACTGAATCACCAAGAAGAAATTTAGAGGGGACTTCAATGTTTGTCGATGGAGCTTGGTTAAAGGATTCGAAGAATGACTGTGTGGGGATAGTCATTTTCAATGAGGCCAAGACATATATAGCATCAAAGGCAATTCCAATTAAGAAGATCGAATCATCTGCAACTACTAAAGCTCTAGCTATCACGAGGGATTAAAGTTCGCTCAACAACTTGGTATCTCCACCATCTCAATATTTAGTGATGCTCTAAATGTGGTTCGTGAATTTCGCAATTTGGAGGACTCACTAGCAAGCTTTTGAGGCATTGTCGAGGGGGCTAAACAGCTAGAAAGGAGTTTCTCAGTCATATCATATAATTTTATTAGGAGAGATGAGAATTGTGTAGCCCATCGACTAGCTAATATCGCACTAGGCCTTTCATGTTGTAACTCATGGGTCGGAGAAATCCCAGAGTGGATTGACTCCTTTTTGACCCATTGATTTGATTAATAAAGAAGGCCTTTCATCAAAGAAAAAAAATCCGAGTTATCAATATAGACAGCTGTTCGACAATCCACCAAAAAAAATGAGACAACTACTCCACCACCACCTCAATTTTTTAAAATATGTGCATAACACAAGGTGTATTTTTAATCATGTCAGGAATACAAGTTGGTATTTTAATGTATAACATAATATGTTAGATACTTTTGGTAAGTTACTATCACATAACTTTGTGTTACTTTGACAGTTATTGAAAATTAAAAAAACCTGAAGTTCTCTTGCATAAAGGGAAATTTTGGGATTCATCAAATGGTGATATACGATTGAAATGAATAGTTTTCCTGCATAAAGAAATACTTAAATATATAAGATATACCTAGAAACTTTTATTATAACTTCAACATTTTGTGCACTAATGTTTTCTTTTTAATTCCTTTTTTTCTTTGTTGGATGAAAAATTGCTTCTCATTGCATATAAATGGACATTACATTATTCTGAAGCATTTTTTAAAATTCCGTTCTAAATGCATGTTCAACGAAATTATTTTGGTCCTTTTTACTATTAAAAAAATTCATGAATGGGTTATTATAAAAGACAAAGTCAATCAATTATCCACTATAACGTCTATATAAGTACAAGTCCGATATATATTTTCCTTGTTTTGTTGGAACAAAACAGCAAATAAAAATTTAATACCTTGGGTACTGTAGCTACAGTACTCGCCTTATTATTTTCTTTTTTTCCCTCTTAGATACAAGGATGAATGAATACCTATTTAAAGGCTTTACAAGGTGTTTCATAATAGAATTCTAGTATGACTATAATTTCTAAAGATAACTAACTCAAATTCTAATGTGATTATGATTCCTAAAGATAACTAATTCAAATCCTTTTAGAATTAGGATTAACTCAAGTTTTTCCTTGCTTCTAAAAAAAGAAGGAAAAAAAAAAAAAAAAAAAAGAAAGAAAGAAAAAGGAAGGGGGGGTGGGGGGTAGAAAAGAAAAGAGAACGAAAGTACACAAAGAAAAGAAAGAGAAGAAAGAGGAAAAAAAAGAAAAGGGAAAAATAAAGAAAAATGAGGGAGGGGCAGAAGAGGAAGGAGAGAGAGAGAGAGAGAGAAAAAAAAGAAAAAAAGAAAAGAAAAAAAAAAAATAAAAAGATGAAAATAACCCTTCTCAATGGGCAAGGATTCTCTACATTCTTAATTGTAGAGAACTTCTACAATTAATTAAAATAATTTTTTATATAATTTATATAATGAAATATCATTCATGCATGAAGCCCACAATCAAGGAGGTGGAGAATCACTACCCTCAATTATTACCCTAGACAATTTTGATTTTTTCCATACAAGTCCCTTAAATCTTTTAAAATTTTAAGATCAGTCCCTCAAAATATTGAAATTATTTTGGTCCCTCAAATCCTTATAAGTTGTCTCAAATTAAGTCACTTAAATCTTGAAAATTGCTAGTAGGTCCCCAATTAGTATAAGTTATTTCAACAATCAGGAGCAATGGTGCAACAATAAGAGTTATCATCTTGCAACGTGGGGTCACGGTTCGAATCATGAAAACAACCTTTTGTAGAAATGAAAGATAAAATTGCATACAATAGACCCATACTTTAATATATAAGATATACCTAGAAACTTTTATTATAACTTCAACATTTTGTGCACTAATGTTTTCTTTTTAATTCCTTTTTTTCTTTGTTGGATGAAAAATTGCTTCTCATTGCATATAAATGGACATTACATTATTCTGAAGCATTTTTTAAAATTCCGTTCTAAATGCATGTTCAACGAAATTATTTTGGTCCTTTTTACTATTAAAAAAATTCATGAATGGGTTATTATAAAAGACAAAGTCAATCAATTATCCACTATAACGTCTATATAAGTACAAGTCCGATATATATTTTCCTTGTTTTGTTGGAACAAAACAGCAAATAAAAATTTAATACCTTGGGTACTGTAGCTACAGTACTCGCCTTATTATTTTCTTTTTTTCCCTCTTAGATACAAGGATGAATGAATACCTATTTAAAGGCTTTACAAGGTGTTTCATAATAGAATTCTAGTATGACTATAATTTCTAAAGATAACTAACTCAAATTCTAATGTGATTATGATTCCTAAAGATAACTAATTCAAATCCTTTTAGAATTAGGATTAACTTCAAGTTTTTCCTTGCTTCTAAAAAAAGAAGGAAAGAAAAAAGAAAAGAAAAGAAAAGAAAAGAAAAGAAAAGAAAAGAAAAGAAAAGAAAAGAAAAGAAAAGAAAAGAAAAGAAAAGAAAAGAAAAGAAAAGAAAAGAAAAGAAAAGAAAAGAAAAGAAAAGAAAAGAAAAGAAAAGAAAAGAAAAGAAAAGAAAAGAAAAGAAAAGAAAAGAAAAGAAAAAAAAAAAATAAAAAGATGAAAATAACCCTTCTCAATGGGCAAGGATTCTCTACATTCTTAATTGTAGAGAACTTCTACAATTAATTAAAATAATTTTTATATAATTTATATAATGAAATATCATTCATGCATGAAGCCCACAATCAAGGAGGTGGAGAATCACTACCCTCAATTATTACCCTAGACAATTTTGATTTTTTCCATACAAGTCCCTTAAATCTTTTTAAAATTTTAAGATCAGTCCCTCAAAATATTGAAATTATTTTTTGGTCCCTCAAATCCTTATAAGTTGTCTCAAATTAAGTCACTTAAATCTTGAAAATTGCTAGTAGGTCCCCCAATTAGTATAAGTTATTTCAACAATCAGGAGCAATGGTGCAACAATAAGAGTTATCATCTTGCAACGTGGGGGTCACGGTTCGAATCATGAAAACAACCTTTTGTAGAAATGAAAGATAAAATTGCATACAATAGACCCATACTTTAATTAAGAAATAAAACACTAATACTTCCATTTAAAAAAAAAATCCAAAGTAGTCTGACCCATTTTCGGACACCCCGCGTGGTGGGAGCTTCGTGCATCGGGATGCTCTTTCAGGAACAATTGTGCAAGATATACAAGGGGACTTGACAGTTAAAGTTCTGTGAATTGACGGCCTACTTTCTAAATATTAAAGATATGAGGGACTAATACAAAATATCCAAACTATTTCATACAGTGCAGACACAAAGTTTTCTATAAATACCACCACCGGGATTCAACTCTCCGCACAAACCCATCAACCAGTTAAGCTTAGTTTCACCTTCAAAACAATGGCAGCCACCGACGGAGTAACCTCAAAAGAACTCCTCGAAGCTCAATCTCACCTCTGGAACCACATCTTCAGCTTCATCAACTCCCTCTCTCTAAAATGCGCCCTCGAGCTCGGCCTCTTCGACGCCATCAACAACTACAAGAAACCCATCCCCCTCAGTGAACTCGCCAAAACCCTCTCCATCCCTAACGCCCGCCTCCAAAACTTTGAGCGCATCCTCCGCCTCTTGGTCCTGCTTGCCACTGCGGCCAAGTGCAAGTGATATAGGCGATTCGCCCTAACAACAAACTCTGTCCCGTTAATAAAAGAAAAGGGCGAGTCCATAACCCCCTTCATCGAGCTCATGCTCGACGAAACCCTTCTAAACCCTTGGCAATCCCTGAGCTCGTGGTTCAAGACGGAGACCCCCTCAACGGCGTTTGAGATGTTCCACGGGACGTTTATATGGGAGGCCACGGGCAAAATGCCCGAGTTTGGGAAATTGTTGAGAGAAGGATTGGGCAGTGATTCCCAGTCGATTATAAAAGTGATTGTGGAGGACTGTGGGGAGTTGTTTGAGGGGGTGAAGAGCCTTGTGGAGGTCGCCGGAGGAACGGGGACGATGGCGTTGAGGATCAAGGAGAAGTTTCCGGAGGTCAAGTGTGCGGTGTTGGATTTGCCGCACATGATTAATGCGATGGAGAAAAGCGACCAGGTTGAGTATGTCGCCGGGGACATGTTTGAGTCTATCCCGCCGGCGGATATGCTTATTCTCAAGGTATGTAGTTGTGATTTAAGTAGTATCATTGATGCAATTCAATTTATAAAAAAGTATCAACATATCAGCTCGAGAGTTCATGATGGATGATCAATATGTGTCGGAAGTGAATCTTTCTTGGCATCTCCAATAAGGAAAAAAAGAAAAGAAAAGAAAAGAAAAAGATTTTGATCCTCTCCAATATCAAAAGTAGTGGATATATTATTTTTCTGATGAAAACTATTTATTAATATTTAGACAACCATAGTGATAACTTTCATGCTGAACATTTATGGTAAATATTTTGAGATTTTTAGTCATTTCTACTATTCGCTCACCATAATACATAACCATCTATTAAATAACATATGATTGTGGATAAAAATAATCATCTCGCTATTCTTTTTGACAGTGAAGAATATTCAAAATTCAAATACTAAACAAACAAAATAAGTACAAATATAGCATTTTTTGTCAATTTAGCACAGCGTGGAAGTAATAAAACTTGGAATCCACCAAACATTGTTCTTTGAATTCGCAAAGAATGATTTTTGAGTCCACGAAGAGAATATAATAAAGAGAAATTTATTGATGAAAAATTATGTCACTAGGCTTACAATCTTCTGCTTAAATAGAAAAATAAACTAGACTCATACTAGGATCTGAATTTTACCAAAAATAGAAACAACAAACTATCCTTAAAAGACTCCCTATGATTGAGAAAACAAGTCGGTCAAATTTGGAATCAAGCCAGATTTTTTTTCTAATCAAAACTGACTCCTAAAATATTATCCAAAATAGTAAAAACTGATAAAAACTCTGATATCTCTCAATCCGAAGGGAATTTCACAAAGTAGACGCCAGCAAACTGAATAACACTTAGTTTGGTTGACTCCGTCCCCAAAAAATACACTATATTTATACATAATTCGTCCAATTCCGTCATACGGTCTAGGAGATATGAACCGTTCTTCGTTGCAAGTCATTTTCCTCGGTAGGCCCCCAGTTGGGCTTCTATCGGTCCATTTATCCATAAATATATTCGCAGTGCGTTCTACATCACAATTTTATTATGTAGATTGACAATTGTGATTAAAAATAATGATCTCTTCACTGCTTTTGAACTGCAGTGGGTATGCCACGGATGGAGTGATGAGGCATGCGTTACCCTACTGAAGCGATGCAAGGAGGCGATTCCGACTCAAGAGAACGGAGGCAAAGCGATCATCATCGACAAAGTGATGAACACCACAGACGAAGTTCACCCGAAGCTCACCGAGACTCAGCTTCACTTCGACATCCACATGATGGTTCACACCACAGGGAAGCAGAGGACTGAAAAGGAATGGAAGAAGTTGTTTGATGAAGCTGGATTCAAGTACAAGATAATTCCTGCGCTTGGATTGCGCTCTATAATTGAGATATATCACTGAACGGTATTATATATGGTGTGATTGTATAATTATGCTTGGTGTTGAGAAAGAGAGTTTGATGTTGTTATTTGTTGTTTGGTTGTGTTTTGTTGTAGCTTTGCTGCATAAGTTATCATTGTAATGTATGGAGCTCTGGCAGTGTATCTTACTGGGTCTCTAGTAGAATAAAGGCTCCAGCTCTATGTATGCTGGGTTTGTGTTATTTGGGACCCTTTCTAAGCTATTATTAGGAAGCAAATTATGAGATATAGATCGTAATCCTATACTATGTAAATATGTATTTCCAGCTGCCTGTTATTTTCTGTATCCAAAATAGAGAGAAATAAACGTACAACAATAATGAGGTGAGATTAGGATTTTTGAAATTAATGCACTTATTCTTTGTTTTACAATAACCCATGAGTAGGCGACCTTTAGTGTCGGGGGTTTTTGTCTTCTAACCCAAACTTTTACTCTTACTTAAAAACCCACTCATTTCTAAAACCACTCATACACCCAATAATCCCCACCCAACTTAATTTTAAATCCAAAGTATCAAACAAAAGGCATTTGTCCACTGTATTTATCCAAAAAAGTTAAAAAAAAAAAATCCAAAAATACCCTCTTGTCTTCCCCATTCTCTCCTCCCCTCAACTCAGGTCTCAATGAACCCTGCCCTCTCTTCTCCCTCCTCTAGTGGGATAACACCTCCTCATGCTCCATCACTTCCCCTCTAACTTTGGCCACCGCTAATCCCGCGCTCACATCACCACCCTCAAAGTTGAACTTGTCACCTATGAACCCGATGCCCTATTCACTCTTAACTCTACTCACAACCTGTTAGAAAAAATTTCCCAATAAAAGAAGGTTCTCTCGCTATGACCAAACAACATCATCAGATAATATTTTTAGCAATGGGTCTATATCCACTTTGCCTTCTTCTTCATGCTCGTGGATTTCTTCATGCTCTTACCCAAAATGCAATTTTTACATTGCCCATTAGGTGTTCGATTAAATACCCCATGGAAAAGTATAGCATTTTTTATGTCTGACTGTATACATAAGAGCATTTTTATAACTAACGGAAAAATATAGTATTTTTTATGACAAAATTATACCTAAAGTTTGACAGGTTTGAAACTCTCTACATATTGCACAAGAATTTTTATGTATCTATTCAGACAAAGTCTAGCTCTTTATGACATATTGTAGCTCTTTATATCTAAAGTATAGCTCTTTACTACAAAGTATAACTACTTATAAGAAATATATAGTTGTTTATGAAAAATGTATAACTCTTCACGAGTTCTGTCTCCCTAAGAAAATAAATAGAAGTATAGAATATATGTGCAAAGAATTATTTTGATACAATAAGAAAAAGGTATCATAAGTGTAGATGCAACCATAACAAAAATACAGAAGCTTAATATGTTCTGATCTTGATTGTTCAAATTCTAGCTCTTTATGAGATATTGTACCTCATTATTCTAGAAGTATAGCTCCTTAATGCAAATTGTAACTCCTTATAGGAAAATTATAGATCTTTCTAAAAATATAGCTCTTAATATGAAAATATACCTCTTTATGTGTCCTATCAATGCCTATTAAGCTTTCAAATTTTTATGTTAATAAGTCCTATGGATATGAAATATTTTTCTAATTTTTTAACAATTTTTTGAGGACATACTTTACCCTCTTAATTTCTTGCATGTGTACTTTGAACCAATAAAGAGCTACAATTTAGTCATAAAGAGCTATACTATGTAAAAGGAGTTATACTTTCCCCATAAGAAGTTATCTTCGGCGTAAAGATCTATACTTTTATTACTTAAAATTTTATCTTTGTTAAGTTTTCATATTTTTATGGCATCAAGCCTTCTGGATATGAAATCTTCTATAATTTTGTTAGCAATTTTATTGAGGGCATACTCCATATTCTTAATTTCTTTTTGTAGTTTGAACCAATAAAGAGCTACACTTTAGTCAGAAAAACTACACTTTGGTAATAAAGAGCTATACTATGTAAAAGGAGTTATACTTTCCCCATAAGAAGTTATGTTTAAGCGTAAAGAGCTATACTTTTATTAATAAAAATTAATGTCTATTAAGCTTACACATTTTATGTTAATAAGTCCTATAGATTTGAAATCTTCTTCTAATTTTTCTAATAATTTTCTTGAGCATACTCTACACTCTTAATTTATTTCAAGTGTAGTTCTAGAACTAATAAAGAGCTACAATTTACTCATAAAGAACAACACTTTGGTTATAAAGAGCTATACTATGTAAAAGGAGTTATACTTTCCCCATAAGAAGTTATGTTTAAGCGTAAAGAGCTATACTTTTATTAATAAAAATTAATGTATGTTAAGCTTTCATATTTTTATGTTAACAAGCCCTATAGATATAAAATCTTATTATAATTTTTGATCAATTTTATTGAGGACATACTCCATATTCTTAATTTCTTTTTGTAGTTTGAACCAATAAAGAGCTACACTTTAGTCAGAAAAACTACACTTTGGTAATAAAGAGCTATACATAATTAAGAAGCTATGTTTTGGCTTAAAGAGCTATACTTTGCTCTATTAAAATTAATGTCTATTAAGCTTACACATTTTATGTTAATAAGTCCCTATGGATATGAAATATCTCAAGAAGAGTTAATAGAACTCCAAATATATCACAAAATATTCCCAAAATTAACCAAACTTTTGCAAAATATTAGCAACAACAATTACTTCACACTATATGTAGCAAATATTGCATCAAGAAAGTAACAATAGAACTCTGACAAACTCACCACAGCACTAACCTCCATCATTGGTAACATTTACAAAATCACCACAATTATCAAACTCTATCTATAGCTCCAAGCATAGAACCAAAAGTTCTCAAGTCCATCTCGTGAACAATCTGAAAGGTTACAGCATTTACAAAAGTTCTCAAATGTTATCTCATGGGCCAAAAAATTCTTAATTACAAAGTAACCTTAGGCTCGGAAGAACCCCTCAACTAGCTATTATAAAAAAACCCAAAATATCTTAATGTAAACAATTATTATGGATTTCCCATAATAAGACTCAAAGATTTTTTAATCACACAAATTAATGTTTAAATCTCAAAAATTACATGAAATTCCTCTTTGAGCAATATTTTTTATCTCCTAGACTGAGAAAAGAGGGATTTTGTTAGGTTACACCAAAATAAGGGAACAAATAAGCACAGTACCAAATTGATAAACCAAGAGAATGGTCGCTAATGTTTGGACGAATGGGAGGGATCAATAGTGAATCTTTGGTGGATTTTGGGGATCAACATCTTGGGGATCTAGGGATCAGCTTCTTAGGGTTTTAGTTTTCTAAAACAAAGTAAAGAGATGGAGAGAGAAAGAGGGTTGGCTATTATTTGGGGAAGAAGGGCAATTTTAGAATTTAAGATTTTTTTGAAAAATATTGTACCAAGTTTGAGAGTATTGTACAGATTAGACTTAAAAATAAATGGTGGGAGTACTTTGGGTGTATAAGTGTTTATAGAAGTGGGTGGGTTTTAAAATAAATAAGGGTAAATTTTGGGTTAATAAACAAAAGCCACTTAGTATTAACACCCAGCAGATATGGACCATTTGATGTGTGGATCCGCCTCATTTGGGAGTCACACAATGAAAAATGTGGAACGGTGGAGTCTGCATGCAAGATTTTGGTGAAACACATGAAAACAATTGTTGATACTTATGTCAACAATTGTGAGCTACAAAGTGAGCTACTACCTAGTGTTGTAGCTAACGTTATTTTGAGTGCGATGTCTCATTCACATGAAATGATCTTGCCTATAAATGAGATGCATTTCATCAGTTCAAGGCAGAACAAGCAGAGCAACAACAACACTCAAGTCATAGAGAACTCGACTGTTAGAGAGAAAAGTGAGAGAAAAAGAAAGAGAGTTAGTCTTTTGTGTTCCTTCTCTGGTGTAGAAAAAAACCCTCTTTTCTTCTTTATTTGTTGTTGGTTACCTCTAGCCAAGTGTCTAGGGAGGAAATATTGTGTACTAGTGAAAAGTTCTTCTAGTTTTTCTGGACTAGGTCGTGATATTTTATCTTCAGTTGAAGAGTTTTCCATATTAAAAATATTGGTGTCCTATTGACTATTTCTTGTGGTCATTTTATTATTATTTGCTTTATTAATCCATTTTATCAATAGGAAAAAGGATAAAGGTCAATCAATCACACCGCTTTTCCCAACACTATTGGATAGTTTCTCACTTGAGCGAGTCATACACAACATGGGGACTAAGTTTCCTAAGATTGCCATAGTTTCCGTGTTTTCTGTAACCATTATAAAGTTTTCGGTTCAATTTGTTTTTATACAAGTTGTAATTGACAAAAAAAAATTCTAAGTAATCGATCCAGAACCTCTCTGCTTTATATCAAAAAGTAGTGGAGAGACCATTACTTTATCAGTATTGTGATTCTTTGAGTACAATTCATGAAGAATATGATGGCGTTATAAACTTAAAATCATAAATCAATTAACATCTTAATAAAAATAGAAAGTGAGATCTTGTGTCTTCTGAGTTCATTTTGAATATCGGTGTCACAGAAAAACAACCATTTTCACAAAGACAGACGAATGTGATTACTGGCTAGTGGTAAAAGCCCCTTAAGAATAACAGACACTTAAGCTTGTTGCAAAAGACCAAACCTCTACGCAAGGGATTGAATTGCCCATACACCTGAAAATTAAAATTTTGCAGGGAAGGAAAGCGTATACTCCCGTATTAGAAAGAACTAGAAAGAATAATACATGTTGTTTGTTTCCATATATTTGTTGGGCTTTGCAATAGAAAAATGGAACCCACAAGTTTAATTCCTAGTTTAACAAATACGTTATATATTTGGTATTTTTGTATCACAAATGTGAGATTGCTACCTAGGAAAATGTATTAGATATGACTCGCTAAAATTATGTGGATTTAGTTGAATTTGTGATATTAGTCACATAACCTCAGCAAAATTTATGTGCAGCCGAATAAAATTTAATTGGATTTATCCCTCATATAAATCCTCTTTAACATTCCTCACAAATAAACAGATTTTTTAAAAATCCCTTACATGCATCAAAATCCGTAAAGGCACAATCAACAAACCAAAGAGTCAGAGAAAATTGGAATCAATGCAGAGAATTATGATACATATATTGTTCTAAAAGACTCATGGGATATTTCTAAAAGAGCCTTGACAATATCTATTCACACGAATGCTTGATACGGATTATCATTTCACTTAGGAAAATCAGTTACCAAAAGATAGAGTTATCAGGCCCACATATATATACTCTAAAGTAACTATTATAAGGCGGTTACTAGCTTCTTTGTAGCTCATTTAGCAAAATAATATGTCAACCTATATCCATTATTTCCTATTTATATAGAAATCGTGTACAATTAGAAATGTAAAGAAAGTTGTATGAATACCCATGAATACAGATCTTCGAGCTTCTACGTTGTAATGGTCAAAGATTATGAATGGTCAAATGTAGCCTTGTTAGAAAATACTTTGTAGAAGTAAATAAAAGTTATAAAGTATATAGATTACAAAATACTGATTTACATGAACATAACTACGCAAAATTTGACAAATATAGTAATACATTAATTATGCAACAATGTTTCAACCACCTTATGCATATTTAAGCTGTGCTGACACTGGCGCATTCAATTTTGTTATAATTCACAAACTTCTGATTATTTGTTGGATCTTGAATTATTAACTCCCACATTGAATATATATTATTGATTGGTGAGGAAATATCAATATTACTGATCCATTATATTGATGATTCACTAAAGAAATGTCTAATCTTGAACAAGTAGTAACACTAATAAAGGATAGACATCTTGTACAATATTAATGCAAATACTCTCTCCAGCTGTCCGGGACAATTTCAAGTGAAAAGGACACCCAAACATTATTACTATATCTAATAATATAGCCGTGCATTATTTGCTTTACTTTTTTAATGAGTAGGTATGTGAACTCCACTATCCGCGTGATATGTGCAGCTTTCTTTAATGATGTAAATAAATAAATAAGCCCAAGTTTGTTTCTATGTCTAATCTTGAATCAGAGTTCAATTATTTGCTTGATTAAAGCATGAACGTATTTGAATTATTTCAATCAATATATACTGAGAAACAATAGACACTAAATCTTTCCAAAACTTTATAAATATAAATTTATTATTCTATTTTTTTCCCAATCATGAGATTATATCTTAATAAGATCACCTGACGCATTGGTCTCTATTTGATTCCATATTTTACTACATACGTACCCACTAGAATAGATAATAGTTCATTCATTTTAAACGTTACGTCAACTTGATCTTTTATGATGGTTCCAAGACAAACCATGTTATCAACCATGAATATATAACATGCATCTACGTGTCCCACGTGTTAATTTTATAGTATTAACTTCACATAAATCCATTTCTCCTAAAATCAAATCCAATCTTGTTTAACTTTATACATTTATTCATGCCAACTCCTAGCTACTTACCCAATATACTCTTATATAAATTAAGAACAAAATATTCATGTAAGATATCAAAATGAGCACCATGGGATCTCTTCATGCAGATAGCTCACAAGAGCTACTCAAAGCTCAATCCCATATATGGAACCACACATTTAGCTTCATAAACTCTATCTCACTAAAATGTGCCCTAGAGCTCAACATACCCGACATCATTCACAATCACGGCAACTCCATCACTCTCTCCGATCTATCGGACTCTCTGTCAATCCCTCCGTCGAAAACTCCTTGTCTCCGACGCCTCATGAGTCTCTTGGTTCATTCCAAATTCCTCTCCGAAGAAAAATTTGTGTAAACGACGAAGAATCAGTTTTTCTCTGACTGTCGTTTCTCAAATTTTTCTTACAAAAAATAAAAGTAATGCTTCTCCATTTGTTCTTGTAGTGTTGGACCAAATTTTTCTTCGTCCGTGGTATTTTCTTAGCGAGTGGTTCAAAGGCGACGAGCCCACTACCGCCTTTGAAATAGCACACGGGATGCCCGTGTGGGATGCCACTAAAAAAATGAGAGTATTTAGTGACATGTTGAATGAGGGGATGTCGAGTGATGCTAGTTTCACTACGGAGATCATAGTGAGGGATTGTGGTGAGGTTTTCCAAGGGTTGAGGTCATTGGTTGATGTCGGAGGGCACGGCACGTTGGCCGTGCAGTTGGGGAGTTCGGGTTGAAGTGCATGGTGCTCGAGCTGCCTCATGTGGTTGAGAGGTTGGAGGAGAGAGAGGAGGTGAAGTTTGTCGGAGGCGATATGTTTGATTATGTGCCAACGGCGGATGCAGTATTGCTCAAGGTAAATTATGTATTTTCGTTACAAATAAAGCTATATTTTGAACATATTAATCCCCAGTTTCGACCATCTCCACGATTATGTAACTATATAAAACTAGCATAGTTGCAAATACACCTCCAGTTGATTATGTAACTATATAAAACAAGCGTAGTTACAAATACACCTCAGTTGCGGTCCATAATGATGTAGGGCCTTAATCTTATGGAGGAGCTGACAATGAAATTTGCTTCGCCGACTTCATATTATTGGCCTGAAAGCGATCATATCTTTTGATCCGGAAGGTGGATTGACAAATTATATATATAAATCGCCTATCTCGACGAGAGCGAGCCAACTAGATTGTCGAGTTTTATAATCTCATCATTAATCCTCAGTTTTGGCTGAAATCCGAAAATAATCAGCCTTTAGTTTATTTTAATAATAAAGTTAGAGTCAATTTAGATTAGGAAACAAAATCAATTTTGATTTAATTAAGACTGATTTGTTTCCTATATTATAGGGAGTCTTTTAGGGTAGGATTTGATACTTTCTATTTTTTATAATTCTAGTCTTATTAGGAGTCTTGTTTCTTTCTTTTAGGAATTCTATTCTTATTAGAGTCTATTTTATTTTTCTATTTAAGAAGAGTCATGTAACCCTAGAATCAATATATCTTTTCATCAATAAAATTTTATTTATTATATTTTCTTCATGGATTGAAGCTCTTAGTGGATTCGGATCAACCCCGGTGGATTCGATTTTAACTTCCACGCGTCACATAACTACAGAGTGTAATTGAATGCAATTTCATTTACACAAACAAAGTATGTGATCAAATAGAGAGTTAATGAGTAGGATCGACAATAAATCACGGTGTATAGGATGCACATGCTTATGTCTAGTTGTCAGATAGTAGTTAGATATCTTGCAATATTAAACCACTCTGTTTAATTTAATTGCTATTAAAAATTGACGCAAATATATTACATGTGAATCAAATGACAACTTAAACTAATTATTGTTAGTCATGATACTTAAATAAGCAAGTTCTAAAGGTTTTCTTTGATTTATAAAGGTTAGAGGGCTAGGGCAACGAGACCACAAACTTCAAGGGTTTTGTGAAATTTACAATATATTCTATTACTTACGAAAAATTTCAATAGAACAATTCTCAAACATATAAAATTTCTAAACTTTACGCTTTTTCTTTTCTAATGCAGTGGGTTTTACATGATTGGAGTGATGAAGAATGTGTGAAAATACTCAAGCACACACGCATAGGCGCTTGGGCATATATCGAGAAGGGTCTAGTTCTACTTGGTAAAGAGGGTCTCACAAGAATCTGAAGGAACCTAGCATGGATTTTGTGAGGATTGTGTGTATGGAAAGTCACACAGGTCAAGTTTCAACAAAGAAGTCTAAGAGCAGAGGGATACTAGATTATGTGCACAAGGATGTTTGGGGTCCGCTCAGACAACTTCTAAGGGTGGTTCTGTATTATGTCTCGCTTATAGATGATTATTCTAGGTATGCTTGGATTTATTTTCTCAAGCACAAGAATGAGGTGTTCGAGACATTCAAGAAGTGGAGAACAATGGTTGAGAACAGATGAAAGAAATTGAAGACGCCGAGATCCGCGATAGCGCATGCAGTATACGATGGTGCTTTCAAGGAGTTCTCGCATCGGAGGGAATTGTTCGACCGACAACAGTCTACACCACGCCAGAATGGGGTCGCGGAGAGATCGAACCAACACCGCGGAGAAAGCAAAGGAGTATGCGATCTTGCGCGTGATTGGCAACGAATGGTGGGCGGCTGGCTACACTTTGTTACATTGTGAACCGCTCACCACATTCGACATTGATGGTGATACACCCTATAGGTGGTCAGTGAGCATGCGATTATGATAGGCTCAATTTTCTGATGTACCGCCTACTATCACGCCAACGAGGGAAAGCTTGAGCGAGGGCCAAGAAGGCAATATTCTGGGATATGCAAGGGCGAAAGGCTATCGCCTGTACCTGGAAGATTCAAAGTTCGTGGTCGCAGGATGTTACCTTTGATGAGAAATCCATGATTGCTAGGGCCCAAGGATGATGGTGTTATGACCGTGAGACTTCTAAGTCTCAGTTATTGAAATAGAACCTAAAGACCAACTAGGTTCTAATCGTGCTCAAGTGGGAAGTCGATAGATGATGAGCTTGAGCAGAGGAGGTTCAACAGAAAATACACAGCACTACAACAAGCTCGAGGATAATTTGGCTTCCACTAGGCCAGCATACAAGCAAGTGCTCGTTCGGGGCTGATCAACCCCAAGCACTATGGGCAAGATATGGTTGAATACGCACTCCGGAGGAGGACGAAGCGGTCTCCTTCAAGGAAGCTATTCGACAAGGATAGTGAGAGTTGGTTTATCTGCATGGAGGAAGAGATGGAATCTCTTAAGAATCATACATGGGAGGTGGTCCCATTGCCCATAGGAAGAAAAGCTATTGGTTGTAAGTGGGTGTATAAAAGAAAGGAAGATCTTTCAGAGCTCGGGTGTAAGATACAAGGCAGACTAGTGGCTAAGGGTTTTGCAATAAAGAGGGTGTGGATTACAATGAGATATTTTCTCCTGGTGAAACACACATCTATTCGGTGCTATTGAGTATTGTTGCTCATGGTGATCTTGAGTCGGAACAACTCGATGTTAAAACGGCCTCTTGCACCGGAGACTTGGATGAAGAGATCTACATGCATCAACCGAGGGCTACAAGGTTGAGGATAAGGAGAATCATGTATGTTGTTTGAGGAAGTCAACTGATGGATTAAAGCAATCTCCCTGCAGCGGGTACAAGCGATTTGACTCCTTCATGTCAGCATGGGTTTTCCGGCGATCATGATTGTTGTGTTTACATTCGAAGCTTCATGAGGAGGTAATTTTATCTATCTTCTTTGTATGTGGATGACATGCTTATTGCTTCTAAGAGCGTGGTGGAGATAGATAGGTTGAAATCTCAACTTGGTGAAGAGTTCGAGATGAAGGACATGGGTGTCGCTAGGAAAATACGGGTATGGAGATTAGAAGAGAGCCGCTTAATCGACCCATTGTTCTTGAGTCAAGGGCTACATAGAGGGGTGATCGAGTTCGGATGCAAAGTGCTAAGTCGGTGGTGACTCCATTGGCTCCACACTTTAGGCTTCGGTAATCAATCTCCCACCACATGAAGAGAAGGCCACATGGAGCGTGTTCCTATGCTAGTGCGTTGGCGCTTAATGTATGCAATGGTGTACACGCAGATATTTCTGGCGTGGTTAGTGTAGCCGAGATTCATGGCGAACTGGGAAAGCACCGGGAAGCAGTGGAAGTGGGTCCTCGTGTACTTAAAGGGTACCGCTGATAATGGTCTGTTTTGTGGAGAAACATGTCGATTGACTGGGTTTGTGGACTCGATTATGCGGCGATCTAGATAGACGGCGATCTACTATGGTTATGTATTTAAGATACATGGATTCTGTTAGTTGGCGATCGATGTTGCGTGCTACGCTGGCACTTTCTACTACAGAGGCCTAGTACATGGCCATGACGAGGAGTGAAGGAAGCATTGTGGTTGTGGGGTCTTCTAGACGATTTGGGGATTGAGCAGAAAACGGAACTTGTGTGTGACAAATGAGTGCAATTCACTTGGCGAAGAATCAGTTCATCATGCTCGTACTCAAGCATATCGATGTCGTATCATTTTGTGCGGATGTCATAGAGGAAGGTGATATTTCTCTCATGAAGGTGCACACGAATGAGAATCTCATGACATGTTAACCAAGGTGGTCACAGGGTAGTAAGTTTAAGCATTGCTTAGACTTGCTTCATATCAACCCGTGTTGATCTGCCCAAGAGGGCATGGCCCTTCGGGGCGGTAATGGGTAAGGTGGAGATGATTTGAGGTGAACTACGATGAGCTTGATCCCGGTGGAGGGTAATGCAGGCACGCTGTAGTAGTGGGCCACCGGATTGGCCTGGATTGGTCGATGGAGATCTCTCATGTTCTTGGTGTTCTTCGGTGTTCGTCCAAAATTTGAGGTAAATCAAATGAGTACGAGGTGGAGAATGTAGAACATGCACAAAAACATGCACAAGGCAGTTTTCGGTTGATGAGTCGACTACTAGGCATTGTAGTCGACTAATGCAGCGAGACGAGCGAGTTTGGTTGGGAGCGAGTAGTCGACTACTAGGCATTGTAGTCGACTAATTTGAATGGCGCTTTTTGGTAGTGCGAGTAGTCGACTAATCGTATTGTAGTCGACTAATCTACGATGTATTAGTCGACTAATCGAAGTAGTAGTCGACTAATCAGGCATTCGAATCACGGGTTTGGTTTTAAACTTCGGTTCGTTTAGAGTTTATATATAACCCTAAACCGATTATTAGGGAAGTTTGAAGCACGTTTGGGCGGCCTTTGAGAGGGTTTTGTGCATCTTTGGAGAGGAGATCTTTTGAGAGATTGAGAGGTTTGTTTTAGGGTTTCTTTGTGAGAACTTGTAATCCTAATTTGTATTCTCTCTTTCTATTAGTGAAAATCCCCTCCTTACCCGTGGGCGTAGGCAACTTGTCAAACCACGTAAATCTCGTGTCTTTACTCTTTTATTGTGTTTTGGCTTTCCGTTTGTGGTGGTTTCTCTCGACGGTTCATGGTCCGTACCAACAACTACTTTATCAGAGCTATTGTGATTCTTTGAGTACAATTCATGAAGAATATGATGAGCGTTATAAACTTAAAATCATAAATCAATTAACATGTTAATAAAAATAGAAAGTGAGATCTTGTGTCTTCTGAGTTCATTTTGAATATCGGTGTCACAGAAAAACAACCATTTTCACAAAGACAGACGAATGTGATTACTGGCTAGTGGTAAAAGCCCCTTAAGAATAACAGACACTTAAGCTTGTTGCAAAAGACCAAACCTCTACGCAAGGGATTGAATTGCCCATACACCTGAAAATTAAAATTTTGCAGGGAAGGAAAGTGTATACTCCCGTATTAGAAAGAACTAGAAAGAGTAATACATGTTGTTTGTTTCCATATATTTGTTGGGCTTTGTAATAGAAAAATGGAACCCACAAGTTTAGTTCCTAGTTTAACAAATACGTTATATATTTGGTATTTTTGTATCACAAACGTGAGATTGCTACCTAGGAAAATGTATTAGATATGACTCGCTAAAATTACGTGGATTTAGTTGAATTTGTGATATTAGTCACATAACCTCAGCAAAATTCATGTGCCGAATAAAATTTAATTGGATTTATCCTCATATAAATCCTCTTTAACATTCCTCACAAATAAACAGATTTTTAAAAATCCCTACATGCATCAAAATCCGTAAAGGCACAATCAACAAACCAAAGAGTCAGAGAAAATTGGAATCAATGCAGAGAATTATGATACATATATTGTTCTAAAAGACTCATGGGATATTTCTAAAAGAGCCTTGACAATATCTATTCACACTAATGCTTGATACGGATTATCATTTCACTTAGGAAAATCGTTACCAAAAGATAGAGTTATCAGGCCCACATATATATACTCTAAAGTAACTATTATAAGGTTACTAGCTTCTTTGTAGCTCATTTAGCAAAATAATATGTCAACCTATATCCATTATTTCCTATTTATATAGAAATCGTGTACAATTAGAAATGTAAAGAAAGTTGTATGAATACCCATGAATACAGATCTTCGAGCTTCTACGTTGTAATGGTCAAAGATTATGAATGGTCAAATGTAGCCTTGTTAGAAAATACTTTGTAGAAGTAAATAAAAGTTATAAAGTATATAGATTACAAAATACTGATTTACATGAACATAACTACGCAAAATTTGACAAATATAGTAATACATTAATTATGCAACAATGTTTCAACCACCTTATGCATATTTAAGCTGTGCTGACACTGGCGCATTCAATTTTGTTATAATTCACAAACTTCTGATTATTTGTTGGATCTTGAATTATTAACTCCCACATTGAATATATATTATTGATTGGTGAGGAAATATCCAATATTACTGATCCATTATATTGATGATTCACTAAAGAAATGTCTAATCTTGAACAAGTAGTAACACTAATAAAGGATAGACATCTTGTACAATATTAATGCAAATACTCTCTCCAGCTGTCCGGGACAATTTCAAGTGAAAAGGACACCCAAACATTATTACTATATCTAATAATATAGCCGTGCATTATTTGCTTTACTTTTTTAATGAGTAGGTATGTGAACTCCACTATCCGCGTGATATGTGCAGCTTTCTTTAATGATGTAAATAAATAAATAAGCCCAAGTTTGTTTCTATGTCTAATCTTGAATCAGAGTTCAATTATTTGCTTGATTAAAGCATGAACGTATTTGAATTATTTCAATCAATATATACTGAGAAACAATAGACACTAAATCTTTCCAAAACTTTATAAATATAAATTTATTATTCTATTTTTTTCCCAATCATGAGATTATATCTTAATAAGATCACCTGACGCATTGGTCTCTATTTGATTCCATATTTTACTACATACGAACCCACTAGAATAGATAATAGTTCATTCATTTTAAACGTTACGTCAACTTGATCTTTTATGATGGTTCCAAGACAAACCATGTTATCAACCATGAATATATAACATGCATCTACGTGTCCCACGTGTTAATTTTATAGTATTAACTTCACATAAATCCATTTCTCCTAAAATCAAATCCAATCTTGTTTAACTTTATACATTTATTCATGCCAACTCCTAGCTACTTACCCAATATACTCTTATATAAATTAAGAACAAAATATTCATGTAAGATATCAAAATGAGCACCATGGGATCTCTTCATGCAGATAGCTCACAAGAGCTACTCAAAGCTCAATCCCATATATGGAACCACACATTTAGCTTCATAAACTCTATCTCACTAAAATGTGCCCTAGAGCTCAACATACCCGACATCATTCACAATCACGGCAACTCCATCACTCTCTCCGATCTATCGGACTCTCTGTCAATCCCTCCGTCGAAAACTCCTTGTCTCCGACGCCTCATGAGTCTCTTGGTTCATTCCAAATTCCTCTCCGAAGAGAAAATTTGTGTAAACGACGAAGAATCAGTTTTTTCTCTGACTGTCGTTTCTCAAATTTTTCTTACAAAAAATAAAAGTAATGCTTCTCCATTTGTTCTTGTAGTGTTGGACCAAATTTTTCTTCGTCCGTGGTATTTTCTTAGCGAGTGGTTCAAAGGCGACGAGCCCACTACCGCCTTTGAAATAGCACACGGGATGCCCGTGTGGGATGCCACTAAAAAAATGAGAGTATTTAGTGACATGTTGAATGAGGGGATGTCGAGTGATGCTAGTTTCACTACGGAGATCATAGTGAGGGATTGTGGTGAGGTTTTCCAAGGGTTGAGGTCATTGGTTGATGTCGGAGGGGGCACGGGCGTTGGCCCGTGCAGTTCTGAGGAGTTCGGGTTGAAGTGCATGGTGCTCGAGCTGCCTCATGTGGTTGAGAGGTTGGAGGAGAGCGAGGAGGTGAAGTTTGTCGGAGGCGATATGTTTGATTATGTGCCAACGGCGGATGCAGTATTGCTCAAGGTAAATTATGTATTTTCGTTACAAATAAAGCTATATTTTGAACATATTAATCCCCAGTTTCGACCATCTCCACGATTATGTAACTATATAAAACTAGCATAGTTGCAAATACACCTCCAGTTGATTATGTAACTATATAAAACAAGCGTAGTTACAAATACACCTCCAGTTGCGGTCCATAATGATGTAGGACGCTTAACGAATAATCTTATGGAGGGCGGACAATCCGAGCTAAACGCCGACTTATACATATTATGGCTTCTACAAAGAAACGATCATATCTTTTGATCCGGAAGGTGGATTCTGACAAATTATATATATAAATCGCCTATCTCGACGAGACGGAGCCAACTAGATTGTCAGAGTTTTATAATCTCATCATTAATCCTCAGTTTTGGCTGAAATCCGAAAATAATCAGCCTTTAGTTTATTTTAATAATAAAGTTAGAGTCAATTTAGATTAGGAAACAAAATCAATTTTGATTTAATTAAGACTGATTTGTTTCCTATATTATAGGAGTCTTTTAGGGTAGGATTTGATACTTTCTATTTTTTATAATTCTAGTCTTATTAGGAGTCTTGTTTCTTTCTTTTAGAATTCTATTCTTATTAGGAGTCTATTTTATTTTTCTATTTAAGAAGAGTCATGTAACCCTAGAATCAATATATCTTTTCATCAATAAAATTTTATTTATTATATTTTCTTCATGGATTCGAAGCTCTTCGTGGATTCGAGATCAACCTCGGTGGATTCGAGATTTTAACTTCCATTGCGTCCACATAACTACAGGGAGTGTAATTGAATGCAATTTCATTTACACTGCAAACAAAGTATGTGATCAAATAGAGAGTTAATGAGTAGGATCGACAATAAATCACGGTGTATAGGATGCACATGCTTATGTCTAGTTGTCAGATAGTAGTTAGATATCTTGCAATATTAAACCACTCTGTTTAATTTAATTGCTATTAAAAATTGACGCAAATATATTACATGTGAATCAAATGACAACTTAAACTAATTATTGTTAGTCATGATACTTAAATAAGCAAGTTCTAAAGGTTTTCTTTGATTTATAAAGGTTAGAGGGCTAGGGCAACGAGACCACAAACTTCAAGGGGTTTTGTGAAATTTACAATATATTCTATTACTTACGAAAAATTTCAATAGAACAATTCTCAAACATATAAAATTTCTAAACTTCGCTTTTTCTTTTCTAATGCAGTGGGTTTTACATGATTGGAGTGATGAAGAATGTGTGAAAATACTCAAAAATTGCAAGGAAGCTATTCCTCTTAAAGAAGATGGTGGTAAAGTGATTATAATGGAAATGGTTATGGACACAAGTATTGCTGATCATGAATTGGCTCAGACCCAATTTTTCTTTGATGTTCATATGATGGTTCATACTCCTGGCAAGCAAAGATCTGAACAAGTGTGGAAGAAAATTTTCATTGATGCAGGCTTCAGAGGCTACAAGATTTTACCTATTTTGGGTTTAAGATCAGTTATTGAGGTTTATCGTTGATATTTATAGTAATTTATTATTGTTTGAGTGCAAAAGATATTTCGTTTAACATTTTGCTTATCTGATAATAAATGTATTAATGAAGTCATTTGTACGTGTGTCCGATTGTTTAAGTTTAATGCATGTGCGTTAGTGTGTATTTTTATCCCAGGTCTTCATGATACATTGGACAAAATTGTTTATATGGGTAGAGTATAAAATAATAACCCCGATTATTGGGTCGTTCGGTTCGTGGATTATATTTTGATATATTTTATGAATCGAGAAAAGTCCATGCTCAAAATCTTATTTGTTTGCAATGGATATTAAAGTAAATTTGCATGAAGGACAAAATCCAACCAAATTTTGTTTAGATGTACATGCATTATATTAAGGGATATGTGACTAAAAGGCGAAATGAATATACATTTGGTACATCTGCCCTTCAAGGCGAATTCAAATTCATGACATGAAAAAAAAAAACAACAATGTATTTGATAAATATCGAAGATTTTAAGCTTATGGGTTCCATTTTTCAACATAAAACTCACCAAATACATGAAAACAAACAGCCCAAGGTGTTATTCGTTCCGGATTGTTGATTTGGACTCGGACAATTGTTTATGAATCCGATATTCTTGGATTGGGATCTGGACTCGGATTTTATGATTAGAGCCCCGGATTCTTAGATTCGATTTTGATTTTTGTGAGTAGAATTCTTAAACTTTTGATTTGGATTCTTGAACCTTTACTTTGGATTCATAGACCGAGGGTCTGGATTCTGACTAAATTTTAGATTTGTGGATTATTTGCATTAGGAGTTTCAAATTAAATTATTATATTGAATAATAATCATTAACAAAAATATTAATTTGAAAACCACTCGATTTCGATAAGCGGATGACAACAACAAAACTAAATATATCGTGTAATTCATTTAAACAGTTCAAACGAAATGTATGTAATATAGTGTTAAATATTTGAAATATTTGTATATTTAAGAAATGTTAAATAATGAACATATCTAAGTTAATATTAAATATATTAAGTGATTATATGTAGTGTTAAATATATTTCATTTTAAATGAATTAAATAAATTTGATTAAAAATATTTTAAAATTAAATACATTCAATGTTATAGTATAAAAATATGGAATATTGTAAAATTAAATATATTTAATTTGAAATATATTAAATATTTAAATAAGTAAAGAGAAGAGGAGAGGAAATCGACATAGTAACATCGTAATCTATCAATTTTAACTTGGCATTTCTATTGAAATTTTTCATTAAAACTATAGAGTTGGAATGGAGTGTGGATTTTGAAATTCTAGTCCTAATAACAATCCTAGACAACCAATAACACCTTAAATTCAAATTCAAATCCTAGTCCTAAACCAATAACACGTTAAATTCAAATCCAATCTTAGTCCTAAACCAATAACACCTTAAATTTAAATCCAAATTTTAGT
The DNA here is from genome assembly GCA_012295165.1 of Asparagus setaceus. Classification (NCBI taxonomy): domain Eukaryota; kingdom Viridiplantae; phylum Streptophyta; class Magnoliopsida; order Asparagales; family Asparagaceae; genus Asparagus; species Asparagus setaceus. The sequence continues at coordinate 36,035,012 of CM022708.1, read as the reverse complement.
CCAAAACTAATAACACCCTAAATTGAAATCCAATAAAAGTCCGAGTCCAAGTCAACAATCCTCAACCGAGTTTTGGTTGGGACTTTAAGATGGTATATTAAGATATCATTCATTCCTAAAGGAAAGATGAGAGATTCTCGTTTCTTCGGATTATATGCAGGCTTCTCTCCATAAAAATAAAGTGCAAATTGGTCTAATTTGTGTGGTTACTTTAGTGGGCCTCTAATAAAGGTAGTGCTTTAGATGGGCCCATTGTTTTTAGTCTTTCAGTTCTTATAATTATAGACTTTTATCCGGATCATGCATCAGCTCTCACGATCAAAATTGAGTGAAATTCTATGAGAGTACACACCTTAAAAATAGGGTGATATGAACCATTTACGGGAGGCTAGTTTTGAAGTTGAGTTATCCTATCTACGAAGTAAATTACTTCACCCTATAGTGATGGCTCGATAGGTTACCACTGACTAAAGTTGTCCACCTAAGACTGTTATAGTTCTTTTTTTTTCTTTTTTTTTTATTGTTTTTATTTATTTATTTATTTATTTTGGTGAATGCTCAAGTTACATAAACTTAATTTTTGTACAAAAGATCGCTAAAAGCCTCCCATGTTGCATAAACTTAATGAGTTTAGTCATTAAATGAATAAGCAAAAATATTGCATATTATTTAAACCAATTCGAGCAAGTGTATCACTCAATGGACTTAGTTTATATGTTGTTGACATGATACTTATTTAAATTACTATTATCCAGATCATAACTGTTTGGACATTTATCATGTTTGCATGACTCAATGTTGATTGACACACTGACTCCCGTTTACATTACTAATTAGCTTATTAGCTTTTTCATGATTAAAGATAGAATAAAACTTTGCTAAAACTAATATTGCTCTTGATCAGTGCGAGGTAGAGGTGCATGGATATTAAATGGTTTAGTTGCTAGAGTTTATCTATCAATACTCTTTTCTTCTTGATTTGCTAATGCTTAGTAACTCCTCACTATCTAGTAACCAAATGTGATGAAGGGTGACTACTTTTGATCCCTCTTCAATGCATTATTAACTTTAAGATGATAGCATTGACAGGTCAAATTGAAGGTGATTAGCAAGCAAAACAACCTCATCTATGCCAACAAGAACTTTTTCCAAATGGCAAAAAGATTGTATAGCTCTAATTGAGTAAAATTAAGGGATAAATATAATTAGGATCTATCAAGATATAAAGGGATGATTTAGATTTGGCTTTGTATTAATTTAGTATTGACTTATGTTTTTAATCTTAATGCTTAGTCTATCACCTTTTGTTACATCCAAAGTTGCATAAAAGTTATCAAGATTATAAAAAGATATGTTGCACAGTACGTACACTAGAGGGTTGGGATAAACATGAATTTTGTGATCTACATGCCATTTATCGCTTTTTAATTCCTACATGTGGAACAATGATTGAATATTAGCTGGCATGGAATAAAGGTAAACTTTAGAGAATTCCATACAATTATAATAGAATTTGTACTGCTCTAGGACTTAATGTCCTAGAGTTCACAATTCAATCATGTGGATTAATTGTGAATAGACCCATTAGTATTGTTATCACCTACCCTGTAGTATTAGTTTTGCAAAAACGATTGAAACTTTTGAATTTTTTACCCTCAAATAAATAGAAAGTAGTTTCTTTTACAAATGAAACCCAAGAGGGTAAAAATTTTTAAACCTGTGACTCATATATTGTATTTGCAATAATAAAATTAGGGAATAGTAAATTCAAGACACCGATATTACGTCTGAGGTTTAAACTAAGCAAAATTTAATCTTCAGCTATACGTTGAAGACGGGGCTAGAAAAATTCTAAGGCCCAAAACCTCGTTCACACAATTGATTTTTTTGAGAGAGAGAGAGAGAGAGAGAGAGAGAGAGAGAGAGAGAGAGAGAGAGAGAGAGAGAGAGAGAGAGAGAGAGAGAGAGAGAGAGAGAGAGAGAGAGAGAGAGAGAGAGAGAGAGAGAGAGAGAGAGAGAGAGAGAGAGAGAGAGAGAGAGAGAGAGAGAGAGAGAGAGAGAGAGAGAGAGAGAGAGAGAGGAGGTGAAGTTTGTCGGAGGCGATATGTTTGATTATGTGCCAACGGCGGATGCAGTATTGCTCAAGGTAAATTATGTATTTTCGTTACAAATAAAGCTATATTTTGAACATATTAATCCCCAGTTTCGACCATCTCCACGATTATGTAACTATATAAAACAAGCGTAGTTACAAATACACCTCCAGTTGATTATGTAACTATATAAAACTAGCATAGTTGCAAATACACCTCCAGTTGATTATGTAACTATATAAAACTAGCATAGTTGCAAATACACCTCCAGTTGATTATGTAACTATATAAAACAAGCGTAGTTACAAATACACCTCCAGTTGATTATGTAACTATATAAAACTAGCATAGTTGCAAATACACCTCCAGTTGATTATGTAACTATATAAAACTAGCATAGTTGCAAATACACCTCCAGTTGATTATGTAACTATATAAAACTAGCATAGTTGCAAATACACCTCCAGTTGATTATGTAACTATATAAAACAAGCGTAGTTACAAATACACCTCCAGTTGATTATGTAACTATATAAAACAAGCGTAGTTACAAATACACCTCCAGTTGATTATGTAACTATATAAAACTAGCATAGTTGCAAATACACCTCCAGTTGATTATGTAACTATATAAAACAAGCGTAGTTACAAATACACCTCCAGTTGATTATGTAACTATATAAAACTAGCATAGTTGCAAATACACCTCCAGTTGATTATGTAACTATATAAAACTAGCATAGTTGCAAATACACCTCCAGTTGATTATGTAACTATATAAAACAAGCGTAGTTACAAATACACCTCCAGTTGATTATGTAACTATATAAAACAAGCGTAGTTACAAATACACCTCCAGTTGATTATGTAACTATATAAAACAAGCGTAGTTACAAATACACCTCCAGTTGCGGTCCATAATGATGTAGGACGCTTAACGAATAATCTTATGGAGGAGCGGGACAATCACGAGCTAAACGCCGACTTATACATATTATTGGCTTCTACAAAGAAACGATCATATCTTTTGATCCGGAAGGTGGATTCTGACAAATTATATATATAAATCGCCTATCTCGACGAGACGGAGCCAACTAGATTGTCAGAGTTTTATAATCTCATCATTAATCCTCAGTTTTGGCTGAAATCCGAAAATAATCAGCCTTTAGTTTATTTTTAATAATAAAGTTAGAGTCAATTTAGATTAGGAAACAAAATCAATTTTGATTTAATTAAGACTGATTTGTTTCCTATATTATAGGAGTCTTTTAGGGTAGGATTTGATACTTTCTATTTTTTATAATTCTAGTCTTATTAGGAGTCTTGTTTCTTTCTTTTAGGAATTCTATTCTTATTAGGAGTCTATTTTATTTTTCTATTTAAGAAGAGTCATGTAACCCTAGAATCAATATATCTTTTCATCAATAAAATTTTATTTATTATATTTTCTTCATGGATTCGAAGCTCTTCGTGGATTCGGAGATCAACCCTCGGTGGATTCCGAGATTTTAACTTCCACGCTGCGTCACATAACTTACAGGGAGTGTAATTGAATGCAATTTCATTTACACTGCAAACAAAGTATGTGATCAAATAGAGAGTTAATGAGTAGGATCGACAATAAATCACGGTGTATAGGATGCACATGCTTATGTCTAGTTGTCAGATAGTAGTTAGATATCTTGCAATATTAAACCACTCTGTTTAATTTAATTGCTATTAAAAATTGACGCAAATATATTACATGTGAATCAAATGACAACTTAAACTAATTATTGTTAGTCATGATACTTAAATAAGCAAGTTCTAAAGGTTTTCTTTGATTTATAAAGGTTAGAGGGCTAGGGCAACGAGACCACAAACTTCAAGGGGTTTTGTGAAATTTACAATATATTCTATTACTTACGAAAAATTTCAATAGAACAATTCTCAAACATATAAAATTTCTAAACTTTACGCTTTTTCTTTTCTAATGCAGTGGGTTTTACATGATTGGAGTGATGAAGAATGTGTGAAAATACTCAAAAATTGCAAGGAAGCTATTCCTCTTAAAGAAGATGGTGGTAAAGTGATTATAATGGAAATGGTTATGGACACAAGTATTGCTGATCATGAATTGGCTCAGACCCAATTTTTCTTTGATGTTCATATGATGGTTCATACTCCTGGCAAGCAAAGATCTGAACAAGTGTGGAAGAAAATTTTCATTGATGCAGGCTTCAGAGGCTACAAGATTTTACCTATTTTGGGTTTAAGATCAGTTATTGAGGTTTATCGTTGATATTTATAGTAATTTATTATTGTTTGAGTGCAAAAGATATTTCGTTTAACATTTTGCTTATCTGATAATAAATGTATTAATGAAGTCATTTGTACGTGTGTCCGATTGTTTAAGTTTAATGCATGTGCGTTAGTGTGTATTTTATCCCAGGTCTTCATGATACATTGGACAAAATTGTTTATATGGGTAGAGTATAAAATAATAACCCCGATTATTGGGTCGTTCGGTTCGTGGATTATATTTTGATATATTTTATGAATCGAGAAAAGTCCATGCTCAAAATCTTATTTGTTTGCAATGGATATTAAAGTAAATTTGCATGAAGGACAAAATCCAACCAAATTTTGTTTAGATGTACATGCATTATATTAAGGATATGTGACTAAAAGGCGAAATGAATATACATTTGGTACATCTGCCCTTCAAGGCGAATTCAAATTCATGACATGAAAAAAAACAACAATGTATTTGATAAATATCAAGATTTTAAGCTTATGGGTTCCATTTTTCAACATAAAACTCACCAAATACATGAAAACAAACACCCAAGGTGTTATTCGCTCCTGATTGTTGATTTGGACTCGGACAATTGTTTATGAATCCGATATTCTTGGATTGGGATCTGGACTCGGATTTTATGATTAGAGCCCCGGATTCTTAGATTCGATTTTGATTTTTGTGAGTAGAATTCTTAAACTTTTGATTTGGATTCTTGAACCTTTACTTTGGATTCATAGACGAGGGTCGGATTCTCGGACTAAATTTTAGATTTGTGGATTATTTGCATTAGGAGTTTCAAATTAAATTATTATATTGAATAATAATCATTAACAAAAATATTAATTTGAAAACCACTCGATTTCGATAAACGGATGACAACAACAAAACTAAATATATCGTGTAATTCATTTAAACAGTTCAAACGAAATGTATGTAATATAGTGTTAAATATTTGAAATATTTGTATATTTAAGAAATGTTAAATAATGAACATATCTAAGTTAATATTAAATATATTAAGTGATTATATGTAGTGTTAAATATATTTCATTTTAAATGAATTAAATAAATTTGATTAAAAATATTTTAAAATTAAATACATTCAATGTTATAGTATAAAAATATGGAATATTGTAAAATTAAATATATTTAATTTGAAATATATTAAATATTTAAATAAGTAAAGAGAAGAGGAGAGAGGAAATCGACATAGTAACATCGTAATCTATCAATTTTAACTTGGCATTTCTATTGAAATTTTTTCATTAAAAACTATAGAGTTGGAATGGAGTGTGGATTTTGAAATTCTAGTCCTAATAACAATCCTAGACAACCAATAACACCTTAAATTCAAATTCAAATCCTAGTCCTAAACCAATAACACGTTAAATTCAAATCCGAATCTTAGTCCTAAACCAATAACACCTTAAATTTAAATCCAAATTTTAGTCCAAAACGAATAACACCCTAAATTGAAATCCAATAAAAAGTCCGAGTCCAAGTCAACAATCCTCAACCGAGTTTTGGTTGGGACTTTAAGATGGTATATTAAGATATCATTCATTCCTAAAGGAAAGATGAGAGATTCTCGTTTCTTCGGATTATATGCAGGCTTCTCTCCATAAAAATAAAGTGCAAATTGGTCTAATTTGTGTGGTTACTTCTTTAGTGGGCCTCTAATAAAGGTAGTGCTTTAGATGGGCCCATTGTTTTTTAGTCTTTCAGTTCTTATAATTATAGACTTTTATCCGGATCATGCATCAGCTCTCACGATCAAAATTGAGTGAAATTCTATGAGAGTACACACCTTAAAAATAGGGTGATATGAACCATTTACGGGAGGCTAGTTTTGAAGTTGGAGTTATCCTATCTACGAAGTAAATTACTTCACTCCTATAGTGATGGCTCTGATAGGGTTACCACTGACTAAAGTTGTCCACCTAAGACTGTTATAGTTCTTTTTTTTTCTTTTTTTTTTATTGTTTTTATTTATTTATTTATTTATTTTGGTGAATGCTCAAGTTACATAAACTTAATTTTTGTACAAAAGATCGGCGAAAAGCCTCCCCATGTTGCATAAACTTAATGAGTTTAGTCATTAAATGAATAAGCAAAAAATATTGCATATTATTTAAACCAATTCGAGCAAGTGTATCACTCAATGGACTTAGTTTATATGTTGTTGACATGATACTTATTTAAATTACTATTATCCAGATCATAACTGTTTGGACATTTATCATGTTTGCATGACTCAATGTTGATTGACACACTGACTCCCGTTTACATTACTAATTAGCTTATTAGCTTTTTCATGATTAAAGATAGAATAAAACTTTGCTAAAAACTAATATTGCTCTTGATCAGTGCGAGGTAGAGGTGCATGGATATTAAATGGTTTAGTTGCTAGAGTTTATCTATCAATACTCTTTTCTTCTTGATTTGCTAATGCTTAGTAACTCCTCACTATCTAGTAACCAAATGTGATGAAGGGTGACTACTTTTGATCCCTCTTCAATGCATTATTAACTTTAAGATGATAGCATTGACAGGTCAAATTGAAGGTGATTAGCAAGCAAAACAACCTCATCTATGCCAACAAGAACTTTTTCCAAATGGCAAAAAGATTGTATAGCTCTAATTGAGTAAAATTAAGGGATAAATATAATTAGGATCTATCAAGATATAAAGGGATGATTTAGATTTGGCTTTGTATTAATTTAGTATTGACTTATGTTTTTAATCTTAATGCTTAGTCTATCACCTTTTGTTACATCCAAAGTTGCATAAAAGTTATCAAGATTATAAAAAGATATGTTGCACAGTACGTACACTAGAGGGTTGGGATAAACATGAATTTTGTGATCTACATGCCATTTATCGCTTTTAATTCCTACATGTGGAACAATGATTGAATATTAGCTGGCATGGAATAAAGGTAAACTTTAGAGAATTCCATACAATTATAATAGAATTTGTACTGCTCTAGGACTTAATGTCCTAGAGTTCACAATTCAATCATGTGGATTAATTGTGAATAGACCCATTAGTATTGTTATCACCTACCCTGTAGTATTAGTTTTGCAAAAACGATTGAAACTTTTGAATTTTTTACCCTCAAATAAATAGAAAGTAGTTTCTTTTACAAATGAAACCCAAGAGGGTAAAAATTTTTAAACCTGTGACTCATATATTGTATTTGCAATAATAAAATTAGGGGAATAGTAAATTCAAGACACCGATATTACGTCTGAGGTTTAAACTAAGCAAAATTTAATCTTCAGCTATACGTTGAAGACGGGGCTAGAAAAATTCTAAGGCCCAAAACCTCGTTCACACAATTGATTTTTTTTGAGAGAGAGAGAGAGAGAGAGGAGAGAGAGAGTCACATCACACAGATCCACAGAGAGAAGGATGTGGTATCACACAGTTCCCCAGCCTATCTATAATTAGTTAATCGAGTTAGTTAATGACACAGAGTGTTCGATAATAGATTCCAATAATATGATAGGAGAAGAAAAACATGTGCTTATTTTTAAATCTCTTATCACTCCTTTCAGCACCTAACATAAAAAATGGGTCTCTTATCCTTTAAAAATGTAAAAAAGAATAATAATTATGAATAACATAATTAACAATCAAATGAAACAATAACCACTCCTACACTCGGCTCCCCTCACTCTTTTCCCTACCCCATATACCCCCAATGGGGACTCACTAAACGTCCAGCCTCAAAATAATATCCCAATGAGCCCAATTACGCCCCAAATCACAACTGGGCTCGCCACCTGCACTCTTGGGCTCGACTCGCTCGTGCCGAAAAACACCATCGGCCTGTTCATCAGCGGCAGCGCTGCCTGCGGATTCCCATTGCCGTTACCATTATTCTCCCATGACTTCTCACTGCAAAATAAATATACTTATTAGTAAATCAATTTAGACAAATTAATCTTCAAGTAATAAATTTAATTAATACCTCGTTGTACTGGGACAAAAAATGATGTCATAATTAGCGTCACTACAGGTGAAGGTCGAGGTGGCATCATCATACGCGTAGCTATACGCCCTCGGGCACGCATTCTTAAACAGCTGCGAATACGCCGTAGGCCTACACGTATTCGGGTTCCCATACGCCCCGCTACAACAATACTCCTCTGTACCGTATGCTCCGCATGCGCTCTTACACGCTACTGAACCTGAACCAGAACCAGAGCCAGAACCAGAATCCGAACCCGAACCCAGATATTGGGTCACCTTAAGATCCGACGGGCACAGCGCGTTGAGATCCGCTAAGCAACCGGTCGGGCTACAATTACCCGGCCCGCTTCGCGGGACGACCAGCATCGGTAGATTGTAGCCGTCGACGAGGCTGACGTCGTAGAAGTCGAGGCCGTCGTGGCCGTTGAGGGTGAACTCGGCGAGGGTGGCGGGAGGGGCGGCGCCGGCGCCGGAGCATTGGAGGGTGGGCGACCCGCAGTCGCCAGTGGCACACGCGAACTTGCCGGTGGTGGGGTCGGTTGAGCAGAGGGTCCGGCCCCACAAGCGGCCGGACCAGCCGGCGGGCACATCGACGGATTGGGATTCGCCGGAGTTGAGAGTGAAGCCGGTGGTTGAGAGGGCGGCGGTGCCGGCGCCAGAGAGGATGCCGGGCCAAACGGTGTATCCACAGTTGTTGGTTAGTGTGAATGTGGCGGCTGTGGATAGTGAAAATAGAAGGAGCATTTGCAAAATGAGGTGGTGGAATTTTGCCATTGTTGGTATTTTTAGTTGTAGTTGTTTTGGTTGTGTATCGAAAATTTCGTCGGGGATGAGTTTTCGGTGGGAGGGAGGGAAGTTTATATAGAGAGGGCATTGAGTGGGGGGGTCTACTAAAATAGTTGGGATTTCTTTTTTACAATAGAATGTGAATATGTTGGTCAAAAGAAAATCAAATGTGAACCTAATGTTTGTAGGAGACACTTGTGCATGTATCGTTAGAGATTATGTTTTTTTAAAAGAAAGCATCGGATGCTTGAAAGATAACAAATAAAATATCAAATCCAACTTAATATATCAAATCATTAGAATTGCTATTGACGCCAATTCTTATAAGATGTTTCAAATTGATCCTTTTTGCATGTATGACAAAGAACTCTGCAATTTTACTTAAACTTCAGGTAATGATGAATGTTGAGGGTTATAAATTCGTGCTCTAACATGCTTTCATATTTTGAACACCATTTTTATTTAAGAGCTGAAACCGGGACTCTGCTATTGTGGTATTATTTGAAATTCATTTTAAGTTAGTGAGCGATAGGAATTGAAATTGGATTGCTCCGATGCCTGTCACTACACAAAAACTCCAAAGCTATGATGAGGGTTGAGGGATATAAGAATTGAGGGGCCTAAAGACAATTTTAAATGATATAAGGTACTAATTGTAAAATATTAAAAGATTTAAGGGACTAATAACGAACAAGCCCAATTATAAAACATTGTCTTGTTTGAGACCAAAAACACATGGGTATTCAAGGTAGAGCATACTTCAAACTTTTTATATTTGCCCACTAGATCGTAAACTATACTACTTTTGCACAACGAAACATTTCGGGGAAATTAATAGATTTGTGCTCCTTTGTAGTGCGAGAAACTCGGAAGTCATCAAAAAAAAAACACTGGTCGTCATGAATATACATTGCTTTTGCAACCATGATTAAGGAAATATTAGGCTAACGATAGCAATGACACATCGTCTCCAATCTTTCTTATTTAAACCCTAAACTTTATTCTTTGTTCACCATAGTATATTATCCTCTTGTTGAAGATTAGATACCCTCAATCGTCACTAATATTGTCTTAATGTATAACGTTGGGTTAAATCCTAGCCTCTTAGTACCGATTTAATTATAAAAGATTAATAACTATAATATCCTACGCACTATAAAATCATTTCATGGTTGAGACGAGAAACTCATGGTCACACTTTATGTAACATTGAACTAGTCCTCAACCTTAGGGTGTGTTTGACAATTCTTTAAACTTGAGTTAGGAGTGATCCTGGTCCAATTTTTAGATGATTTGTGTGTTTGGCTAAAATTACCAAAATTGACCTAGTTTTTCTTAAACCAAATTTTAGCCTTAGAACCTCTTTGCCAAACTGCCCCCTTATGAAAAAATTCTAGCGTATTTGAGGACTAAAGAGTTTGCCAAATTAACTTTTCAACGAAAAATTTGTCGTATGACGACAAGCAATAGAACTTTTTTAAGAGACACGTTTGAGGAAAATTATTATTATATGTATTTGTAGACGTTTATATTCTATTTATACTAGGGATAAGCTTGTATATGAAGGATAGCATCAAGCTTTCAAAATTAAGTAGGTATTGTTTAGTAATTAGTCCAACTAAGTGCGACAAGAGGAATATTTCATCCTCTGAGCTATGATAAATGTTGGAAAGAATGTGTATCTACGATTGGAAATAATCACTTAATTTACATGTGAAAATCATGAAACTGAAATTTTGAAGTACTCAATGTCAGCAACTCCGTCAATTTTTTAAGGTATTTCCCCCTTTCTGTTTTTAGGCATCTTCCTTTTCCTTTAGTTTTGTATGCATGAAACAGATGCATATTAATTACTCAATTTTTGAGATTTTTGGAGAAAGAAGTTTTACGTTAAAAAGAAGGGGTTTTGCATATATACCCCTCAAATCTTCTCTATTTGCAAATTTGTCCTCCAAATCTTGATATTTGTCAAATTACCCTCCAATTCTCTTAATGTCCTCTTTTATATTTTTTCACCCTAAAGTCACTTTTCCTTCCTCATTTCTCCTTATCTCTGTTCTCATTTACTACTTGTCACATCTATCAATTCTCTTAATGCTCTCATTAATTTATAATTTCAACCTTCAAAACTGTAAATTGGTGTTAATTTATATAATACAATTATAGGGGTTAAGTTTAAAAAATTAAAATTAAAACTTTTGACGATTCTGGATTTCCTAAACTCATTGAGAATTAATTGAAAATTTCAAACTTTTTGCGGCTTAGTGAAAGACACCTACACTCATTGGGGGCTTTTGAAATTTACCCTTCTTTTATTTTAGGACTATTTTTATTGGTACTTTATTGAGCATCCATTTGAAGGGAGAATTGATTGAGAAATATTAATTTTAGATAGAACTCAACAATTTATACCAAAATATAAGTAAAACTTTATACCGCAAGTGTATCAACTTGTAATCTCTCATTCTTGATATTAGCAGATGTCTCGAAAAAAGAAGAAAAAAAGATAGTAGCAGATGAACTCTCTGGGTACCTAATAGCATGAAAAGTCTGTTAGTCAAAACTATCAGGTAATAGACTCCATATATCATCTAATTTTTATTTTTCTTTCTTCCATCTTTTTTTTACTCTCAAATATTTATGAAGATATGAAGAGTACGAGTACCAGGGTGAAAGTGAACAAAATAGTTTACAAATAGTTGTTTATTGTTTGCCCAACTATTCGGTTATATTCGATTTGGTAGTTCATTTAACATTAAACAAATAAATTTTAGTATTTGGTTCATAAATGAATAGAATATAGTAAGATATATGCTTAATTTGTTTGTTTATCAAAAATTTGTTTAGAGTATCATTCTTTATAATTTGTATTATTATATGCATGGTGCTATGTTCTTGACCCATTACATTTTATAATTGAAGTTTCATACTAATTTTGATAAACTCAAAGAGCAATGAATTTAAATAAATTTAGAGAATGATATTTGAATTCATATTCAAATTCAAAACTTTGAACAAATACAAATACGAACAGCAAGGTATTAGATTCGATTAGATTCCAACACTTAGTACAACCCCATATAATAAAACCAAATGGATAGAAGCAAACCTATATATGCCTTGTATACATCAAGACTAAAGAGAATGGCGTAAGCAATCAAAACTCTTCATTCTCCTATAAAAATATAACTCATCCAATTGACCATTTTAATGGTTTGAGAAGCAAAGATCACAGAGCACTGACAACCATTATTATTAGGACGTAGTCCGTACAATATCTCTTGTTTGAGTTAATAATAAACTCTCATTTGATACTAATATTTATTTGAGATGATATAGTACACGTAAATACAGCTACATGAAGTGTACGAGTCAAAACGACGTGAAAATCAACTCAAAAGCTAATTTCAGCCTCCTAACCATCAATGGTAGGCATTCACCATCGATGATGGAAGAGCTCATAGATGGTCGACAACACTTAACGATGATTTTTACTACAGACACTTTCATATCATCGATGGGCTTCTCAACCATCAATGGGGCCTCGACACCATCGATGATCAAGAGTCACCATCGATGGTAAACACCCTGATTGCAGAATTTTTAGATTCAATCTCAGTCGTTCGTCATTTTTTTTATCTCCAATCTCTACCAATTTTAGGATATCTCTTTCTTGACCTATTGAGGACTTAATATCATTATGAGAGAGAGAGAGAGAGAGAGAGAGAGAGAGAGAGAGAGAGAGAGAGTGTTCTAGGGTTTTGATTTGTGAGAGATTTCATTGAAGGATTTGACCCCCGGAGCCTCGACAAACTCTCACTTATCACGTATAACATCTTCGAATCATTTTTGTGAGGAGAGTTGACATTGGATTGATTCTCTACAACGTTCTTCATCAAGTCACGCTTATATTCATCGAATGATGGTTTGTTTAACAAAAGGGCTGTAAGATCTTTCTGATATCCTGAGCTTTAACTGTTTGTGTTGGTATTGATTTGAACTTATTTTTATGAGGTACTCAAGCCAGTTTGAATTGAGGGTTGGGACTAGCTAGGGCTAGGTGTTACTCATTGCAGAGAGTTAGGTTAGACGACTGGTTTCGGGTAGATTTCAGGATGTGGTCTTGTAAGCCTTCTGAATCGAGTTTGTGATTCAGAAGAACTCTTTGCATAGTGAAGAAGCCCCTTCACAAGAAAGAAGAGTAGATATAGGATTATTATCCAAACCATTATAAAATCTTATGTGCTCCTAGTTGGTTGCTTTTGTATTTGATTATCGGTGATCACTTTTATTTTATCTTTTTCGCTGCATATACTATGTTTTTGGCAAAAAATGAAAGCAACCCTATTCACCCCTTCTAGGCTTGCATCTCAAATCTAACAAGTGGTATCATAGCCTTGTTACCCATCTTTAGAATTCACAACCTAGGGTAGATATGTCTAGTTTGACCGCTGTAATGGCTTTTCCTGAGGGATACGCAGTTAACCCTCACTTTTTGATGAGAAAATTACACCTATTAGAAAGCGCACATAAGTCTTCTTGCTATCCACCAATTTTAATATTTGGAGTATTGTTAAAACTGGCTATAGTGAACCTAGGACCATTGTAGCTGGGACCACCATTGTCACTCCTAAAGATAAGTGGTCCGCTTATGACAAAAAGCTTTGCTCTTTAATGCTTTGTTCAGATGGGTGTGAATGAGCGGTTGGGAAGGAAGTTAAAAAGATTCATCTTGTTTGGGAGTTTTTTTTAAAGGAAATGGAGGCAAAGGAAAGTAATAAAGTTTACATCCGTTAATCTCTATTCTATATAATTTGGTCCCCAAATTGGGGTGTAGAGGAAGTAAAATATTTTGGGACCATCATGATACAAATTTAGTGGTGAAGAAATGAATCCCCTCCATTCCCTTAACTAAACTTCCAAACATGATCATTACATTTCCTCTCCCCTTTCTTTCCTTTACTTTGTATTGTTTCCCCTTCCCTTAGTTCTCTTCCTCTCCATTAGCAAACTCCCAAGCATAGCATAAATGCAAAAGCTATGAATGTTCTTTATTGTTCTTTAACTACAAAAGAGTTTCACCATGTGACAAATTGTACTATTGAGCAGGAAATTTGGAAAACTTTAGAAGTTACACAGGAGGGAACTTCACAAGTAAAAGAGGCGAAACTTACAATATTTGTGAGTAAGTATGAGAATTTCAAGATGAAGGTCTCGGAGAGTATTTAGGATATATTCACCCAATTCACGGACATTGTGAACAAATCAAAAGCTTTAGAAAAGGAGTATAATAGTAAGGCGCTTGTGAGAAAAATTATTTGTTCTCTTTTCAGGGATTGGGAACCAAAGGTAACGACTATCGAATGATTGCAAAATTTTTCTGAAAATAACTCTTGAGAATTTTACAAGGAATCTTCTTACATATGAAGCGAGATTAAAAGAAAGAGAGTAAAATGCAGAAGATAACTGCAAAAAGAAGTCATTAGCTTTGAAAGCTAAAAGAATAAAATCAAAGGCCAAGATAAACATGAGTATGAACTCGAGTTCTGAGAGTTAGAAAGATAACAATATAAATCAAATTGTTAAAGGCGTCTAATTCTTTCTCAAATCAAAAGATAGTCAGAAATTCCTACAGGGTAAACAGGATTACTATGCAAACAAGGTAAATAAATATAATTCTAGTGATTCTGATACTGAACCAACTTGTTTTCGTCGTACAAAAACCAGGTCACTTAAGGAAGAATTGCTCGTTGAACAAAAAGGACTATAAAAGGAAGGACAAAAGTTCAAGTCTTTTTATTGCTCAATATCTCAAAGGGTAACCATCATGTACTGAATATATTTTATATTTAGAGATGGTGTGAATCTCCCGCCAAGTAAAATCATTCTTCCTCCTAAATCCTGTATGGTTTAGGTGATAGGCGACACTTTGGTCCTTAGTCTCTAATGTTGAGATAGTTCAAATCTTATTATTGCTCAATATTCACTTTGATATACTTGAATTTGTCCAATAAATTAATATAAGTCTTTTCACTATATGTTTCACACACTTTACACTGATATTTAATCTTTTGTGTGTGTTTTTGACTTATTTTCTCTTGTGTTCATGTATTTTGTCATTATATTTTGATCTCTTGTTCTATTTTTCTATAAATTTTTTCACTTTTGCTAATAATAAAAGGGGAGAATTTGATGAACTTTGATAATTTTTGCATGGGTGAGTTTTTGTCTAAGTGGTTTCAAGTTTTGATTTTTAAAATTTTTTTTGAAACACTCGATGCATTGTTTTAGGGGAGTTTTACAATACCCATTTTTCATTACACTTTTCATGAATGCGTGAATGTAGGGGAAGCTTTGCACATCACTTAGTTTTGTATAAGAGTGTATTTATGCTTATTATTGCTATTTATACATCTCAAATATGTGTGTATTTCGGCATTTCAAATTTCAAGTTTGTTATTATCAAAAGGGGATATAGGACGTAGTCCATGCAATATTTCCTATTTGAGTAATAACAAACTCTTATTTGGTATTAATATTTATTTGAGATGATATAGTATAAGGGTGTACATGGCGAAAACGATGCAAAAGTCAGCTCAAAAGCTGATTTCAGCCCCCTTACCATTGATGGTAGGCATCCACCATCGATGGTAGAAAGAGCTATCAATGTTCAACAACACTCATCGATGATTTTTACTCCAGACACTTTCATATCATCGATGGGCTTCTTAACTAGCGATGGGGGCCCGACACCATCGATGATCGAGAGTCACCATCGATGGTAAACACGCTGATTGCAAAATTTTCAGATTTAAACTTAGTCGTTCGTCTTTTTTATCTTCAATCTCAACCAAGTTTAGGATATCTCTTTGTTGACCTATTGAGGACTATATATCATTGAAACAGAGACAGAGACAGAGAGAGAGAGAGAGAGAGAGAGAGAGAGAGAGAGAGAGAGAGAGAGAGAGAGAGAGAGAGAGAGAGAGAGAGAGTCTAGGGTTTTGATATGTGAGAGATTTCATTGGAGGATTTGAATGTTGAAGCCTCAACAAACTCTTACTCATTGCGGACAGCATCGTCCGATCACTTTAGAGAGGAGTGTTGCTCTTGGATTGATTCATTAAAGGATGGTTTGTTTAACAAAAGGGCTGTAAGATCTTTCTGATATTCTGAACTTTAACTATTTGTGCTGGTTTTGGTTTAAACTTGTTTTTACGGTGTACTCAAGCCTCAACAAGCTCTTACTCGTCGCGGGCACCATTCTTCATTGAGATACGGTTATATTTATTAAAGGATGGTTTGTTTAACAAAAGAATTGTAAGATCTTTCTGATATTCTGAGCTTTAACTATTTGTGTTGGTTTTGGTTTGAACTTGTTTTTATGGTGTACTCAAGCCGGTTTGAATTAAGGGTTAGGACTAACTAGGGCTAGGTGTTGCTTATTGTGGAGAGTTAGGTTAGACAATTGGTTTTGAGTAGATTCTAGAATGCAGTCTTATAAGCCTAATAAATCGAGTTTGTGATTCAGGAGAACTCTTTGCATAGTGAGTAAGCCCCTTCACAAGAAGGAAGAGAAGTAGGATTGTTATCCGAACCACTATAAAATCTCATGTGCTCCTGATTGTTTGTGTTTGGTGTTTAAGTATTTTGCTTTATATCGTTGATTGCTTTTACTTTATATATTCTGCTACATATTCTGTGTTTTTGGTGAAAATAGTAGCAATCCTATTCACCCTCTAGGATTGCATCTCAAGAGAGTTAGGTTAGACAAATGGTTTCGGGTAGATTCCAAGGTGCGGTCTTGTAAGCCTATTGAATCCGGTTTGCGATTTAGGAGAACTCTTTGTATAGTGAGGAAGCCCCTTCGCAAGAAGGAATAGTAGACCTAGGATTATTATCCGAACCACTATAAATTTTTGTGTGTTCCTGGTTGGTTATTTTTTGTGTTTGATTATCGTCTGCTTTTATTTTATCATTTCCGCTGCATATTCTCTGTTTTTGGCAAAAAATGATGGCAACCCTATTCACCCACTCTAGGCTTGCATCTCAGATTCAAAAACTATAGTCTTCAACCTCTTTAAAATAAATAAATAAATAAATAAATAGAAAATTTGTGCACCACTAGTTAATTAATTGTAAATCACTGCACTTTTTGCACGAGAAACTTTTTAGAAAATGATATATTTTGTCTATTAGCACTATATTTAATTAGTGGATAAGGTTTTAGGTAAAATAAATTCATCAAGTTTGCTGATATAGCTTCGAATTTTGGACGACCAAGCGTGACATATTACAAGATTCTTTTCATACGATCGATCTTAAGCCACTCAAAGAATGTCTTGGTTGCTAGAGATTTTGAAGCTTCACGACTCTAGGTCTTATATATGTTTGATAAAATCAAGAAAAATTAGACCCCACCAAAGTTTTGGGTATATTCATCGTGTGAAAAATAAAAAATGATAGAAATAGAAGGAAGAGAAGTAGGATTGTTATCCGAACCACTACAAAATCTCGTGTGCTCCCGGTTGTTTGCGTTTGGTGTTTAAGTATTTTGCTTTATATCATTGATTGCTTTTACTTTATATATTCCGCTGCATATTCTGTGTTTTTGGCGAAAAACAGTAGCAATCCTATTCACCCCCCCAGGATTGCATATATTCCGCTGCATATTACGTGTTTTGGTGAAAATAGTAGCAATCCTATTCCCCACCCAAGGATTGCATCTCAAGAGAGTTAGGTTAGATGACTGGTTTCGAGTAGATTCCAGGGTGCGATTTTGTAAGCCTACTGAATCCGGTTTGCGATTTAGGATAACTATTTGCATAGTGAGGAAGCCCTTTGCGAGATGGAATAGTAGGCGTAGCATTGTTATCCGAACCATTATAAAATTTTGCGTGTTCTGGTTGGTTGCTTTTATGTTTGATTATCGTTCGCTTTTATTTTATCATTTCATTTGCATATTCTCGTTTTTGGAGAAAAATGATGGCAACCCTATTCACCCCTCTAGGCTTGCATCTCAGAGCCAACAATTACAGTCTTCAACCTCTATAAAATAAATAAATAAATAAAAATTTGTGCACCACTAGTGAATTAATTGTAAAGCTACTACACTTTTGCACGAGAAACTTTTAGAAAATGATATATTTTGTCTATTAGCACTATATTTAATTAGTGGATAAGGTTTTAGGTAAAATAAATTCATCAAGTTTGCTGATATAGCTTCGAATTTTGGACGACCAAGCGTGACATATTACAAGATTCTTTTCATACGATCGATCTTAAGCCACTCAAAGAATGTCTTGGTTGCTAGAGATTTTGAAGCTTCACGACTCTAGGTCTTATATATGTTTGATAAAATCAAGAAAAATTACACCCCACCAAAGTTTTGGGTATATTCATCGTGTGAAAAATAAAAATGATAGAAATAGAAGGAAGAGAAGTAGGATTGTTATCCCAACCACTATAAAATCTCATGTGCTCCGGTTGTTTGCGTTTGGTGTTTAAGTATTTTGCTTTATATCATTGATTGCTTTTACTTTATATATTCCGCTGCATATTCTGTGTTTTTGGCGAAAAACAGTAGCAATCCTATTCACCCCCCCAGGATTGCATATATTCCGCTGCATATTCTGTGTTTTTGGCGAAAAACAGTAGCAATCCTATTCCCCACCCAAGGATTGCATCTCAAGAGAGTTAGGTTAGATGACTGGTTTCGAGTAGATTCCAGGGTGCGATTTTGTAAGCCTACTGAATCCGGTTTGCGATTTAGGATAACTATTTGCATAGTGAGGAAGCCCCTTTGCGAGATGGAATAGTAGACGTAGCATTGTTATCCGAACCATTATAAAATTTTGCGTGTTCCTGGTTGGTTGCTTTTTATGTTTGATTATCGTTCGCTTTTATTTTATCATTTCCGCTGCATATTCTCTGTTTTTGGAGAAAAATGATGGCAACCCTATTCACCCCCTCTAGGCTTGCATCTCAGAGCCAACAATTACAGTCTTCAACCTCTATAAAATAAATAAATAAATAAAAATTTGTGCACCACTAGTGAATTAATTGTAAAGCTACTACACTTTTTGCACGAGAAACTTTTTAGAAAATGATATATTTTGTCTATTAGCACTATATTTAATTAGTGGATAAGGTTTTAGGTAAAATAAATTCATCAAGTTTGCTGATATAGCTTCGAATTTTGGACGACCAAGCGTGACATATTACAAGATTTTTTTCATACGATCGATCTTAAGCCACTCAAAGAATGTCTTGGTTGCTAGAGATTTTGAAGCTTCACGACTCTAGGTCTTATATATGTTTGATAAAATCAAGAAAAATTACACCCCACCAAAGTTTTGGGTATATTCATCGTGTGAAAATCAAAATGATAGAAATAGAAAAATATATGGTTGGCGTTTGCAATTGAAAGTGATTGATTCCTTCTCAGTGTGGAAATCATGAAAATGATGTACTTCAATGTTCAAGGAAAAGAAGGGTAATCATTGAAAGAGATCAAGATGTATGTACATACATAACAATCACGAATATACAGTTTTAACTAGATTCAGAGCAAGTACTATGCCCTTAATTAGGCAACAACATATAACTTCAATTATATACAAAATAATAATAATAATAATAATAATAATAAAGAAAACAGCAGAGAATTACAATCAGAGCATAGCCATGAAAATTGGCAAATTTTAAATAACGACTAGAATATACTTTTATCCTAGTCGTCGTAGATTTATCTAAAGAATAGTATATGTATAACTTAAAAGGATTAAATCTATTTGAGAAATTGTAACTATATTCATTGATATGCTTTTTCGTGTGAGACTAAATGTTGCCTCATGCCTTTGTTGAATCAAACTCACACTTTAAACAAATTGATGTGAAACATTCAACAAATCTATACCTTTGTCTGGAATTAGTTGAGACCAGTTTGAGCCCTTATGGCTATGGAGATCGCGTATCAAATACTTTGTAGGTAAACAAGTCACTTCGGTGGCAGAAAATATTACAGTATGTGCACTTAATAGAAACTTTAGACTATACTGAGCTAAGTTATACTATAGTAAATGTGATGTGCACTCTACCTTGAACTCCAGTCGACAGTAACAGCGTCTCAGATGAGACAAATAAATTGGAAGCCCATTGAACAATTAAAATCCATTTGCCATTTGTTAGGTTTTACTTTATTGTTAGGTTGAGAAAAACCCCCATTAAAATAGATGAACTAGGCTAATTCATTTGGGTCCAATTGACTCAAAAGCCAGAAACAATTAACTTATTTCACAATTTATTTGATTTTCTTTATTATTCAGTTGAGGAAAAGCCAGTTAACAGAGATGGATGAGCCCAATTTTAATGAGTCATGAGTCGAAATATATTTAATCTAATTATTTTCCGCTACAAATCAGCTCTGTGTATTTGCTAAACCAAATTTAATCTTAAACTAGATAAATTCGGGACAGTCTAATACATATCATAGTCAATTTCAAACAAGGAGTCAATGATCTGATAATCATGTACATAAATAGAAATTCTCTGGTTTAAACAATCATAAATCACTATTGTATGCAAAAAGTTGTAACTCTAGTTTTGAAACTTAGAAGATCACTATTTTCCTTCGAACTCCGCATTGGAATACATGATATTTTTGTTGTGGGTTTCTCTTCTATGTGAAGGATGGCTTAAAGTTGTGTTGGGTGTCTTATATTATAGGCCGAATAGTTTGGATTTTAACTAAAGCCTATTGATCCACTTGGTCCATTGTTATGTCTCTACCGAGTGTGGGTTAAGTCAGAATTAGAGGGCGAATTTTCACAAGAGATAAGAAGTGAGAGAACCCAAAAACAGTGAGTTCTGCCTTGTAGTTTTTCTGCTCAACTAGGATCATCAACTCATCGATCAGAGATTCATTTGTGGTCTGATTGAGCTGAAATTTGGTCAGCAGGTAAAAGACTCATCAAACTTCATTTTGAACAGTCCGATTGTCAATTGGTTTTGTGTGGCTTCAGATCAGGGCTCTGAATAGAAGCAAAGTTTTTCGGTGAGATTTTCAGTTTCTCTTTGTTTTGTGAGGTTGATTCCATGATTGTTGGAATTAGGGTTGTGTACCCATTGTGTGAGCTTGGAGAATGTTCTTGTAACCCTTTTGATTATAGTGAAACTCTTGAGATGGACTTTTAGTTCCGTGGTTTTTCCTCTTCAATTTGGAGGGATTTTTTTCACGTAAAGCCCGGTGTTCTTGTGTGATTGTGGTTGGTTGATATTTGCTATTTTTGGTTGATTCATATTTACATTCATTCATTTCTAGTCTCACATTTAATCATGGGCTTGGGATCCTCTTTTTTGGTTCCCAATAATTTCTTGGTTGGATATGATCACTTCTTCAATGAAGTATTGACCTTAATTAACTATGGAAGGCTTATTCTTACATTTGATATTAGATATATTTTTGTTAACTATTTCTATCAAACACATACACCAATTCATTTATATACACCATTTTGCGCTTAAAAATTTTATAATCAACAGAGAAATAACTTTTATTATTATCAAAAAATAAATCCATATATTTTTTTCTCTCTGAAAAAAAAATTCCAATCCAGGTTTAGTCGCAGTCAAATGGTAGCTCGTGTAAATTGACCGTCCCATTGAGCTCTGATCTCCATTTCTACTAGTGCCATTAGTGTTCAAGGACGAGGATCCTCTTGCTCCTGCTAGAGGAGTCTCGCGCTATTTAATTAACTTGAGCTGGGAAAGTATCAAGTAGATCCAGGCGATCCATTATTTTAATGCTCATCAAAGGAATGCCAACTTTTTAATCCTTGGACTTGAGGATTTGTCCATGGACACAACGATTGACATCGCTTCGATACATGCACATCTTATGCGATGGACCGGGTTCACTAGTTATTTACCACAAATTGGTATTGTAGTACTTAAGATAGCATTAAAAGTAATGAGAACGCGGCAGTTGAGATCATGGGGACAGCTCTTGAAGCGCTGCTGATGTCATCGCCGCTCAGAAACACCATCGTCTCGTTTATTAGCGGCTGCCTTGCTGCCTGTGGATCGCTCTTCTCTGCTTTCTGACTGCAAATAAACATGACTCGATTAAATTAGAAAAGATATTCAACTTTATTGGCTAATTTAGCAAGTAAATAACTTATCGGTTCCCCGCTTTGCACTTGTGTACTCTCACTTATTTTTTGTCATACTTGAATATTCTGAAGTTTCTAAAAGTTACAGTCTAGTACCCACTGTTATGCAAACACTAAAACTTTGATGGATTTTTCTCATGTGATATATATTGACAAGTTAAATAGAATTAGGTATGGTTAACGGTAAATTCCCAAACATTGAGGGTCAAAGATAGAGTCAAGGCTATTCAGATGGAGTTTGTACTCGAAGCATATAAAATGATACAACAAGTTAAAAACATAAATTCCCAAACTAGAAACCATTTATTCCAAACATATTCAACACAGTTAATAAAAGCTTAAAAACCACACTTCTGAAATGCAAAAAATCAGCTTGAAATACATACCGACCGAGAGCAAACATAAATGTGTACTTGGTACTCGATCACAATTTAAAAACAATTGTGTATTTATATCTGTGTATTCAATTTACTGTATTCAAGTTCAATCGTAGTCGCAGACTAATTAGATACATCAATCGGATATACCAAAGCTCCGAATAATTTACCTTGGAACGTCGGGGCAAAACGTGATAGCATACCCCTCGGCACCCGTACACGTAAACGTAGACGTACGGTCATCATACGCGTAGCTATACGCCCTCGGGCACGCGTTCTTAAACAGCTGCGAGTACGCCGTAGGCCTACACGTATTCGGGTTCCCATACGCCCCGCTACAACAATACTGCTCCGTACCGTATGCTCCGCATGCGCTCTTACACGCCGCTGAACCAGAACCAGAGCCAGAACTAGAATTAGAACTCATCACCCTCAACTCCGACGGGCACAGCCCGTTAAGATCCACTAAGCAACCGGTCGCGCTACAATTGGGACCCGACCCGTTTTGCGGGGTGATTAGGAGGGGGAGGTTGTAGCCGTCGACGAGGCTGACGTCGTAGAAGTCGAGGTTGTTGTCGCCGTTGAGGGTGAACTCGGCGAGGGTGGCGGGAGGGGTGTCGCCGGTTGCGCAGGCGGAGGAGCCGGTGGTGGGGTCGGGGGAGCAGTGTGTCCGGGCCCACAGGCGGCCGGACCAGCCGGTGGGTATGTAGACGGATTTTGACGCGGCGGAGTCGAGGGCGAAGGCGGTGGTGGGGAGGGGGGCGGTGCCGGCGCCGGAGAGGATGCTGGGGTAAATGGGGTGGTTGCAGTCGTTGGTGATGGTGAAGGTTGAAGATGAGACTAGAGAAATTAATTTTAATAGGGAGGAAATTAGGAGGAAGAGAGAAAATTGGGCCATTTTCGGATATATATATATATGTTTGATCTTTTGGTAAAGGAAGGGTGGGAGGTTTATATAGAGAAGAAGTGGGTCCGCAATGGGTGTTGATTTTTTTGAATGGAAAAATGGAGTGTGAGCTTTAATGTGGGTAAATTAAGGAGGAAGATTTGTTTGCACGTTTAGACTGTTTGTTTGCAAAGTGCAGTCTGCGATAGACAAGGAAAATGAGGTGAAGTGATAATTTTATCATGGTTGTTTTGTATGCTACAATTTTAAATTTGTAATTATAATATAAATATTGATTTTTGAGTAATTACTGTAGTCCTTCCAATCTTTGGTCCTGCACCGGGTGGTGACAAAGGTGATGACGGGTCAATTTTAGCATTGAATTAAGTCAAATAGCGGCTTATAACGGGCTTGAGACGTGGAAGCATAACAATTAATGTTGTATGCAACTATGCTTACAATTCTTTGGTTCAACTTTAAAACAAGCTAATTGCGGATAGAACCGGGAATATTTTTTTAGTCTAAAGGAATCAAAAAAGTTTTGAGGAAGTAGGTAAATCTCCTGTAATTCTATTGGTGAGGATAAACCCCCAATCGCTAGTTTTTTTACTCCTAAAAGATTCAAAAAAGTTCATTATGGGAATCTATCCACACTTGGGTAAATAGTATAGGAGAATCTCTTTGCAATTGGCTGGTAATACGGGGAGCATATTTGCAATTATATATAGTTGTACTATATTTATATAATGGTACTATATATATAGTTGTATTTGAACGTATTTTTTATTTTTTATTTTTTTAACTTTCATAGTGAGATTGGTTGTAATTGATGTTGCAACTTAAAAATGTTGATGTATGTTAGTGACTGCGGTGATTCTGCGGTTGAAATTTTAGGATGCTAGAGCTAGGGTTGTATCTGCACATGAGGTAAAAATTAGTGAAGCTGGACTGTCAGGTGGCGTGACCGCCGCTTGGGAGGCTCAACGCCACGTCGTGGAAATGGCGGGAAATGGGAAAAATGGTTGACTTTGCATAACTACCGCTGACGACCAACGTCGGAAACGGGTCGGTTATTTTCAGGTGCGGTTCGCAGCTCGTATCATTGACACTGGGGATCAAATGAACATATCCGCCTTCCAATACTCCAGAGTGTTTTGATGGACCCTAACATCTCTAATCTTTGAGTTATTAATGTGAAACAAGTTATGAGAATTAGAGGACCAAACAACAATTTTATAAAACCAATAAGGAATTCAATTATCACCAGTATACCTTGAAATTTGATACAAATCTAATACTATTTTAAAAGTGGATTGGCATGTTAAAACATTTCTTCCCAAAGTACCCTCCAAAACACATGCATACATAAATAGAACACATACATACATCCTACAAAACACATACATACATACATAATAAAACACATATATACATGAACATACATGCATACTTAAATGAGAACAATTATTATTTTTATAATTATTTTATTAATAATTTTCTTAATAAATTCCTTTATGGTGCATTTAATATCTTAAATAGCCTCTTCCATCCACTCTCTCCTTGTCATATTAATTTATTGCAACAAGGGATACTTACTCTTAAGATTTCCATTTTACGATACTTACTACTTGCATTTGATAACAAAAACATAAGATGTTAGATTTTGGGCTCGATTGTAGTGGACTTGGAATTTAGGAAAACAAATAGAATTTGAGCATATATAATGTGATGTTGGCTGCCAAGTAGAGATTGGTGTCATTATTTTGGGTGAGAAAGTTAATTACAATAATATTTCTTCAAATCCTTTAACTCCAAGCTCTCCACAACTTCATGATAAACGTTTCAATTCATGCACAATTTCTCAAATTCCATTTATTAATTATCGCTAATTATTCACAAATATAATTACAGAAATCGTTACACCCATTCATCTCCCTATTATACCACTATAAATTAGGATTAAACCATACCAAATTTCTTAGATAGCTTTATAGTCATATTTCATTCTCTCATTCCTCCTCCTAGCCAGTTATATTTTCTCTCCTCCTCACACTCTCAATCCATCATCAACAATATAAAAGAGGTTGCACATACTGCTTTGTCGCCGACACTCGCCTCCCCTTGGACAAAGGTGTCATCACAAACACCTACACCACCTTTCTCTCGATTGATAAAGACATCGTTGCCATCATCAAACTCACGGCGTTAAAAACACGAGCATGCTTGACCCTCACTGTTGCCACCAAACAAGTCTTATGGCTGCAACTAGCTGGGTCAAGCAATTTATTCCACGAAGGAACGGCTTTGTCTATGAAAAAGGGAAAGAGCGTGACATTATGGTCAAACTTCAGGGAGAGTTAGAGCTATACATTAATGCATGTTGATGTGAAGAAGTAATTTATGCAAGAAAATGAAGTTGAAATTTTATGGGGAATAGAACAGTTTTCTAATTAGGAGAAGTGTTTTTTATATTAGACCTTATTTGCATACTTGAATGAAGAAATGTAGGATGATCTATGAATATACTTGCAAAATTTCTTTTTGATGTGCAATTGTCTTGCTTGCGCTCTAATCATTGCTTACTGGTTAACTGTTATCATTTTCAAGTAGAATCGAGATGTTATCAAAATATATTTGATTAGGAGAATTGTATCTGGTCGCTTTTTAGGATACTTTTTTGGTGATACATGTAGGTACCTCTATCAGTAATTGCTATGAATTTGAAATTTTCTTCAAGAATGAGGTAGCCTACTACAAATTGAGCGAAAGTAAATAAAGAAAAGTGGCCTCTTACAAATTTTATTATGTTGGAAGTTATAAGATATATAATTTAGATTCTTTATCGATTGACCATGCTCTTACTAAAATCAGTTTAATGGATTTTAATTATTAGTTTATCGAATATTACTTCAGTTATCCGCGTTGCTGCACGTACACAATACTAGTGTGTATAAAATAGGGTTAATTAATTTCACATAACCTACGAACTTTGGGGGGGTCTTACATAATTCTTTTTAACTTTATTTATCTCACTTAACCATCTTAAACTTTGGAATTTCTCACAAACCAGTTAAGCTTTAACATTTTCTAATGAGACCTCCAATTTATAATTTACAAATAAATGGAATGTTCTGTAGAGAAAAAAAATCTCAAATTTTGTTTTTCATTTTTTCATTGACGGCAACATATCTCCTCCATTGAATTTTCATTATTTCAAGACAAATTTATTTATTTGCAACTTTGGGGTGTCTCAATAGACCCTTTCAAGACTTACAAATTTTCCCATAACCCCCAAAACTATATTATGGGCATTATTGAATTATTTTGATTGTGTAACTTGCTGATCATTAATACAGTTAAGGAGTTCCTTCAGAAAATTTGAAAGTTTAGGGGAGTTTGTAAGACATCCCGAAGTTTAGAGGGCTTGAATGAATAAAAAAAGTTTATTTTGAGGGTTTTGTGAAATTTAACTCTTTAATCACTAGACAAAAATTTATCAAAATTTCTTGAACGGAAGAGTACTAAAGGATATCAACTTTGATATGATTTGAAGTGCTTTTATTCCCTGTCCATATCAAATGCACAAACATGTAAGAACTCCCAAAAGATTAGTGAAATACTGACCAAATACCAGAGCATAATCAAACTTAAAGCCTTAATCAACAAAAGGAGGCTCGTGACCCACAGGATAATCTATCTTAATATGGTTTGGACAGGTTGCTGATATAATGGAGCATTCATCAAGTTAGGGTATTTTTAAATATGCACTAATTTTTATGAATTGGGATCATATGGAATGTGAATCACATTAATAAATTAAAAGGGAGTAGGAGATGGAATGTGACACCAGACACAATCTCATGCTAGCCTGCCCCAACTGCTAGCTATAGGTAATGAGTAATTTATATACATATCCTCCGAGTATGGATTTGGATTTCCTAGTTTATGGGATATTTGGGTGAGGGCAAATTCTGGGATTAAATTTTATGTGGGGACGATCGCTGATGCTTTTTAGAAGAAATCAAATCACGCGAGATCGCAACGACCGAAGAAAACATGTGATCTTTAGTCAGATTTCAACGTACAACTTTAACGGAGCGTAAATTTTGATTCTTTTTATAGAACTCTTATTATAATATGTTTTCGAAAAGCTCAAGAAGTGCTCTACACCTTGAACCATAACATCATTCTAATTAAGTTCAAGATCAAAGGAATTCATCTTCAAGCTCGAATTGCGCATCAAGGAGTTTTGGTCTCTTTTAGTTTCTGTTTTAAATGTGCTAGCTCTTTGTTTTAGGAAGTCGTTTCATTCTAGGAAAGTCGATTTAGTATTTTGCAACTGTTTCACACTCTATATAAGAAAATGATAACTACACTATAATTTTTACACTACTCCTACACTACGCTGATGTGGCGCTGACGCGGCGGTACTTATTTGTACCATATTAATTTTCAATTAGCTAGAATTGGAAAGCTAATTCAAATCTCAATTTTCTAAGAAAACTTTCCTTCTTTTATTCCTTTTTCTTTTTCGGTACAACAGAATAGAAACTAGAAGAACAAAAAAGATTAGGGGAAAAAAAAACAACAGAGCAACAGTCTATCCGCTCTGTTGTCTTGTATCTACAGGAAATAATAGCAGCAGCATCGGTTTCACAAATAATAAATTTCCAGCCATGATCCCATGCTAATTGAAGACCAAACCGTTACAATGCCCAAAATTAAGATAAAAATCAAGAATCCATTCCCATTTGAATCTCTAAAAAAGCCTCCCCCACCTGCTCTTTGAGGATTCTTTTTAGCAGCCCCGTCGGTATTCAATTTTACAAATAACTTGTTGAGTTGTGAAGGCGGAGGAAAAAAAAATCTAAGTTCAATAAAAACAGATATAGATTCTTCCCAAATATCATAGGGAAAGGGAAATTTCGAGTTTTGTATAAGATAACTTTTTTAATGTGTGATACAATTCAAGCTGATAAAAAAAAGGTGGACGCTGATCGATAACAGTGAAGCAGGGGATAATTATGTTATGGGAAGGAAGGAAAAAAAAAAAGCCTTTTCTCATCTTTTCATTTCCAACTAGTAGGCAATTAATTACCAAAAAAACCAATAGGCAATTAATATGGTACACCTAAGCATGCCACGTCGGTGTAGCGTGGGAGCAATGTAGAATTTATAATGTAGTTATCACTTAAGGGAACCGAGTTCCATGTTAATTTTCAAATTGGTTCTTATATTTCAAAAAGTTTTTTTCTTTTTCCTATCCTAAAATTTTCTAAGATTTGTGCCATCTTGCTGATGGAAAAACGAGTTATGTTCTCTCAATTACGCTTCCGCTATATCAGACTTCTATTCTCAATGTTTAGTTAGCAACATAATAGATAATCAGATTTCTATTTGTAGCTAGGAAACAATGTATCATTTGTTTAGTTTTAAAAGTCCCAATGATAAAAGAGGTCATACTAGACCAATCTACTTAGACCCAATTCACACAAAAAGATTTTTCATTTTTAATAAACTTGTCCATACGGCCTTCCAATCCCTAACAACACCCAATATTGTCGACATGCAAATCAAGTTCACAATTGAATGTACAAGTACAAAACGCTAAGCGCCAATGAATTAGGATGCAAGTAGTATAAATCATTCAAATACAAAATACATTTTTAAAGGCTAAATGGCATTTAAATACCTTATAGTTTCACTCTCTTAGCACTCATATACCCTCAGTTGTATTTCGTAGCATTTATATACCGTGAGTTGGTCAAAATTGTACGTTAATACCCTATGTTTTGCATCGTAAAATTTTTATTCAAAGTTCCCATATAATATTTATATGCTAATCTTATAACTTTCTCTCTAATAAGTTTGTTGAATGTATTGTTAAATCTTTCTAAATTCTATTTTTGAAATACAATTATAATACATTTAAATTAGAATTTGGGTAGGTTTAATAATAACTTAATCGATATAAATGATTAAAAACTCTAAAATTAACATATGAATA
This sequence comes from Asparagus setaceus, assembly GCA_012295165.1. Lineage (NCBI taxonomy): Eukaryota > Viridiplantae > Streptophyta > Magnoliopsida > Asparagales > Asparagaceae > Asparagus > Asparagus setaceus. Next base: position 36,005,435 of record CM022708.1, on the reverse strand, counting down.
TTATATGAAAACTTTCGGATGAAACTTTTATGTTTGTAAAATATAGGGTATTAACTTGCAAATTTTGACTAACTAAGGGTATATAAATGCTACAAATACAACCGAGGATATATAAATGCTAAAGGAGTGAAACGATAAGATATTTAAGTGCTATTTAGCCTATTTTTAAACTAAGCCTCCTATCCAAAATCTTAAGTCTTAACTTTCTAATTTATTAATATATCTCATTTTTTGACATTGTTCTCCATTAATTGTATCATTACCTTGTATTAAATGATCAAACTACGCAACATATGATTGAGTCACCTCGCCAACCAATTCAAGATCAACACTATCATATGGTTCAGACGAAAACTCAATGACAGGACAACAAATTATAGTTCCCTTTGCGTCTCGTATTCAAAATGCTTTGTCCATTAGCACTTTTTTTTCTAAGAAGTAGATAAGCATTTTATGTTTGGGACAAAATTGAAGAAATCATTTTAAGGCAGTTTGGGTTTCAGAAGAAACAAGCAGGGAAAGAGGATCAACAATAATAAATAAATAAATACAAGAAGAAAATTATGTTCTTTTCACATAGTACCAAGTTTCTGAAAAAAAATATATTATAAGTCAAATACCTAAAGTTTCATATATGATATGAAATAGCAAGGCGTTGACAGTTGTTAAAATGTGAACCATGCAAAGGAATGATTTAATTGAATAATCAATAAGAAGACTTAATTGCACTTAAATAAACTGAACTTTTTGAAACTCACACTTAAATACCTTCAATTTTGCATAACTGAGGGTATTTAAAGTGCAAGTTTAAAAGTTTTAGGGTATTTAAGTCCTCATTTTGAAAACTTATAAGGTACATAAGTGCTGCCAAAACAAGTGAGGGTATACAAGTGCAAATTTAAGAAACATTAGGGTATACAAGCGCTGTCAAAATAAGCGACCATATATAAGTGCTAAGTAGGGGGAACTGCAGGGTATGTAAGTGTAATTAAGCCCGAAGAAAATGCCAATGATTCATGACAAAGACACGGATGTTCCATCAAGCTCTCTGTGAAGGACTAACACTCTCCCATCTTCATCCATAATGAACTGACTCGGAGTTCAAAATTAGAACCCTGCGCAAAGAAATGCCCAGCAGCAAGAGAAACAATTGTCAAAGTAATAATACATATAAAATTAGAACCATCAGCTCTCATCAGAAATTCTAAGTTTTGGTGTAGCTGAAAACATCTTTTAGTTTCAAAAAAAGAGAAACATGTTGGAAAATTATAGCCTAATGTTATTTGCATTGCTTGTGTATGGACACCATTGCGATATAAAACCATAATCTTAACTGCTCACCACTATAACTTCATAAGTTTGGTGCTTCTGATGATGCAGATTTTGAAAACAAACATCACTGAATAAAGTATTTCAAGTTTTAGGCGATAGAAGGAACAATCAACCTGCGAGATTTTTTTAGCTGGAAATTCATGCAGGTCCCAATCAGACCTATCAATCTTATTTACTGATGATGGGGATAGCCATTAAAAGCTTATATAAAGGAGGGGTTCCTGAAAAACATTCGAACGTGTAAAATAGCAGGATGTTATTGCACTATGTGGGTTCATGGGGGCCACACCCCACGAGCACGTGATTTTTCTCGTGCTGGGGTGTGGGCCACACCCACGAGACGCCTACGAGCACGACCACACCCACGAGACCACGAACCCTTTTGACGCCTTTTTCGAACCAGTTTTCACGCCAGCCTACCTAACTGTATAAATAGGGGGGCTAGGGTTTAGAGCCAGGTAAGAGGATTTTGGGAGTCAGATTTGACACAGGGTTTTGAGAATCCTTTTGAGAGAGAATTTGTGAGAGATTAGAGAGTTTGTTTGAGGGTTTGATTGGTGAGATCTTGTGTGATTGTAAACCCTATTTATTTTCTCTTTCTTTCAAGTAGTAAAATCCCCTCATTGCCCCGTGGACGTAGGCAATTTACCGAACCACGTAAATTCATTTGTTTTTGCTGTTGAGATTTGTAATAGCTTGTTTAGGTTCCCTCGACAGGTCAGTCCTAGAACTGATGAGAGGAAGAGTGTATATCTCACTTTGTTGAGATATTTGTTGTTGATTCTTATTTTCTTTGTGAAACGGGGATTTATTTATGATCTTACTCTCTTGTTATGGCTATTGTTCGGCAAAGGTGCTACCGAAATTTACGCTACGCGCAACAAGTGGTATCAGAGCTCGGGTTGTGACTTGGGGCTTGCTTGAAGGATTCCCTAAAGGATTCTTATTTGAAGAGTTAGATCTACAACATGGGTGAAACAAGCACATCGGGATCGTCTCTTACGAAGGCGATACAAAGTCTGAGCATCAATAATATAAAGATTGATATTTCGAAGTTCGACGGCAAGATCAATTTCGGTTTGTGGAGATGCCAGGTGATGGATGCGTTGGATGCACAAAATTTAGAGGAGACTCTTGAGTTACAAGAGAAACCTCAAGACATGGATGATAAGGTTTGGAAGAAGATGAACAGTAGGGCTTGTGGAGTTATTCGGTCATGCTTGACGCAGGATCTTATTTATGATGTGATGAATGAGACGTCCGCGAAGAGATTTTGGGAAACACTCAATGAAAAGTATCTTACAAAGAGCATTGAGAATCGACTTCACTTGAAGAGAAAGTTTTATTAGTTCAAGATGAAGAGGGGAGTTTCCATTAGGGAGCATATAAATAACTTCACGAAGTTACTTTCGGATATGGCCAATGTGGATATCAAGGTTGAGGATGAAGACAAGGCGGTACTACTCTTGTGTTCGTTGTCGGAGGATGATTACAGTACATTTATCCTCACTATGATAAATGGGAGAACTACTGTTAGTTATAAGGAGGTGATCTCAGCATTAGTAAATTATGAGTTGAGAAAAAGTGATAATGAATCCTCCGAGAAGGCATCGGGAGATGCATTAGCAGTTCGAGCCGTACTCCAAACCATTGGTAGTCCAACCGCTCAAAATTGAAGAATAGAGGTGGCCATAAGAGTGTTGGTAGGAACCAGTGTCGCTTTTGTAAAGAAGAGGGATATTGGAAGAACGAGTGGCCAAAGTTAAAGGATAAAGCCGCGAAGAATAAAGGGAAAGCTGTACAAGCTTCGGAAGTGAATGTTGTCAAGGCTAGTGATGACAATTCAGATACGGATTCTTTGGGTGTTTCATACTTAGCATTACCGTCAGTTTGTTACGCCGACTCTACGGAGTGGTTGATGGATTCGGGAGCTACATACCATATTTACCCTAGGAGGGATTGGTTCTCCAACCTTGAGGAGTTGGAAAGAGGGGATGTCGTGTTCATGGGTAATGATCATGTATGTCCTATCGGTGGTATTGGTACAGTTCGAATCCGCATGTGTGACGGGGTGACTAGAGAGTTGAAGGAAGTAAGGTTCATTCCGCAGATGACGAAGAACATAATTTTTCTTGGAACTTTGGAGGCAGCCGGCTACCGGGTGATTTTGGAGAATGCAACTCTGAAGGTCACGAAGGGATCCATGGTGGTGATGCGAGGTGTTAGGGAAAATAACCTATACTACTTGAAGGGCAAGACAGTTACAGGGGGTCTAGCAGCTTCAATCACTACAGAGGAGGACACTACCACCTTATGGCACATGAGACTTGGACACACTGGTGATAAGTCCCTACAGGTACTGGCAAAATAGGGACTATTGAAAGGTGCAAAGACCTGCAAGATGGAATTGTGTGAACATTGCATACTTGGGAAGAAGACGAAAGTGAAGTTCGGCACCGCTATTCACAATACCCAAGGTATATTGGATTACATTCACACAGACGTTTGGGGACCTTCCAAGCACACATCACTTGGTGGGGCTAACTATTTTGTCACTTTCATTGATGATTATTCCAGGAGAAATTGGGTATACCCTATGAAGCATAAACATGAGGTCCTAGATATTTTTGTGGAGTGGAAGAAGAAAGTGGAACTGCAGACAAGTAGAAAGGTGAAGACTCTTCGTTCGGACAATGGTGAAGAGTATAAGAGTGATCCATTTCTGCAATTTTGTCAGGATCACGGCATTAGACGACACTTCACAGGTCGTGAGACATCGCAACAGAACGGGGTGGCTGAGAGATTGAACCGTACCTTGCTGGAGAAGGTACGATGTATGATGACGCAGAGTGGATTGCCTAAATCCTTTTGGGCCGAAACGTTAGTTTATGCGAGCCATCTCGTAAATAGGTTGTCGTGCACTGCGATACAGGGAAAGACTCCAATGGAGCGTTGGTCTGGTTTGGTGGCTAGTGACTATGAGTCGCTTCGGCTATTTGGGTGTCCAGCTTATTATCATGTCAGTGATGATAAATTGAATCCGATGGCGAGGAAAGCTGTCTTTGTGGGCTTTAGAGAAGGAGTTAAAGGCTTCAAATTGTGGGATCCACAGGACAAGAAGATAGTCATTAGCAGAGATGTCACATTCGACGAGGCGTATATGATGAGGCCTCAAGTCCCTCAGCAAGTGGAGGAAGACCAGACAAAAGGGATATCGCAGCGTGGAGGAACATTCAACGTGTAAAATAGCAGGATGTTATTGCACTATGTGGGTTCATGGGGCCACACCCCACGAGCACGAGATTTTTCTCGGGTCAGTGGGGCCACACCCACCAGACGCCCACGAAAGCACGACCACACCCACGACCACGAACCCTTGACGCGCTTTTTTCAACGCGGTTTCTCACGTGCTCCACCAACCTATAAATAGGGGGCTAGGGTTTAGAGCCAGGCTAAGGGTTTTAGGAGTCGTGGACTACCGACATGTGGGTTTGTTGAGAATCCTTTTGAGAGAATTTGTGAGAGATTAGAGAGTTTGTTTGAGGGTTTGATTGGTGAGATCTTGTGTGATTGTAAACCCTATTTATTTTCTCTTTCTTTCAAGTAGTAAAATCCCCTCATTGCCCGTGGACGTAGGCAATTTATCGAACCAATAAATTCATTTGTTTTTGTTGAGATTTGTAATAGCTTGTTTAGGTTCCTCGACAGGCCCTAGAACTGATGAGAGGAAGAGTGTATATCTCACTTTGTTGAGATATTTTTGTTGATTCTTATTTTCTTTGTGAAACGGGATTTATTTATGATCTTACTCTCTTGTTATGGCTATTGTTCTAAAGTGTGCTAAAATTTACGCCACGCCAACAAGTGGTATCGAGCTCTGTTGTGACTTGGGGCTTGCTTGAAGGATTCCCTAAAGGATTCTTATTTGAAGAGTTAGATCTACAACATGGGTGAAACAAGCACATCGATCGCTCTTCTAGGCGATACAAAGTCCGAGCATCAATAATATAAAGATTGATATTCAAGTTCGACTCGGAAGATCAATTTCGGTTTGTGGAGATGCCGTGTGATGGATGCTTGGATGCACAAAATTTAGAGGAGACTCTTGAGTTACAAGAGAAACCTCAAGACATGGATGATAAGGTTTGGAAGAAGATGAAAGAGGGGCTTGTGGAGTTATTCGGTCATGCTTGACGGATCTTATTTATGATGTGATGAATGAGACGTCCGCTAAGAGATTTTGGGAAACACTCAATGAAAAGTATCTTACAAAGAGCATTGAGAATCGACTTCACTTGAAGAGAAAGTTTTATTAGTTCAAGATGAAGAGGGAGTTTCCATTGGGAGCATATAAATAACTTCACGGGTTACTTTGATATGGCCAATGTGGATATCAAGGTTGAGGATGAAGACAAGGCGGTACTACTCTTGTGTTCGCTGTCGGAGGATGATTACAGACATTTATCCTCACTATGATAAATGGGAGAACTACCGTTAGTTATAAGGAGGTGATCTCAAAGATTAGTAAATTATGAATTGAGAAAAGTGATAATGAATCCTCCGAGAAGGCATCGGGAGATGCATTAGCAGTTCGAGGCCGTACTCCAAACCATTGGTAGTCCAACCGCTCAAAATTGAAGAATAGAGGTGGCCATAAGAGTGTTGGTAGGAACCAGTGTCGCTTTGTAAAGAAGAGGGATATTGGAAGAACGAGTCCAAAGTTAAAGGATAAAGCCGCCAAGAATAAAGGGAAAGCCGTACAAGCTCGAAGTGAATGTTGTCAAGGCTAGTGATGACAATTCAGATAACGGATTTTGGGTGTTTCATACTTAGCATTACCGCCGGTTTGTTACCGACTCTACCTGAGTGGTTGATGGATTCGGAGCTACATACCATATTTACCCTAGGAGGGATTGGTTCTCCAACCTTGAGGAGTTGGAAAGAGGGATGTCGTGTTCATGGGTAATGATCATGTATGTCCCATCTGGTATTGGTACGCTCAATCCGCATGTGTGACGGGTGACTAGAGAGTTGAAGGAAGTAAGGTTCATTCCGCAGATGACTAAGAACATAATTTTCTTGGAACTTTGGAGGCGTTCTACAGGGTGATTTTGGAGAATGCAACTCAAGGTCATGAAGGGATCCATGGTGGTGATGCGAGGTGTTAGGGAAAATAACCTATACTACTTGAAGGGCAAGACAGTTACAGGGGGTCTGGCAGCTTCAATCACTACAGAGGAGGACACTACCATCTTATGGCACATGAGACTTGGACACACTGGTGATAAGTCCCTACAGGTACTAGCGAAACAGGGACTATTGAAAGGTACAAAGACCTGCAAGATGGAATTGTGTGAACATTGCATACTTGGGAAGAAGACGAAAGTGAAGTTCGGCACCGCTATTCACAATACCCAAGGTATATTGGATTACATTCACACAGACGTTTGGGGACCTTCCAAGCACACATCACTTGGTGGGGCTAACTATTTTGTCACTTTCATTGATGATTATTCCAGGAGAAACTGAGTATACCCTATGAAGCATAAACATGAGGTCCTAGATATTTTTGTGGAGTGGAAGAAGAAAGTGGAACTGCAGACAAGTAGAAAGGTGAAGACTCTTCGCTCGGACAATGGTGAAGAGTATAAGAGTGATCCATTTCATTTTGTCGATCACGGCATTAGACGACACTTCGCCAGTCGTGAGACACGCAAAGAACGGGTGGCCGAGATTGAACCGCACCTTGCCGGAGAAGGTACACATGATGACGAGAGTGGATTGCCTAAATCCTTTGGGCAAACGTTAGGCGCGCAGCCATCTCGTAAATAGGTCGGTAATCGCGATACATGGAAAGACTCCAATGGAGCGCTGGTCCGGTTCTGGCTAGTGACTATGAGTCGCCCGCTATTTGGGTGTCCAGCCTTATTATCATGTCGGTGATGATAAATTGAACTGGCGATGCAGGAAAGTCGCTTGTGGGCTTTAGAGAAGGAGTTAAAGGCTTCAAATGTGGGATCCACAGACAAGAAGATAGTCATTAGCGAGATGTCACATTCGACGAGGCGTATATGATGAGGCCTCAAGTCCCTCAGCAAGTGGAGGAAGACCAGACAAAAGGGATATCACAGCAGGTGGAGGATGATGTGACTCCACCCACTCTAGATAGCATTGTATCCATTGAGGCTCCTACAGAGGTGACACTGGGAGGAGATGAGATGACAGCCGGGCAGTTGGAGGATACAAAGGAATGGTGAGACTGTGAGCGGTGGTCATGTTCGTGGAGTCCATTAAGAAATAGACCCGAAAAGAAATTCATCTCCACAAATGATATAATGATGTCATGATTGCATATGCCTTATCAACAAAAGTCGTTAATGATTTAGTTCCTTCTACATTCAGGGAGGCAGATTCTAGCTTTGATTCGATTAGGTGGAGGGAAGCTATGGAGGAGGAGATGCGGTCTCTCCAAAAGAATGACACTTGAAACTTATACAGCTACCTAAGGGTAAGAAAGCTATTGGATGTAAGTGGGTATATGCAAAGAAAGAGGGATCTTCTATTGGGGACATTCGATACAAAGCCAGATTGGTTGCCAAGGGATATGCCCAGCTTGAGGGCGTTGATTACAATGAGGTATTCTCACCCGTTGTGATTCGTCGATTAGGATTCTGGCATTGGTGGTACAAAGATTTGGAGTTAGTCTAGATGGATGTGAAGACACTTTCTACATGGAGATTTAGAGGAGGAGATCTACATGACACAACCTATGAGGTTCAGGTCGCAGGAAAGGAAGAATGGTGTGCCGAAGAAGTCTCTTACGGATTGAAGCAATCAACCGACAATGGTACAAGAGATTCGGCTTTATGATGGCCGAGGGTACACTAGGAGCCCATATGACCCATGTGTTTACATGCATAAGCTACAGGATGGTGAGTATATTTATTTATTATTGTATGTTGATGATATGCTCATTGCCTCCAGGAATTCTTCAGGTATTCAAAAGTTAGAAAAGGAGTTGTCATCCGAGTTTGAGATGAAGGATCTTGAGAGGTAAGAAGATACGGGTATGGATTAGAGAGACAGCGAGGGAAATTGAAGCTACATAGAGGAGTTATCCAAGATGTTGAAGAAGTTCAGTTTTGATGGCAATGCAAAGGCAGTGAGTACTCCGTTGGGTCCCTACTTTAAGCTTTCAGCTAAGATGTCGCCTATTTCAGTAAAGGATAGAGAATATATGTCGAAGGTTCCATATGCCGCAAAGGTAGCTTGATGTATGCGATGGTGTACAAGGCCGATTTATCACGCGCGTGAGCATGGTATCGAGTACATGCATGACCCTCGAAGGGTCATCGGGATGAAGTAGACTTACATTAAAGGACCGTGGATGTTGGTTTGACTTTTCGTAAGAATGAGAAGACAGGCGTGATTGTATTGGCATGGATCAGCATTGCGGGATCTTGACGCGCCGGCCTACTCGTGATATGTATTTATATGGCGTGAGCACCGGTATGTTGGAGATGTACATTTCAATGACGAACTCTCTACTACTGCAGGCGGAGTATATGGTCTGGATCAAGTTATGAAGGAGGCTTTATGGTCATGGATTATTGAGGACTTGGGGATATCACAGATACCATTCTGGTATATTGTGATAGTATGTCGACCATCTATTTGGTGAAGAATCGTTTATCATGCACACAAAGCACATTGATGTCGATTCCACTGCTCGTGATGTCTTGGATGAAGGAGATGTCAAGTTGGAAAAGATCCACACAAAGGACAACCCTGCTGATATGTTGACCAAAGTTGTTTCGGGTGTCAAGTTTGGTCATTGTTTGGAGATTTTGAACATTCTTCGGTGTTAAGGCCTTTGGAGGCCATTTGGGTGAACCACGGAGGCTTGATTCCTTAGGCAAGAGGATACGTGATGCGCCTTTCGATGCACCGGTTTGGATCAGTTGATTTCGATGGAGGGAGATTATTTAAACTCTCGTTTGGGTTCTCGACTTGTTGTGGATTGAGTCCGTTGTCGTGGATTTATTCCACTTCGCCCCAGACACAACAAGGGACATTTGGTTGTTTGGTGGTCTCGCTTTGGGAGAAACTTCACCGAGGTGAAGAATGTGGGTTGGGGCCACACCCCACCAGCACGCAGATTTTTCTCTCATGTGGGGGCCACACCACGATGCCCACGAGCACGAAAACTCGTGCTGTGGAGGCGGCTCTCGGGGCCACACCCACGCAGACCACGAACCCTTTGATGCATTTTTCAACGCGTTTTCACGCTGCTCCCCACACGAACCGTATAAATAGGGGTTGGTTTAGAGTGCGGGTCGAGGATTTTGGGAGTGACTACCGACACTGGGTTTTTGAGAATCCTTTGAGAGAGAATTTGTGAGAGATTAGAGAGTTTGTTTGAGGGTTTGATTGGTGAGATCTTGTGTGATTGTAAATCCTATTTGTTTTCTCTTTCTCTCAAGTAGTAAAATCTCCCCCCTCCTTGCCCCGTGGACGTAGGCAATTTGCCGAACCACGTAAATTCGTTTGTTTTTGCTGTTGAGATTTGTAATAGCTTGTTTAGGTTCCTCGACAGGTTAGTCCTAGAACTGATGAGAGGAAGAGTGTATATCTCAATTTGTTGAAATATTCGCTGTTGATTCTTGTTTCCTTTGTGAAACGGGGATTTATTTGTGATCTTACTCTCTTGTTGTGGCTATTGTTCGGCCGAGGTGCTGCCGAAATTTGCGCTGCGCGCAACACACTATCCCGTAACAAAAAACCTAAAACATGTCCAAAAATCTCTGAGATCCCAAAAGAAAAACACGATGCATGGTGACAAAATTAGTCCAAATCTGAGATGTTGTTCGAGATGGTTACTGCTACTTTGGAGTTTTGATGCAGGAAAAAGATTGTCAATGCTTCTGATAAGCATAGGTCCTTTTGGTCAGAAAGGTCTATTATGAAGGCCTCCTAGATAGATGCTTTGCTTGTTCAACATGAGAAACTTTCTTCAGACATAAATACTAAATGATATGAACACATACTTGCTTTATTCGGTCAATGATTACTTTGCAAGGAAAACGAATGTGGTCTTTTTCACTTTGGTCAGTGTAGAATACATTTAGTACCACTTTCTTCATTTGACAAAGCAATTGTGAGTATAGAAGGCATCTCACAATGATAGCTTGAAGGAATATTGCTTACAGGCTTACAGAATATGCATGTATCTAAATAATAAAGGAACATAAAATCTTCCAACAAAGAGTTTTTCGAGCTTTCAATCTGAGTCCTGATACAATGATGCTTTATGAAGAAGCTCATTGAACTGAAAAGTTTTGTTAGGAATAGAAGTCATGAATATAAGCTGCAGAATCAAACCAAACATGTCATGATGGTCAAATAATAAGCCACAAACATATATATTATCTACAAGAAAATTTGCTGAAAATAGAAGCATATTATGATTATGAGATAGCATATATAGGATAACTAGCACCACCTACTATAAAATATTAAAGCATGAGGAAAGAAGATCCTTGAGCATCTGATACCAATAATCATGTAGTCAAAAGAGCAAGCACCTTTATTCCTGTGCTGTAACAAACTCTGTTAAGTTTCATAGCTGACTTCACCTTATTTACAGTCTTTTCGCACGCACTGGATAATAGCTTTCCAATCATTCCAATTTCTATATCTCAAAACTAAGAATTGGGAGCAATTTCAATGACTTGAGGCCTAATTTCAAAAGCACACAAGACTTGGGAGACATTCATCTGTGATTACTAACATAACTACATAAAGTGCAATATGATTCCTCTCAGAAAAATAACCAGCCCAACAATAAAATGACTCATAAGGAAAAGCTCACAGAATTGATATGCTATATGGCTGTTTACAGATATATAGATTATACCCCTAACTCCAAAGGTATATAACAAAAAAAGTGATAACTTAAACTTAACGACATCTCTACAACGACCATGAGTCAGATATTTACAACAAAAAGGCTCTCCAAAACAAAACAACACCACAAAGCCCATATTGTTTTCAAAATAACAAACCTGCTGTAGGCCAGAAAAAATTAATATAGGTTTCTGCTGCTTCATTTAGTAGTCTATGGGAAGTTTACGATGTTAATATGTAAACCTGAGAGGAACTCAAAACGGTATAGGCAAACTTGAAAACACCGCACGAACCTTGTACTGCCAGCTTCCTCCAGAATTTTCCCACATCAATCTTTGGATTTTTTACTGTAACCCATCTTTTAACTTCCATCGGAGATACAGCGACGGAATTTTAGCGACGAAAATCCGTCGTTGATGACCTTTTGCGACAGAATTCTACCTTCTTGTAGTTATATATAATATGAAAAAAATAAAATCGTAAAGCAATCACCATCATATCCATTAGGCAAAGCTTCCATGCTGATCTCCAGTTGACATCCTTGAGTTTTGAAATATGATAACAAATGGTTCATCCATTAGACAAAATAATGCACATGATATAAACCATTTTTTATGCACTCACCGCTTACGCTTGAGCGTCCTCCACTGCTTCATTACATGCTCTATGCCCTCTTTCAATGTCGCTCTATGACTTTCTTTGAAATTCCAAAGTTCAGATATGACATCTGCCACTGGGATTATATTCATTGATCTCCAACAAGGCTTCAGTCACAGCCTTGTAGACCCCGTCACCAAATTCATTTTTCAATGCTTGCAATTTCTCATCGTCCTCCTGCATTACTTCTTGTATCTCAACATACCATAATTCATAATGAGTTTACACTACAAACAAGGTTTTAAATATCGGATATCGAAAAAATATCGGACGATCAAAGTCCATACCGGTTTGCGGATATCGGGAAAATATCGGGGATATATAGTAAATATTAGAGTGTTATATCAAATGAGAAAAGAGTATTGACAGATAAACTCTAGCAACTTAACCATCTAATATCCATGCAGCTCTACCTCGCACTGATCAAGAGCAATATTAGTTTTTAGCAAAGTTTTATTCTATCTTTAATCATGAAAAAGCTAATAATTAAGCTAATTAGTAATGTAAACGGGAGTCGGTGTGTCAATCAACATTGAGTCATGCAAACATGACAAATGTCCAAATAGTTATGATCTGGATAATAGTAATTGAAATAAGTGTCATGTCAACAACATATAAACTAAGTCCATTGAGTGATACACTTGCTCGAATTGCTCTAAATAATATGCAATATTTTTTTATTCTTCCTTTAATGACTAAACTCATTAAGTATATGCAACATGTGGAGGCTTTTCGCCAATCTTAAGTACAAAAATTAAGTTTATGCAACTTGAGCATTCACCCCCAAAAAAAAAAAGAGAAAAAAATAATAATAATAACAATCGGTACACAACTTTAGTCAGTAGCAATCCTATCAGAACCATCACTATAGGAGTGGAGTGATTTACTTCATAGATAGGACAACTCCAATTTCAAAACTAACCCGCTAACCACTGTAAATGGTTTATATCACCCTATTTTTATGGTGTGTACTTTCATAGAATTTTCACTCAATTTTGATCGTGAGAGCTAATGCATGATCCGGATAAAAGTCTATAATTAAGAACTGAAAGACAAAAAAATAATAGGCCCATCTAAAGCACTACCGTTATTAGAGGCCCACTAAACAAGTAACAACACTAATTAGACCAATTTGCAGTTTATTTTTATGGAGAGAAGCCCGCATATATTCCGGAGAAATGAGAATCTCTCGACTTTCCGTTAGGAATGAATGATATCTTAACATACTCTTAAAGTCCCAAACCAAAACTCTTGGACTATTTGTTTCCATATATTTGGTGAGTTCTGCATTGAAAAATGGAACCCAAAAGCTTAAAATCTTCGATATTTATCAAATACATGTTGGATTTAATTCCAATATATGGGCCAATATATTAAATAAATATGTATTATGTGCTATCAATCAAGGTTAGCCCATTAAAGTGATCCAATTTAGGGATTGGGCTTTTAATGCATAATTAAAGTATATGCCTCATATGTGTAGAGACCAAAATATAATTATTAATTCTATGATGAGTGAATTAATATTTATGAATAACTGATTCATTATAAATAAGATTGTGGTTCCCCAAATCTCTACGTAGAATCTCTTTTGATTTTCCATCTTCAGAAGGATTAGGGTTTCTCTAAGGAGGATATATACGTACAAGATTTGGAAGACCTACATCTCAAAACTCAAGAATCACATCTTACTCCATGGATTCGGTATGGTTTCACATCTTCTTAATTATCTCAATAGTTTGACATGAACGATCCTTAGGATTGATTAGGGTTTTATTTATTAAAGCAAAAGATTTCATCTTTTCTTGACCTAACAATTGATATCGAGTAGTATTCATGTTAATCTATTGAGAATCAATTTTAATTTATGATGTGATTCTCTTGTATGTTCTCAAATCTAACAATCTTTCCTTTTGAATTGTTTAATTTGAGAACAAAATTTGGTAGTTCTTCCTTTTATATGTTCTTCATGATTTCGATTCAAAAGGGTTATATATTTTGAATTGTATGAATCTGATTTAGAAGAATTTATGTTTAATTGAAAACTAGGGTTTGTTCATCATATTATGAATATGTATAATTTTTGAAAATTTTGGATGTTTTAATTCAGTTCTCATTAAATATTCATGATTATTTGATAATTGGGTTTGGATTAAAGGCCATCAAAGAATTTTTTTTCATGTTAGAAATCTTTTATTTCAAAGTTCACTACATTGTTTTCGCGACAGTGTCGCCGACGAAATATTTTTTCTACGCTATCAAAATCGCTACAGTAGAACAAAAAAAAACTGGTGTTTTCTGCTACATTGTTTTCTGAGAAGGTATTTTGCTACAGCACCGATTTATCTCGGGTTGCTGCAGTGCAGTTTTTTGTAAACAATTGCTACAGTTCGATTTCGCTTTTGATTCAGTGTTGGCCTTTGCTACGGTGCCGAAACAATTTGCTACAGTGTTGATTTTTCATTTTGCTACAGCGCCGACCTTTTTTTGGGATTCAGTAGCGAAACAAATTTGCTACAGTATCAGCCTTTTGCTACAGTGCCAAAACAAATTGCTACAGTATTTACTTTTTCTTTTTGGCCCATTTGCGTATGTATGTCATCCAAACTTTAAAATGCCTATATTTTTGTTTGGAATTTAGTTTTATTTATTTTGATTGTATTCAAAATATTGGCATATATAGTAAATATTAGAGTGTCATATCAAATGAGAAAAGAGTATTGACAGATAAACTCTAGCAACTTAACCATCTAATATCCATGCAGCTCTACCTCGCACTGATCAAGAGCAATATTAGTTTTTAGCAAAGTTTTATTCTATCTTTAATCATGAAAAAGCTAATAATTAAGCTAATTAGTAATGTAAACGGGAGTCGGTGTGTCAATCAACATTGAGTCATGCAAACATGACAAATGTCCAAATAGTTATGATCTGGATAATAGTAATTGAAATAAGTGTCATGTCAACAACATATAAACTAAGTCCATTGAGTGATACACTTGCTCGAATTGCTCTAAATAATATGCAATATTTTTTTATTCTTCCTTTAATGACTAAACTCATTAAGTATATGCAACATGTGGAGGCTTTTCGCCAATCTTAAGTACAAAAATTAAGTTTATGCAACTTGAGCATTCACCCCAAAAAAAAAGAAAAAAATAATAATAATAACAATCGGTACACAACTTTAGTCAAGAGCAACCCTATCGAACCATCACTATAGGGTGGAGTGATTTACTTCATAGATAGGACAACTCCAATTTCAAAACTAACCCGCTAACCACTGTAAATGGTTTATATCACCCTATTTTTATGGTGTGTACTTTCATAGAATTTTCACTCAATTTTGATCGTGAGAGCTAATGCATGATCCGGATAAAAGTCTATAATTAAGAACTGAAAGACAAAAAAATAATAGGCCCATCTAAAGCACTACCGTTATTAGAGGCCCACTAAACAAGTAACAACACTAATTAGACCAATTTGCAGTTTATTTTTATGGAGAGAAGCCCGCATATATTCCGGAGAAATGAGAATCTCTCGACTTTCCGTTAGGAATGAATGATATCTTAACATACTCTTAAAGTCCCAAACCAAAACTCTTGGACTATTTGTTTCCATATATTTGGTGAGTTCTGCATTGAAAAATGGAACCCAAAAGCTTAAAATCTTCGATATTTATCAAATACATGTTGGATTTAATTCCAATATATGGGCCAATATATTAAATAAATATGTATTATGTGCTATCAATCAAGGTTAGCCCATTAAAGTGATCCAATTTAGGATTTGGGCTTTTAATGCATAATTAAAGTATATGCCTCATATGTGTAGAGACCAAAATATAATTATTAATTCTATGATGGGTGAATTGATATTTATGAATAAGCATTCGCTTATAAATAAGATTGTGGTTCCCCAAATCTCTACGTAGAATCTCTTTTGATTTTCCATCTTTAGAAGGATTAGGGTTTCTCTAAGAAGGATATATCATTACAAGATTTGGAAGACCTACATCTCAAAACTCAAGAATCACATTTTACTCCATGGATTGGTATGGTTTCACATCTTCTTAATTATCTCAATAGTTTGACATGAGCGATCCTTAGGATTGATTAGGGTTTTATTTATTAAAGCAAAAGGTATCATCTTTTCTTGACCTAACAATTGATATCGAGTAGTATTCATGTTAATCTATTGAGAATCAATTTTAATTTATGATGTGATTCTCTTGTATGTTCTCAAATCTAACAATCTTTCCTTTTGAATTGTTTAATTTGAGAACAAAATTTGGTAGTTCTTCCTTTTATATGTTCTTCATGATTTGGATTCAAAGGGTTATATATTTTGAATTGTATGAATCGATTTAGAAGAATTTATGTTTAATTGAAAACTAGGGTTTGTTCATCATATTATGAATATGTATAATTTTGAAAATTTTGGATGTTTTAATTCAGTTCTCATTAAATATTCATGATTATTTGATAATTGGGTTTGGATTAAAGGCCATCAAAGAATTTTTTCATGTTAGAAATCTTTTTTTAAAGTTCACTACATTGTTTTCGCTACAGTGTCGCCGACGAAATATTTTTTCTACGGTATCAAAATCGCTACAGTAGAACCCAAAAAAAACTATTGTTTTCTGCTACATTGTTTTCTGAGAAGGTATTTTGCTACAGCACCGATTTATTTCGGGTTGCTACAGTGTATTTTTTTAAAACAATTGCTGCAGTTCGATTTCGCTTTTGATTCAGTGTCGGCCTTTGCTACGGTGCCGAAACAATTTGCTACAGTGTTGATTTTTCAATTTGCTACAGCGCCGACCTTTTTTTGGGATTCAGTAGCGAAACAAATTTGCTACTGTATCAGCCTTTTGCTACAGTCCAAAACAAATTGCTACAGTGTTTATTTTTCTTTTTGGCCCATTTGCATATGTATGTCATCCAAACTTTAAAAATGCCTATATTTTTTGTTTGGAATTTAGTTTTTATTTATTTTGATTGTATTCAAAATATTGGCATTAAAGTTTATTAAAGATATATGATGTATTGAAAAAATTGATTGAAATAATATGTTACCAAAATAGCCTCTCTTGTATAGATCAATTTATTTTAAACATCAAAATGGTAGTGTGTGTATGGTTCATGCAAATATTAATCAGTCTAAAGGAGGGTTGATATTTGAATGAATCATATGCATACCTGTGGTGATAAATATGTGATAATTATTTAGTTTTACATGTGAATAATAAATCGGTCCAAAGAAAGGTTTATTGTTTGACATGTCTTATTGTCATTGTTTGATCACTACACCAAGAATACCACTTGCAAATTAATATTTCTGTCCAAAGACTAAATATTAATGTTGTGTTAGGTCTTGAGATGGGTATTGCCAATTTTGAATTCATAAATTTGATTTGGTTTCTTTTGTGAGCTTATGTATTTTCCCATGTTATACTCTGATTCAGCTGTTAGTTCTGCTTCAAACATCACTACCGACATTAATTCCATTCCTATGCTAAATGGCACCAACTTCAAGTCATGGTAAGAGAACGTTACGATAGTTCTCGGAGTCATGGATCTCGACCTTGCGTTAAGGCTTTCTTCTCCTGCACCTCTTACGGATAAAAGTTTCACTGATAAGAAAAGGACATGGAGAATTGGGAAAAGTCAAATCGCATGTGTATGATGATCATGAAGAGAGCCATTCCAGAAGCATTCAGGGACACTATGTCTGAGAAGATAGCCTCTGCCAAAGAGTTTCTTGAGGACATTGAGAAAAGGTTTGCCAAGAATGAAAAGGCTGAAACTAGTACACTTTTGATAAATCTTATCTCAATAAGATACAAAGGGAAAGGAAACATTAGGGAGTATATATGGAGATGTCTCATACTACTTCAAAGATGAAAGCACTTAAGCTTGAACTCTCTGAGTACTTGCTTGTGCATTTGGTTCTTATATATCTTTCCACACAATTCAGTCAATTTAAAGTGAGCTACAATTGTCATAAGGAGACTTGGTCTCTTAATGAGCTCATCTCACATTGTGTGCAAGAAGAGAAAAGATTGAAGCAAGAGAAGACAGAAAGTGCTCATTTTGCTAGTACTTCCAAGGACAAAGGGAAGAAAAGGATGAAAAATAAGGAAGCTGCAGAAGCTCAACCATAAAAGAAACAACACAAGACAAACAATGGAGATGGTTATTTCTTCTGTGGGGCTGCGGAACATAAGAAGAAAAATTATACCAATTATCAGGCATGGCGTGCAAAGAAAAGTACACTTTTCAATTTTATTTGTGTAGGCTGTAAAAAAATTACTGAAGACAGCCAATATCCACGAAACACTGTCGATGAATGTTACAAGCTGACGACTTTCACGACAATAAAGGAGAATCAGAATCTAATGTCTCTAGAGTACAAGGATTACAAATTGACAATCTTTGTGAAAAGAGATTACAAGTATTGATCTCTTCAAAGCAAAACGCGGGGCTCACCCCGCGTTTCAATTCAAAACGCGGGACTCATCCCAGCGTTCCAACATAAAAACGCGAGGGTCATGTCCGTGTTTCAGCTCCAAAACGCGGAGGTCCACCCCCGCGTTCCTGCTCCAAATTGCAGACGCGAGGCTCGCTCCAGAATGCGAATCTTGCGTTTGACTTGTTCAAACACGTTCTAAATGGCTTTAAAACCATTTTGCATGATCTGAGGGCCATTAACCCTCATTCAGGAGTGATTTTAGGGGTCAATTACACCTCTGAAGCCCTATAAATAGCTGAAAGCTCAGCTGAAGATAGAAGGAGGTTTTTGGTCGGTTGGTGTTTTGAGTTGATCTTGGATGGGCTTTTGCTTTTGGAGTGCTTCTCATTCAATCATCTTGGAAGGCTTCTACTATGGCCTTTGAGATTGCTTGGCTTGAAACCCTTTCGGGTAAAAAGGATCAAAGCTCCTTTTCTAAAACTCGTTCAGAGTTCTCAACTCGGCCAGAGCTCTAAACTTGCTCGGCAAGTTCACATTAAACTCTGTGAGAGTTCCCAAATTTACCTTGCAAGTTCACCCAAGACATTAAATCAAGAGGCGACGATGACAAAGTCCCACGAGTCAAGACGGTCGGATCGTCAACGGGATACAAGATTCAAGCTCCCACCGCCACCGCGAAGAACCCGGCTTTAAATAAATGGGGGGATCATTTCTAATCCTTCCCTCTTTTATAAATCGGAATAACCGATAAGAGAGCCATTGTGAGGATAGAGAGATTGTAATTCTTCAGTAAAAGAATCAATACAATATCATTCCTCCACCTTCTCTTTTTAACTTTTTCCGACAAGCAATTTGTTCTGAGGTTAATTTATCTTCGATACCTAGATACACATGATAGTTTTATCTTGGTACCTAGACACATATGATGGTTAGATTCTGCTGTCACAACTAACATCAGTGTGTCTATGCAGGGTTGCCTGAGCTGCCGAAAGCCAAGTGATGGTGAAAGATACATCTATGTCGGCGATGGCAAGAAGGTTGAAGTTGAGGCAATTGGGACATTTAGGTTATTGTTAAAGTTCAGTTGTTATTTAGATTTGAAAGAGAGTTATGTAGTACTGTCATTTAGACGGAATTTGGTTTCTATTCCTGTATTGGACAAATTTGATTATTTTTGTTCTTTTGAAAATGATAAGTTTAGTCTTTTTCAGAATTCAAATTTGGTTGGTACTGGTTCTTTATCTTATGCTGATAATCTTTATTTGCTTGATACGGTTACTTCAAATCATGAAACCTTGCAATTAAGTACTCGAGGTGTAAAGAGAAAATTAACAAATGAGAATTCTGCTTAGTTATGGCACAAGAGATTAGGTCACATCTCCAAACGGAGAATTGAGAGACTTGTGTCAGACGGGATTCTAGATCCTATTGATTTTATAAATTTTGAAATTTGTACTAATTGCATAAAGGGAAAATAAATAAATATAAGGAGATTTGGTGCCAACAGGGCTACAGACGTCTTAGAACTGATACATACAGATATTTGTGGGCCATTCCCTATAGTTTCTTATAATGGTCAATAATATTTTATCGCGTTCATAGACGATTTTTCGCGTTATGGCTACCTTTATCTCATACATAAAAAGTCTCAATCACTGGACGTGTTCAAAGCTTACAAAGCTGAAGTTGAGAACCAACTCAACAAAAGTATCAAAAGCTTCAGATCTGACCATGGAGGTGAGTATTACGGCAGATATGACGGTTCAGGTGAACAATGTTGGGACCATTTGCTAAATTCCTAGAGGAGTGCGGTATCGTCCCATAGTTTACCATGCCTGGTTTTCCTACCATGAATGGTGTTACCGAAAGACGAAACAGAACGCTCAAGGACATGGTAAGAAGTATGATTAGTCATGTCAACTTACCAAAATCTCTCTGGGGAGAAGCATTAAAGACTGCAGCTTATATACTCAATAGAGTATCCACTAAAGCAACTGTCAAAACCCATTTTGAACTTTGGACGGGTAAAAAGTCTAGTCTAAAACAACTGCACATTTGGGGATGTCCAGCTGAGGCTAGGCCTTATAGGCCATATGAAAAGAAACTGGATTCTAGAACGGTCAGCTGCTACTTTGTTGGTTACTCTGAAAGATCCAAGGGGTACAAATTTTATGATCCTGCTTTCAAGTCAATATTTGAGATGGGAAATGCCCGGTTCTTTGAGGATGTTGAGTTTGCGGGGGGAGATAAGGTTAAGGACTTTGTCTTTGAAGAGGAATATGTTAATATTCCCACAGCTGCTATTGACATTGATCAAGCTTCTATTCCTGATATTGTTCAAGAAACAGATCCAAATCAAGACAATGTCATAGAACCTCCCGTTACAGAAATTGTTCCAGGAGAATAAACTCTACCACCTCAAGAACCTGTGCCATTAAGAAGATCCACTAGAGAAAGGAGAAGTGCGGTTTCAAATAATTATATTATATTTCTCCAAGAACATGAGGATGATATTGGTATTGTGGAAGATGATCCTATCAACTTCTGTCAAGCCATGAAAAGTTCTAAATCTCAACAGTGGATTGATGCCAAGAAGGAGGAGATAAAGTCCATGAAGGACAATGACGTCTGGGTTCTTATCCCGTTGCCTGAATGTGCGAAACGCATTGGTTGTAAATGGATATTTAAAACCAAGAGGGACTCGAAAGACAATGTGGAGAGGTACAAAGCTCGTCTTGTCGCTAAAGGCTTTACACAGAAAGAAGGCATCGACTATAAAGAGATTTTCTCTCCGGTTTCATCGAAAGACTCTTTCAGGATAATAATGGCACTTGTGGCACATTTTAACCATGAGCTACATCAGATGGATGTAAAGACTGAGTTTCTCAATGGAGACATTGATGAAATAATTTATATGGTGCAACCAAAAAATTTTGTGTCGGGAGATGCAAAGAAGATGGTTTGTAAATTGAAGAAATCCATCTATGGGCTTAAGCAAGCTTCTCGTCAATGGTATTATAAGTTTCATCAAATTATCATCTCATTCGGTTTTGAGACAAATATAGTTGATGATTGTGTATACCACAAGTTCAGTGGGAGTAAACATATTTTTCTGGTTTTATATGTCGATGACATGTTGCTTGCCAGCAATGATATAGGCTTATTGCATGAAACCAAGAGATTTCTATTAAAGAAATTTGAGATGAAAGATCTTGGGGAAGCCTCTTTTGTATTGGGCATACAGATATATCGGGATCGCTCTAGGGGTATACTTGGATTATCACAAAAGAGCTATATCGAAAAGGTTCTTAAAAGGTTTAGCATGCAAAATTGTAAACCAGAGGATACCCCTGTGACTAAGGGAGATAAATTCAATCTCAATCAATGCCCCAAGAATGATTTTGAGATTAAGGAGATGCGTAGATTCCCTCACAAGAGTAGGAGTCTAATGTATGCCAGTGTAATGCGGTCCCGATATTAATGACGTGGTTGGAATATTGGGTAGATACTTAAGTAATCCTGGATTGGATCACTGAAAAGCAGCCAATCGAGTCTTGAGGTATTTGCAGAGAACAAAAGAATACATGCTCATGTATCGGAGGTCGGACCAGTTAGAGATCATTGGGTATTTCGACCATTGTGCCGGATGCTAAGATAGCATGAAATCTATCAAAGAAATGCTTTGCCGGAGGAGCCATCTCTTGAAAGAGTGCTAAGCAGACACTCATAGCTTCATCCACCATGGCAGCTGAGTTTGTAGCATGCTATGAGGCGTTTAATCATGGAATATGACTGTGAAATTTTGTCACTGGGCTGCGAATTGTGGATGGCATTGAAAGGCCACTTAAGTTATTATGTGACAATAAGTCAGCAGTGCTGTATTCCAACAATAACAGGAGCTCGACGAAGTCGAAACATATAGACATCAAGTTTCTAGCTGTTAAAGAAAGAGTTCAGAGTGGACTTATATCTATAGAGCATATTGGGACAAACTCCATAATTGCGGATCCGCTGACTAAGGGCTTACCACCCAAAGTCTTTCATGAGCACACTGCTCATATGGATGTTTTATCTCTTCAGCATATGTCATTTTAGTGGGAGTTTATATTTTAAATGCTTTTATTTGTAGACATATTTGTTATGATTTTATGGATATTATATGATTATTTACTGCAGTATAAAATATTCAGTTCATATTTACTCTGATTTTTGGTATGGTTTGATCTCACTAAGGTTTTAACGTGGATCAGTTAGAAATAGGTATGTTAAGATCACACTACATGAAATTTTCATGCTACACATCCATGCTTGATCTGTGTTGTGGGTTGTATTGATATACGTGACCATTGATGGGTCTAGTTGCGACAAATGCAATGGAGATCGCTTTGATCCTATGTTGATATAACTGATAGACGAGATTGTTAAGGATGCATATTATTTGATAGAAAAATTCATGAGCTCATAAGGTTATATCATAATTCATATTTATATAGTAACATATATGGCCCAAGTGGGAGATTGTTGGATTTAAATCTAATATATGGGTCAATATATTAAATAAATATGTATTATGTGCTATCAATCAGGTTAGCTCATTAAAGTGATCTAATTTAGGGATTGGGCTTTTAATGCATAATTAAAGTATGGGCCTCCTATGTGTAGAGACCAAAATATAATTATTAATTCTATGATGGGCTGAATTGATAATTATGAATAACTGATTTAGTTATAAATAGGGTTGTGATTCCCTAAATCTCTATGTAGAATCTCTTTCTGATTTCCCATCTTCAGAAGGATTAGGGTTTCTCTAAGGAGGATATATACATATAAGATTTGGAAGACCTACATCTCAAAACTCAAGAATCACATCTTACTCCATAGATTCAGGTATGGTTCCGCATCTTCTTAATTATCTCAATAGTTTGACATGAACGATCCTTGCGATTGATTAGGGTTTTTTTTATTAAAGCAAAATGTTTTATCTTTTCTTGATATAACAATACATTGTTGCTTTTCTTTTCATGTCATGAATTTGAATTAGCCTTGTAGGGCAGATGTTCCAAATGTATATTCATTTCTCCTTTTAGTCACATATCCCTTAACATAATGCATGTACATCTAAACAAAATTTGGTTGGATTTCGTCCTTCATGCAAATTTACTTTAATATCCATTGCAAACAAATAATTAAGATTTTGAGCATGGACTTTTCTCGATTCATAAAATATATCAAAATATAATCCACGAACGGAACGACGCAATAATCGGGGTTATTATTTTACACTCTACCCATATAAACCATTTTGCCCAATGTATCATGAAGACGTGGGATAAAAATACACACTAACACACATGCATTAAACTTAAACAATCGGACACACGTACAAATGACTTCATTAGTACATTTATTATCAGATAAGCAAAATGTTAAACGAAATATCTTTCTGCACTCAAACAATAATAAAGTACTATAAATATCAACGATAAACCTCAATAACTGATCTTAAACCCAAAATAGGTAAAATCTTGTAGCCTCTGAAGCCTGCATCAATGAAAATTTTCTTCCATACTTGTTCAGATCTTTGCTTGCCAGGAGTATGAACCATCATATGAACATCAAAGAAAAATTGGGTCTGAGCCAATTCATGATCAACAATACTTGTGTCCATAACCATTTCCATTATAATCACTTTACCACCATCTTCTTTAAGAGGAATAGCTTCCTTGCAATTTTGAGTATTTTCACACATTCTTCATCACTCCAATCATGTAAAACCCACTGCATTAGAAAAGAAAAAGCGTAAAGTTTAGAAATTTTATATGTTTGAGAATTCTTCTATTGAAATTTTTCGTAAGTAATAGAATATATTGTAAATTTCACAAAACCCTTGAAGTTTGTGGTCTCGTTGCCCTAGCCCTCTAACCTTTATAAATCAAAGAAAACCTTTAGAACTTGCTTATTTAAGTATCATGACTAACAATAATTAGTTTAAGTTGTCATTTGATTCACATGTAATATATTTGGGTCAATTTTTAATAGCAATTAAATTAAACAGAGTGGTTTAATATTGCAAGATATCTAACTACTATCTGACAACTAGACATAAGCATGTGCATCCTATACACCGTGATTTATTGTCGGTCCTACTCATTGACTCTCTATTTGATCACATACTTTGTTTGCAGTGTATTTGCAACTACGCTAGTTTTATATAGTTACATAATCGTGGAGATGGTCGAAATTGGGGATTAATATGTTCAAATGACAACTTTATTTGTAACGGAAATACATAATTTACCTTGAGCAATACTGCATCCGCCGTTGGCACATAATCAAACATATCGCCTCCGACAAACTTCACCTCCTCGCTCTCCTCCAACCTCTCAACCACATGAGGCAGCTCGAGCACCATGCACTTCAACCCGAACTCCTTCGCAGCTGCGGGACCCAGCGTGCCCGTGCCCTCCGACATCAACCAATGACCTCAACCCTTGGAAAACCTCACCACAATCCCTCACTATGATCTCCGTAGTGAAACTAGCATCGCTCGACATCCCTCATTCAACATGTCACTAAATACTAGCATTTTTAGTGGCATCCCACAGGCATCCCGTGTGCTATTTCAAAGGCGGTAGTGGGCTCGTCGCCTTTGAACCACTCATAAGAAAATACCACGGACGAAGAAAAATTTGGTCCAACATTACAAGAACAAGTGGAGAAGCATTACTTTTATTTTTTGTAAGAAAAATTTGAGAAACGACAGTCAGAGAAAAAACTGATTCTTCGTCGTTTACACCAATTTTCTCTTCGGAGAGGAATTTGGAATGAACCAAGAGACTCATGAGGCGTCGGAGACAAGGAGTTTTCGACGGAGGGATTGACAGAGAGTCCGATAGATCGGAGAGAGTGATGGAGTTGCCGTGATTGTGAATGATGTCGGGTATGTTGAGCTCTAGGGCACATTTTAGTGAGAGTTTATATTTTAAATGCTTTTATTTGTAGACATATTTGTTATGATTTTATGGATATTATATGATTATTTACTGCAGATAAAATATTCAGTTCATATTTACTCGATTTTGGTATGGTTTGATATCACTAAGCTTTTAACGTGGATCAGTTAGAAATAGGTATGTTAAGATCACACTACATGAAATTTACATGCTACACATCCATGCTTGATCTGTGTTGTGGGTTGTATTGATATACGTGACCATTGATGGGTCTATTTGCGACAAATGCAATGGAGATCACTTTGATCCTATGTTGATATAACTGATAGACGAGATTGTTAAGGATGCATATTATTTGATAGAAAAATTCATGAGCTCATAAGGTTATATCATAATTCATATTTATATAGTAACATATATGGCCCAAGTGGGAGATTGTTGGATTTAAATCTAATATATGGGTCAATATATTAAATAAATATGTATTATGTGCTATCAATCAAGGTTAGCCCATTAAAGTGATCTAATTTAGGGATTGGGCTTTTAATGCATAATTAAAGTATGGGCCTACTATGTGTAGAGACCAAAATATAATTATTAATTCTATGATGGGCTAAATTGATAATTATGAATAACTGATTCAATTATAAATAGGGTTGTGGTTCCCCAAATCTCTATGTAGAATCTCTTTCTGATTTCCCATCTTCAGAAGGATTAGGATTTCTCTAAGGAGGATATATACATATAAGATTTGGAAGACCTACATCTCAAAACTCAAGAATCACATCTTACTCCATAGATTCAGGTATGATTCCGCATCTTTTTAATTATCTCAATAGTTTGACATGAACGATCCTTGCGATTGATTAGGGTTTTATTTATTAAAGCAAAATGTTTTATCTTTTCTTGATATAACAATACATTGTTGCTTTTCTTTTCATGTCATGAATTTGAATTCGCCTTGTAGGGCAGATGTTCCAAATGTATATTCATTTCGCCTTTTAGTCACATATCCCTTAACATAATGCATGTACATCTAAACAAAAATTGGTTGGATTTTGTCCTTCATGCAAATTTACTTTAATATCCATTGCAAAAAAATAATTAAGATTTTGAGCATGGACTTTTCTCGATTCATAAAATATATCAAAATATAATCCACGAACCGAACGACCCAATAATCGGGGTTATTATTTTATACTCTACCCATATAAACAATTTTGTCCAATGTATCATGAAGACGTGGGATAAAAATACACACTAACGCACATGCATTAAACTTAAACAATCGGACACACGTACAAATGACTTCATTAATACATTTATTATCAGATAAGCAAAATGTTAAACGAAATATCTTTCTGCACTCAAACAATAATAAAGGACTATAAATATCAACGATAAACCTCAATAACTGATCTTAAACCCAAAATAGGTAAAATCTTGTAGCCTCTGAAGCCTGCATCAATGAAAATTTTCTTCCACACTTGTTCAGATCTTTGCTTGCCAGGAGTATGAACCATCATATGAACATCAAAGAAAAATTGGGTCTGAGCCAATTCATGATCAACAATACTTGTGTCCATAACCATTTCCATTATAATCACTTTACCACCATCTTCTTTAAGAGGAATAGCTTCCTTGCAATTTTTGAGTATTTTCACACATTCTTCATCACTCCAATCATGTAAAACCCACTGCATTAGAAAAGAAAAAGCGTAAAGTTTAGAAATTTTATATGTTTGAGAATTCTTCTATTGAAATTTTTCGTAAGTAATAGAAGATATTGTAAATTTCACAAAACCCCTTGAAGTTTGTGGTCTCGTTGCCCTAGCCCTCTAACCTTTATAAATCAAAGAAAACCTTTAGAACTTGCTTATTTAAGTATCATGACTAACAATAATTAGTTTAAGTTGTCATTTGATTCACATGTAATATATTTGCGTCAATTTTTTAATAGCAATTAAATTAAACAGAGTGGTTTAATATTGCAAGATATCTAACTACTATCTGACAACTAGACATAAGCATGTGCATCCTATACACCGTGATTTATTGTCGGTCCTACTCATTGACTCTCTATTTGATCACATACTTTGTTTGCAGTGTATTTGCAACTACGCTAGTTTTATATAGTTACATAATCGTGGAGATGGTCGAAATTGGGGATTAATATGTTCAAATGACAACTTTATTTGTAACGGAAATACATAATTTACCTTGAGCAATACTGCATCCGCCGTTGGCACATAATCAAACATATCGCCTCCGACAAACTTCACCTCCTCGCTCTCCTCCAACCTCTCAACCACATGAGGCAGCTCGAGCACCATGC
Source organism: Asparagus setaceus (assembly GCA_012295165.1). Classification (NCBI taxonomy): domain Eukaryota; kingdom Viridiplantae; phylum Streptophyta; class Magnoliopsida; order Asparagales; family Asparagaceae; genus Asparagus; species Asparagus setaceus. The sequence goes on along the minus strand of CM022708.1, from coordinate 35,977,778 downwards.
ACTTCAACCCGAACTCCCTCGCAACTGCACGGGCCAACGTGCCCGTGCCCCCTCCGACATCAACCAATGACCTCAACCCTTGGAAAACCTCACCACAATCCCTCACTATGATCTCCGTAGTGAAACTAGCATCGCTCGACATCCCCTCATTCAACATGTCACTAAATACTAGCATTTTTTTAGTGGCATCCCACACGGGCATCCCGTGTGCTATTTCAAAGGCGGTAGTGGGCTCGTCGCCTTTGAACCACTCGCTAAGAAAATACCACGGACGAAGAAAAATTTGGTCCAACATTACAAGAACAAGTGGAGAAGCATTACTTTTATTTTTTGTAAGAAAAATTTGAGAAACGACAGTCAGAGAAAAAACTGATTCTTCGTCGTTTACACCAATTTTCTCTTCGGAGAGGAATTTGGAATGAACCAAGAGACTCATGAGGCGTCGGAGACAAGGAGTTTTCGACGGAGGGATTGACAGAGAGTCCGATAGATCGGAGAGAGTGATGGAGTTGCCGTGATTGTGAATGATGTCGGGTATGTTGAGCTCTAGGGCACATTTTAGTGAGATAGAGTTTATGAAGCTAAATGTGTGGTTCCATATATGGGATTGAGCTTTGAGTAGCTCTTGTGAGCTATCTGCATGAAGAGATCCCATGGTGCTCATTTTGATATCTTACATGAATATTTTGTTCTTAATTTATATAGAGTGTATTGGGTAAGTAGCTAGGAGTTGACGTGAATAAATGTATAAAGTTAAACTATATTGGATTTGGTTTTAGGAGAAATGGATTTATGTGAAGTTAAATAAAATTAACACGTGGGACGCGTAGATGTTATATATTCATGGTTGATAACATGGGTTGTCTTGGGGCCATCATAAAAGATCAACTTGACGTAACGTTTAAAATGAATGAAACTTGGGTTTATTTTTTTATTTACATCATTAAAGAAAGCTGCATATATCACACGGATAGTGGAGTTCACATACCTACTCATTAAAAAAAAAAAAAAAGTTAAGCAAATAATACACGCCTATATTATTATATAGTAATAATGTTTGGGTGTCCTTTTAACTTGAAATTGTCCCGGACAGCTGGAGAGAGTATTTGCATTAATATTGTACAAGATGTCTATCCTTTATTAGTGTTAGTACTTATTCAAGATTAGACATTTCTTTAGTGAATCATTAATATAATGGATCAGTGATATTGGATATTTCCTGACCAATCATTAATATATATTCAATGTGGGAGTTAATAATTCAAGAGCCAACAACTAATCAGAAGTTTGTGAATTATAACAAAATTGAATGCGCCAGTGTCGGCATAGCTTAAATATGCATAAGGTGGTTGAAACATAGTTGCATAATTAATGTATTACTATATATATTTGTCAAATTTTGCGTAGTTATGTTCATGCAAGTCAGTATTTTGTAATCTATATACTTTATAACTTTTATTTACTTCTACAAAGTATTTTCTAACAAGGCTACATTTGACCATTCATAATCTTTGACCATTACAACTTAGAAGCTCCAAGATCTGTATTCATGGGTATTCATACAACTTTCTCTACATTTCTAATTGTACACGATTTCTGTATAAATAAGAAATAATGGGTATAGGTTGACATATTATTTTGCTAAATGAGCTATAAAAAAGATAGTAAAATTGTAAGGGTCATCTTATAATAGTTACTTTAGAGTATATATGGGCCTTATAGTGGGTATAGGCATTACCGAGTCGAGATGCCGACTTCGATCGTGTGTATATGAGGCATCCATAACAAATCTCCACCTTGACTCAAATACACCAATAATTCCTCACTCCAAAAAGCTAATTTACTCCACCTTCTCCAACAACCTCGCAGGACATCAAGTGCGACACATATTGATCAAGTCCAAGCCCAGCTTGAACTTGCCAACTAAAAGAGGCCTCCTCAATAAATAGAATGAATTGTCAGCACGACGACCGTAGCTCTTAGTGAAGTCATCATCTGAAGTAGCTCCTGATTAACTAAAGGGCACAAAATTGTCTACAGATAATGCATAAGCTACTGTATCTTCATATCTTCGTGGTGGTCGAATATCTCGTCTAGACCGATCTCTAGCAATAGTGTATTCCCGCTCTTCCTTCAACTGCTAAGGTGCTTCATCTATTTGAACGGGATTTGGCTGTTGAACTCCCGTAGTCTTATCCTGCTGAAGAGCTGAATCACGAATTTCTAACTCCACCTTCTATCCTGTAGTACGCGCCTTATCATCAACTGAAACTGGTGACTATTGTGGAACATAGTAGACTCATTAAAAGTGACATCACGGCTGATAATAATTAGGAAATTAATTATTTGTTAAGTGCTAACCATCTATGGTTAAAATTTTGGAAGGAATATGTAATAAAGGGACCTATTTTGAAATAATTATAGGATTTGAGGGATCTAAGATCCATTTCAATAATTTGGGGAACTAATATCAAAATATTAAAGATTTGAGGGACTAATATCAATAATCCTATTAAATATCAAATAGAAATTCACGATTCTTACATTTAAATAAACGTTTTTATTTTCCACAAGATTAGTTATATGTTTAATGAGGGTATATAAATCATATTTGTGGGGAAAAATAACCTAAGGACCTGTTTCGCTATTTTCTAAGAAATAACAAAAAAACCAATTCTAGCAAAAATAAGCTCATCTCTACATAATTATCATTACTTCTCATTGACCCTAATCACGTGCTAAGGACGCATATAAATTTAACAAAAAAATCTAACAGAATCTGGATGAATATCAAAGTGAAATTTAATTGAAGCTTTAAGGTACAAAAGTGTTAGAAAAATTATCCGACGCATCAAAGTGAAGTGGGCAAACTTTGGGTACCAAAGGGGAAAAAGCCGTCAAGTATTAGTCCCTTAAATCTTTTACAATTTTAAATTAATCCTTCAAATCATTGAAATTGTTATTAAGTCCCCATCTTAAGCTATTTTCAATTAGCCACGCAAATTAGTGAAATAGCTATTAGATCCCTCTCCTTAATTTATTTGAAATTAGTTTTCAAATTAAAAATAGAATTAACAACTAGAGTGATTTATTTCAAACAAGTTATACCAATTGAGGGTCTAATAGAAATTTCAATAGACAACAACTTGGAAGAACTCCTGAATGTTTCTTAATCTCAGATGTGCTCAAATCAATGGAATGACTAACTCAATATTTCAACAAGGCATTTCTTGAACAGAAGAAGATTATGTAAACACTTATTTGAAATTTCACTTACCAAAGTTCATTGGGAAGAATCTTTTGAAAAATTGGCCATGATATATCAAAAGATTGGACATGATATATCCGATCCATACATAATATAATGAAAAATGGATACAAAGTTTTGAATGCTAGTTAGTATCGGCAGTGAGTTTTAAAAATATCTTAAAAACCATGACACATGTTTGGAAGAAATTCCATTTTAAGAGATTTGAAAAATAGAGCAAGCACATGCATTGCATGTGCCCCGCTTGCTCGTATAAGTAATAGAATGGATCAGTGATATTGGATATTTCCTGACCAATCATTAATATATATTCAATGTGGGAGTTAATAATTCAAGAGCCAACAACTAATCAGAAGTTTGTGAATTATAACAAAATTGAATGCGCCAGTGTCGGCATAGCTTAAATATGCATAAGGTGGTTGAAACATAGTTGCATAATTAATGTATTACTATATATATTTGTCAAATTTTGCGTAGTTATGTTCATGCAAGTCAGTATTTTGTAATCTATATACTTTATAACTTTTATTTACTTCTACAAAGTATTTTCTAACAAGGCTACATTTGACCATTCATAATCTTTGACCATTACAACTTAGAAGCTCCAAGATCTGTATTCATGGGTATTCATACAACTTTCTCTACATTTCTAATTGTACACGATTTCTGTATAAATAAGAAATAATGGGTATAGGTTGACATATTATTTTGCTAAATGAGCTATAAAAAGATAGTAAAATTGTAAGGGTCATCTTATAATAGTTACTTTAGAGTATATATGGGCCTTATAGTGGGTATAGGCATTACAGTCGAGATGCCGACTTGATCGTGTGTATATGAGGCATCCATAACATCTCCACCTTGACTCAAATACACCAATAATTCCTCACTCCAAAAGCTAATTTACTCCACCTTCTCCAACAACCTCGCGGGGACATCAAGTGCGACACATATTGATCAAGTCCAAGCCCAGCGAACTTGCCAACTAAAAGAGGCCTCCTCAATAAATAGAATGAATTGTCGACCACGACGTGGTAGCTCTTAGTGAAGTCATCATCTGAAGTAGCTCTGATTAACTAAAGGGCACAAAATTGTCTGAATAATGCATAAGCTCTCGTATCTTCATATCTTCGTGGTGGTCGAATATCTCGTCTAGACCGATCTCTAGCAATAGTGTATTCCGCTCTTCCTTCAAGCGCTAAGGTGCTTCATCTATTTGAGCGAGTTTGGTGTTGAACTCCGTAGTCTTATCTGTGAAAGAGTTGAATCACAATTTCTAACTCCACCTTCTATCTGTAGTGTAGCCTTATCATCAATGGCTGGTGACTATTGTGGAACATAGTAGACTCATTAAAAGTGACATCACGTGATAATAATTAGGAAATTAATTATTTGTTAAGTGCTAACCATCTATGGTTAAAATTTTGGAAGGAATATGTAATAAAGGGACCTATTTTGAAATAATTATAGGATTTGAGGGATCTAAGATCCATTTCAATAATTTGGGGAACTAATATCAAAATATTAAAGATTTGAGGGACTAATATCAATAATCCTATTAAATATCAAATAGAAATTCACGATTCTTACATTTAAATAAACGTTTTTATTTTCCACAAGATTAGTTATATGTTTAATGAGGGTATATAAATCATATTTGTGGGAAAAAATAACCTAAGGACCTGTTTCGCTATTTTCTAAAATAACAAAACCAATTCTAGCAAAAATAAGCTCATCTCTACATAATTATCATTACTTCTCATTGACCCTAATCACGTGCTAAGGACGCATATAAATTTAACAAAAAATCTAACAGAATCTGGATGAATATCAAAGTGAAATTTAATTGAAGCTTTAAGGTACAAAAGTGTTAGAAAAATTATCCGACGCATCAAAGTGAAGTGGGCAAACTTTGGGTACCAAAGGGAAAAAGCCGTCAAGTATTAGTCCCTTAAATCTTTTACAATTTTAAATTAATCCTTCAAATCATTGAAATTGTTATTAAGTCCCCATCTTAAGCTATTTTCAATTAGCCACGCAAATTAGTGAAATAGCTATTAGATCCCTCTCCTTAATTTATTTGAAATTAGTTTTCAAATTAAAAATAGAATTAACAACTAGAGTGATTTATTTCAAACAAGTTATACCAATTGAGGGGTCTAATAGAAATTTCAATAGACAACAACTTGGAAGAACTCCTGAATGTTTCTTAATCTCAGATGTGCTCAAATCAATGGAATGACTAACTCAATATTTCAACAAGGCATTTCTTCGAACAGAAGAAGATTATGTAAACACTTATTTGAAATTTCACTTACCAAAGTTCATTGGGGAAGAATCTTTTGAAAAATTGGCCATGATATATCAAAAGATTGGACATGATATATCTGATCCATACATAATATAATGAAAAATGGATACAAAGTTTTGAATGCTAGTTAGTATCGGCAGTGAGTTTTAAAAATATCTTAAAAAACCATGACACATGTTTGGAAGAAATTCCATTTTAAGAGATTTGAAAAATAGAGCAAGCACATGCATTGCATGTGCCCCGCTTGCTCGTATAAGTAATAGAATAATGATAACTACACTCTTCAATACTGCTCCCACATTATAAAAGAGAAAAGCATGGGCTCCCTTGATGAGTCATCAGTTTGAAAAAAGTTAACGATGTTGGACCCACACTTTTCTCTTTTGTAATAATAAACATAGAAGCAGTGTAAGTGGAATAATGTAATTATTACTACTCTATGTAATAGCTTGAACAGTTCAATTCTTTGCTTGATTAAAGCATGAACTTATTTAAATTATTTCAACTTTTTATTGTTTTGAGAATCAATAGACACTAAACTTTTCAAACTTCATAATTATAAATTTAATATTTCTATTTCTTTCCAAACATGAGATTATATCAGAATAAGATTACCTAACACACTAGTATATTTGATTTCTATTGGGGATTTTAGTCCCCCTATTACGATCTCCGCAACTCAGAAACCAATCACAAACCATAATATATAAACAATCACAATAAAAAAGGAGAACACTAAGATTTAACATGGTTCAATCGACCAACTTCGACCTGCATCCAGGGAGCACAACACAAGAAAATTCACTATGTATCAGAAAAGAGAACTACAAGAGGAACCATTCAACTATCGTGTCTCAATCTTTCAATCTCACATACATAATTAACCTCTCATATTCTCTCCAAAATTCTCTCCTTATAATCTTTTGAACGGATAAAGACTGTGGAACTCTCTCCCAACCTTACAATCTTTTGCACAGACAAAGACTGTGAAACCTTCTCTTTTCATATACTATCTTGAATCCGGGTTATGCCCTCTACTGACTTAAATTTCAAGAATAGTAACTACATTCTTCTTTCTTTCTTGATTTTCCTCCAATAATAGAAGACTATATATAGAGAAATCAAAACTCTACTTCTAGCCTAACTTTCTAATTAGAATAGGATTCAAGTCCTATATCTTGATAGGACTCAATCTCCTAATCATGATAGATCTCTAATCCTATCTAACTCTTATAAAGTTATACAAAGAATCAAAGACATAATCCCAACAATTTCAACATTTACCTACCTACACACTATAAATACATACTAATTTATTCACCAATTTGATCTTTTTATAATGGCTCCAAGACAAAACCATGTTACCAACCATGAATATATGACTTCTAGCGTGTCTCACATGTTAATTTTATAGTATTAACTTCAATCCATTTCTCCTCAAGCCAAACCCAATTTGTCTTAAATTTGTATATTCATGTCAAATCCTATACTTACCCATATAAATTTGTATATTCATGTCAAATCCTATACTTAACCCATATAAATTTGTATATTCATGTCAAATCCTACTTACCCATATATACTCTTATAAATTAAGAACAAAGCATTCATGTAAGATATCAAAATGAGCACCATGGGATCTCTTCATGTAGATAGCTCGCAAGAGCTACTCAAAGCTCAATCCCATATATGGAACCACACATTTAGCTTCATAAACGCTATGTCACTGAAATGTGCCATAGAGCTCAACATACCCGATATCATTCACAATCACGGCGACTCCATCACTCTCTCCGATCTATCGGACTCTCTATCCATTCCTCGATCGAAAACTCCTTGTCTCCGACGCCTCATGAGTCTCTTGGTTCATTCTAAATTCTTCTCCGAAGAGAAAATTGGTGACAACCTCGAAGAATCAGTTTTTTCTCTGACCCTCGTTTCTCAAATTCTTCTGACGGAAAATAAAAGTAATGTTTCTCCATTTGTTCTTGTAATGTTGGAGTACCAAATTATTCTTCGTCCGTTGCATTTTCTTAGCGAGTGGTTCAAAGGCGACGAGCCCACTACCGCCTTTGAAATAGCACACGGGATGCCCGTGTGGGATGCTATGCGAAAAATGGTAGGATTTAGTGACATGTTCATTGAGGGGATGTCGAGCGATGCTAGTTTTACTACTGAGATCATAGTGAGGGATTGTGGTGAGGTGTTCCAAGGGTTGAGGTCTTTGGTTGATGTCGGAGGGGGCACGGGCACGTTGGCACGTGCAGTTGCCAAGGAGTTCGGTTTGAAATGCGCTGTGCTCGAGCTTCCTTATGTGGTTGAGGGGCTGGAGGAGAGCGAGGAGGTGAAGTTTGTCGGAGGAGATATGTTTGATTACGTGCCAACAGCGGATGCAGTATTGCTCAAGGTAAATTATGTATGTCCGTCGCAAACAAAGTTGTATTTTTAACATATTAATCCCCAAATTCGACCATCTCCACAATCATGTAACTATATGAAACTATCGAAGTTGCAAGTACACCTCCAGTTGCAGTCCATAACTTAAGTAGACCTGGACGTAAATCACATTTGCAACCAAAATGGAGAAGAATTGAAGTTATGCAATATTAGAACTTACAGGGAGTGTAATTAGATGCAATTTCATTTACACTGCAAACAGTTGCATTCAACCAGACAGCCTCTCAACTAACTATGTGATCAAACAATAAATCACAATGTATAGGATGCATATGCGTATGTCTAGTTGTTAGATAGTGGTTAGATATCTTGCAATATTAGCCCACTCTGTTTAACTTAGTTGTTATTAAACTTAGAGCAGGTCTTCATAGAGTTGGCTTCAATTTGCAAAATAACACTTCTTAAGTTGTTTGGCTAAAGTTGATTCCTAACCTCTATTTAAGACTCATTTACTTTCACTTGTGCTTAATTTATTTATCCCAAAAACTGGTATCACATTTGCAACTAGTATCAGGGCGAAGTTGTGACCCAAGTAAAAATGAAGTTCAATATGTGAAGCTCGAATGTGTCGGGAGGATGTCTTAATATAACTTAAGCTATTGGGTTAAAGTTCTCTAGATTTTAAAAATGAGAGAAAACTCTCATGCACTTGCAAAATTATACAAAGCCTTCTAATTTAAACTATAAAAAGAATATCATAAACAGCATTAACATGAGGGATGAGAAGTCTAAACTAGCCTTGCTAATATTCACAACCCAAAACACTCTCCTCCATTAAAATTAAAAGGTACATAAAGGCAAAATTGACCCAAGTATATTCTACCTACAAAAATTTCAATACGAGAGATTAAGCTGACATATAAAATTTTGTAAAGTTTTTGCTTCCTTTTTTGTCCCCTATTGCAGTGGGTTTTACATGATTGGAGTGATGAAGAATGTGTGAAAATACTCAAAAATTGCAAGGAGGCTATTCCTTTGAAGGAAAATGGTGGTAAAGTGATTATAATAGAAATGGTTATGGACTCAAGCATTGTTGGTCATGAATTAGCTCAGACTCAATTTCTCTTTGATCTTCACATGATGGCTCATACAACTGGCAAGCAAAGATCTGAACAAATGTGGAAGAAAATTTTCATGGATGTAGGTTTCAGAGGATATAAGATTTTGCCTATTTTGGGTTTAAGATCAGTTATTGAAGTTTATCGTTGATTATATAACACTTTGGTTATGGTTTGAGCCCAAAAAGATAACTAGCTCATTTTACATTTTGCTTGTCTGAAAATATATATAATATCCATAGTCATTTGTAGTGTGTGAGATTGTTTGAGTTGAATGTATGTGTTAGTGAGTATTTCTCTCCCACTTCTTCATGATATATACATTAGGCAATTGTATGTGTTATAATATAAAATTTTAACTCTCAATCTTTACATAACTTCAGAGTTTTCGTGGGTAAGATATCATTTTTTAATTCCAAGGAAAGATGAGGGATTCTAATTTCTTCCAAATATATGTAGGCTTCTCTCAGAATATAATAATCTGCAATTAGGCCTCTTTTTTTTCCTTTTCTTTCTTTTTTTTTCTTTATTATGGTGGAATTAAGAACAGTTCGATGATATGCTTCAAGAAGTAGTTGCTTACAAATATGGCTTGGACCAAAAGGTGATACATTTATATCTGCAAGTGTAGAACATGCACAAAAACATGCACAAGCAGTTTTCGGGCTTAGTAGTCGACTAATCTGCAGTAGTAGTCGACTAACTGCTGCATCTACGAAAGGTGTGTTTCTGCGTTGGAGTGCAGTAGTCGACTAATCTGATGAGTAGTCGACTAATCTGATGAGTAGTCGACTAATCTGAAGTAGTAGTCGACTAACTGGCAGATTCAAAACGGGTTTTGGTTTTAAACCGGTTCGTTTAGAGTTTATAAATAACCCTAAACCGATTATTAGGTAAGCTTGAAGCACGCTGGGATTTTCGAGGGTTTTGTGCATCTTTGGAGAGGAGATCTTTGAGAGATTGAGAGGTTTGTTTTAGGGTTTCTTTGTGAGAACTTGTAACCCTAATTTGTATTCTCTCTTTCTATTAGTGAAAATCCCCTCCTTACCCCGTGGACGTAGGCAACTTGTCAACCACGAAATCTCGTGGTCTTTACTCTTTTATTGTGTTTTGACTTTTCGTTTGTGGTGGTTTCTCTCGACGGTTCCGCGGTCCGCTTCAACAATTGGTATCGAGCTATTGTTCGATTGAAGTGGTGTAATTTCTAATTTGAGGGGTGTTCGGTGATTCCCGAGAAGCGGATTCACGAAGACAAACAGAGGATGAAGGCCAACCAAGAATCACCAAAGTGGGAAAATTCGAGATTGAAAAGTTCAATGGGAAGAACGACTTTTCCTATTGGAGGATGCGGATGAAAAACTTTCTAATTTACAAAAATTGCACAAGACTTTGGATGGAAAGGAGAAGAAGAACAAGGATATGTATGATGAGGATTGGGAGGAGTTGGATCCGAAGCACGCGCCGATTATCCTATGCCTCGAGAGGGATGTAGCTTTCTTGGTAGATGGAGAGGAAACGGTCAAGGGCGGTGGAAGAAGTTAGAGGGTACCTTCATGACGAAGAGTCTAACTAACCGATCTACTTAAAATCCAAATTGTATACTTGCAAGATGGAGGAGGGCTCATCAATCCGGAACACATCAACAAGTTTGATAGGATCATATCAGATTTGAAAGACATAGATGTTAAAGTAGGAGACGAGGATCGCGCTTCTACTACTTCTATCTCTGCCGAAGTCTTATGAGAACCTCGTTGCAAACACCGAGGCTTGTGGGAGAAAATCGAAGATGGATGAGACTAGAACGGCACTTCTAGCGACGATCTTCTGAAGACCGCAACTAGTGACATGGCCACCGGCGGTAACAGGAACAAGCGCAGGATTGTTTGCAAGAGGAAGGAGCAATGAGCGAGGAAAAGGCAAGGGAGGAAAGTCTAGATCTAAATCAAGACCTCTTGGCGGAAAAGGATGTTTCAAGTGCGGTGAAGCCGGGCATTTCAAAGTCGACCGTCCAAATAAGAGAGTAGGTGGAAAGAAGAACAACAACAAGACCGAGAGGAGAGAGGGCAAGGAAGAAGCGAGCTACGCTTCGTGAGGAAGGAGCGAAGGAGTGCTATGTCGTCACGGGTGGCGAGGAGATCTCCGGAAGTGGATACTTGATTCGGTTGCTCTTACCATATGTGTCCAAATAGAAAGTGGTTTACTACCCACAGAGGCATTGATGGTGGAACGGTATTGATGGGGAATAACCATGCTTGTAAAACAAGGGGCTAGGTAATATCAAAATTAAGATGCATGATGGAGTGGTTCGAACCTTGGCGGATGTGAGGCATGTTCCCGACTTGCGGAAGAATCTTATCTCTCAGGTGCTTTGGACTCCGGTGGTCGACTAACGTGTTGTAGTCGACTAATCTGATGAGTAGTCGACTAATCTGATGAGTAGTCGACTAATGCAGGCGATTCAAAACGGGTTTTGGTTTTAAACCCGGTTCGTTTAGAGTTTATAAATAACCCTAAACCGATTATTAGGTAAGCTTGAAGCACGCTTTTGGAGCAGCTTTTCGAGGGTTTTGTGCATCTTTGGAGAGGAGATCTTTGAGAGATTGAGAGGTTTGTTTTAGGGTTTCTTTGTGAGAACTTGTAACCCTAATTTGTATTCTCTTTCTATTAGTGAAAATCCCCTCCTTACCCCGTGGACGTAGGCAACTTGTCAACCACGAAATCTCGTGTCTTTACTCTTTTATTGTGTTTTGACTTTTCTGTTTGTGGTGGTTTCTCGACGGTTCACCTGGTCCAGCAACAACAATGGTATCGAGCTATTGTTCGATTGAAGTGGTGTAATTTCTAATTTGAGGGGTGTTCGGTGATTCCCGAGAAGCGGATTCACGAAGACAAACAGAGGATGAAGGCCAACCAAGAATCACCAAAGTGGGAAAATTCGAGATTGAAAAGTTCAATGGGAAGAACGACTTTTCCTATTGGAGGATGCGGATGAAAAACTTTCTAATTTCGCAAAAATTGCACAAGACTTTGGATGGAAAGGAGAAGAAGAACAAGGATATGTATGATGAGGATTGGGAGGAGTTGGATCCGAAGCACGCGCCGATTATCCTATGCCTCGAGAGGGATGTAGCTTTCTTGGTAGATGGAGAGGAAACGGTCAAGGGCGTGGAAGAAGTTAGAGGGTACCTTCATGACGAAGAGTCTAACTAACCGGATCTACTTAAAATCCAAATTGTATACTTGCAAGATGGAGGAGGGCTCATCAATCCGGAACACATCAACAAGTTTGATAGGATCATATCGATTTGAAAGACATAGATGTTAAAGTAGGAGACGAGGATCAGCGCTTCTACTTCTATCTCTCGCCAAGTCTTATGAGAACCTGTTGCAAACACCGAGGCTTGTGGGAGAAAATCGAAGATGGATGAGACTAGAACGGCACTTCTAGCGACGATCTTCTGAAGATCGCAACTAGTGACATGGCCACTGGCGGTAACAGGGAACAAGCGCAGGGATTGTTTGCAAGAGGAAGGAGCAATGAGCGAGGAAAAGGCAAGGGAGGAAAGTCTAGATCTAAATCAAGACCTCTTGCGGGAAAAGGATGTTTCAAGTGCGGTGAAGCCGGGCATTTCAAAGTCGACCGTCCAAATAAGAGAGTAGGTGGAAAGAAGAACAACAACAAGACCGAGAGGAGAGAGGGCAAGGAAGAAGCGAAGCTACGTTTGAGAGGAAGGGAGCGAAGGAGTGCTATGTCGTCAACGCGTGCAGGAGATCTCCGGAAGTGGATACTTGATTCTCGGTTGCTCTTACCATATGTGTCCAAATAGAAAGTGGTTTACTACCTACGAGGCATTGATGGTGGAACGGTATTGATGGGGAATAACCATGCTTGTAAAACAGTGGGGCTAGGTAATATCAAAATTAAGATGCATGATGGAGTGGTTCGAACCTTGACGGATGTGAGGCATGTTCCGACTTGCGGAAGAATCTTATCTCGTTGGTGCTTTGGACTCCGGTGGTTGCGGATTGTGACGAAAACGGAGTGAAGAAGGTTGTTCGTGGTTCCTTAGTAGTGATGAAGGGTGTTCGCCACGGTAATCTATATACTCTCTCGTGTACCCAGCGTACAAGAGATGCTGGAACTGAAGGAAGTGGTGGAGACCCATGTGAGCACACGGTTATGGCATAGGCGGCTTGGGCATATGTCGAGAAGGGTCTAGTTCTCGCTTGGTAAAGAGGGTCTCAAGAATCAAGGAACCTAGCATGGATTTTTGCGAGGATTGTGTGTATGGAAAGTCACATGGTCAAGTTTCTGAACAGCAAGTCTAAGAGCGAGGATACTAGATTATGTGCACACGGATGTTTGGGGTCCGGCCGCATAACTTCCAAGGGTGGTTCCGTATTATGTCTCGTTTATAGATGATTATTCTAGGTATGCTTGGATTTACTTTCAAGCATAAGAATGAGGTGTTCGAGACATTCAAGAAGTGGAGAACAATGGTTGAGAACAGACAGAAAGAAATTGAAGACGCCGAGATCCGATAACGGTACAGAGTATACGATGGTGCTTTCAAGGAGTTCCCGTGATCGAGGGAATTGTTCGACACCGACACCGTGTCTACACCACGCCAGAATGGGGTCGCGAGATCGAACCAACACCGCGGAGAAAGCAAAGGAGTATGCGATCTTATGCGTGATTGGGCAACGAATGGTGGGCGAAGCGGTGGCTACTGCTTGTTACATTGTGAACCGCTCACCACATTCGACATTGATGGTGATACACCCTATAGGTGGTCGGGGACATGCGATTATGATAGGCTCGTAATTTTCTGAAATGCCGCTACTATCACGCCAACGAGGGAAAGCTTGACGCGAGGCCAAGAAAGCAATATTCTTGGGATATGCAAGGGCGAAAAGGCTATCGCCTTTGGTGTCGGAAGATTCAAAGTTCGTGATCGCAGGATGTTACCTTTGATGAGAAATCCATGATTGCTAGGGCGCCCAAGGATGATGGTGTTATGACGGTGAGACTTCTAAGTCTCGTGTTATTGAAATAGAACCTAAAGACCAACTAGGTTCTAATCGTGCTCAAGTGGGAAGTCGTAGATGATGAGCTTGAGCAGAGGAGGTTCAGCAGAAAATACACAGCACTACAACAACAGCAGCTCGAGGATAATTTGGCTTCCACTAGGCCAAAGCGAGCATACAAGCGTGTTTTGAAGTCGGGGCTGATCAACCCCTGAAGCACTATGGGCGCTAATATGGTTGAATACGACTCTGGGTGGAGGAGGACGAGCCTCCTTCAAGGAAGCTATTCGGGACAAGGATAGTGAGAATTGGTTAGGCTGCGATGGAGGAAGAGATGGAATCTCTTCTGAAGAACCAAACATGGGAGGTGGTCCCATTGCCCGTAGGAAGAAAAGCTATTGGTTGTAAGTGGGTGTATAAAAGAAAGGAAGATCTTTGAGCTTCGGTGGTGTAAGATACAAGGCGAGGCTAGTGGCTAAGGGTTTTGCACGTAAAGAGGGTGTGGATTACAATGAGATATTTTCTCCGGTGGTGAAACATACTTCTATTCGGTGCTATTGAGTATTGTTGCTCATGGTGATTTTGAGTCGGATCAACTCGATGTTAAAACGACCTTCTTGCACCGGAGACTTGGATAAAGAGATCTACATGCATCAACCCGAGGGCTACAAGGTTGAGGATAAGGAGAATCATGTGTGTCGCTTGAGGAAGTCACCGTATGGATTAAAGCAATCTCCCGGCGATGGTACAAGCGATTTGACTCCTTCATCTTTGAAGCATGGGTTTTCCGCGATCATGATTGTTGTGTTTACATTCGGAAGCTTGCGGAGGTAATTTTATCTATCTTCTTTGTATGTGGATGACATGCTTATTGCTTCTAAGAGCGGGGTGGAGATAGATAGGTTGAAATCTCAACTTGGTGAAGAGTTCGAGATGAAGGACATGGGTGCCGCTAGAAAAATACCGGGTATGGAGATTAGAAGAGAGCGGCGAATCGACGATTGTTCTTGAGTCGGAAGGGCTACATAGAGCCGTGATCGCGAGGTTCGGGATGCAAAGTGCTAAGTCGGTGGTGACTCCATTGGCTCCACACTTTAGGCTTCTAATCAATCTCCCACTACAATGAAGAGAAGGCACATGGAGCGTGTTCCCTATGCTAGTGAAGAAAACAAATTAATTTAAACAACTGTACTTTTTAAAGATAAAAGAATGAACCTTTTCCGGATTCATTCTGATTTCAAAATAGATTTTTTCTCAATTTCACGATATTCATCTTTTTTTTCCATTGAGTGGGTCATTTGATGATACAAAGTTTAGTCCCACATCGGATATGTGTTTTTAACTCGAAGAACAAGACTAAGGAAGATACTAGGAGTAGTGCTTCACATTTAGTGGAGTTGTTGTGGCTTAATCATTTGTCGTTGCATAGAACCGGAAGGTTCTAAACATAATTTCATTTTTTTTCTCATTCTTCCATTCTCATATATTTCTATCTTTATTATAAATATTAATTTTCTTTATTATTAAATAAATCACAAGTTCAGGCCTTTCCTAAGAGAAAATAATACCTTCAGTGGTAAAAACCATGTGCCAAGTCTCTCCAGGAGCATCATCACCAGTGATCTTGGTATTAAGGAGGCATCTCCCTGTGTATGGTGTCTTGGGCTTGAACTTGTTGGTAACAACACCCTCTTCATTTTTCTTTGATACTTTTTCAACCTTTGCAGGAGTCTCTGTAGTAACCTGAGCTTTTATAGACCCTGGCTTTACACTTGCGGATACATTTCTTGGGTACAAGCTTATCTGCAAAAAGCCGTAAATGCTGTAGTCAAATTTTAGTTTCCACCATTGATTCGTAATCGTTGACAATGATAATCAAAATTTCATGTTATATAAAAAAGATTGCAGCATTTGTTGCAGTTTTGTGGATACGTTTCTCAGGTGCAAATTTGCAACAATACGCAAATGTTGCCGTAAAAATTTTGATTTGCAACTATTGATTAGCAGTAGTTTGCTCACTTTGGCATATTGTCTACAATTTTTATTTTATTTTATTTATTTATTTTTTTGATAACCCAGTTTGGAATCGAACCCAAGACCGTGGCAGTCATATTGGAACTTCCCAACCTCCTGGATCACCGGGTCATATTGTCTATAATTTTCTACAGGAACAATTGTGTTGCTTTTCATTTTTGTAATTTTGAAGACGTGCTGACATGCTGTCTTTATAGCTGGATGTTTCATTGAGTCCTCATTAGTGAAACATTTTATGGTCAAAAAAAAAACATTATTGGTTATCATCATGAACTTTAGGAATGGTTATTAGATCTTTAATTTATAGAAAATATATATATATTAATTTGATGTAATCATTTTGGCTACAGCAAATACTGCAATTTCCTTGCAGTCAAAATGGAAAAATTAATATGATGTTCTCATGTTAATGAACTCCAACTTACATACTGTAATTAGGACTAAAGTTAAATAAACATTTTATTTGCAGTATCCACACAATAAAAGGTGTGAATCCAATAAGATTTTACGACTAACCAAATACTGCATTTGCATTCACAAATAGATTTTCACAGTAAAAAACAGATATCAGAACCATGTATTTGAGATTACTTTCCTGCAATAAATGCTATGCGCGATATTACTGTATGCAAATATTTGATGTATTTAGGATTATAGCATATTAAACAGACTTTAGTTTTCTATGTTCATGAGTGCGTTGCAATAGGATTAATACCTTGTTGAAGTTGATCCTGTCAGTAGAAGAGATGGAGGTTTTTGCAGGCAGAAGAGAAGAGGATTTCGACGTAGGAACAGAGACTGAGGCTGTGACAGCAGCAGAAGCCATTGTTGGCAAGTTTCGGTTATGTTGCTTTGATTTCAAGAGAAAACAGAGAGAAGGGGAGATAATAAGGAGAAGAGCTAGGTTCAAAAATAAAAGAGGGAGTTTGAGGATTGGGGAGGATTTTTAATGGGTGGAGGAGATTGTGGGAGGAAATGAAGTGGTGGTTGTATATTTGGAAGGGCATATGAGATTTTTGTAGGAGTGGATAAAATGCTTGATTGCAACTCTTTGAGATTAGTATTTGTGATTCAGTCACTCACTTCACTGTATGAGTGTGAACTTAGTGGTAATATCTACTCTGAATGTTAGTTTGCTCAAGTTATAGAAACTGTTGAGAATTATTATTACTATTATTTATAAAAAGATAGACCTCCCAAGCTTAATCCTTCTTTTACAAGTGAGTGAACTTTAATAGGACATGAGCAATAGTTGTTTATTCTAGATATTTAGGGTGTGGTTGTGATCTTTGTAAAAGGTTGGCTTCAACTAGGTTTAAATATTTTTGTTTAGACAAAAGTAGGAATCTGGCCTTTGTTTCTTGAAATATAGGCCTTAAAAAGTAGTTCTTTTGGACCAGGGGGTTGGTCCAAAAAAGCTGCTTATGCCGGGCGGGCGGTCCCAGCCTGGATTTTGTGTAGTTTGTCAAACATACACGTGTAGAAACTACTACGATATTGCTTACGGTATAAAATGTTGGTCCTTTTCACTTCTTCAACTCGAGGGCTACAAGGTTGAGGATAAGGAGAATCATGTGTGTCGTTTGAGGAAGTCAACTGTATGGATTAAAGCAATCTCCCGGCGATGGTACAAGCGATTTGACTCCTTCATCTTGAAGCATGGGTTTTCCGCGATCATGATTGTTGTGTTTACATTCGGAAGCTTGCGGAGGTAATTTTATCTATCTTCTTTGTATGTGGATGACATGCTTATTGCTTCTAAGAGCGGGGTGGAGATAGATAGGTTGAAATCTCAACTTGGTGAAGAGTTCGAGATGAAGGACATGGGTCTTGCTAGAAAAATCCGGGTATGGAGATTAGAAGAGAGCGGATCGCGATTGTTCTTAGTCGGAAGGGCTACATAGAGCGGTGTCCGAGGTTCGGATGCAAAGTGCTAAGTCGGTGGTGACTCCATTGGCTCCACACTTTAGGCTTCTGGTAATCAATCTCCCACTACAGTGAGAGAGAAGGCACATGGGCGTGTTCCCTATGCTAGTGCGATTGGCGGTTAATGTATGCAATGGTGTATACACCCGAATATTTCACAGCGGTTAGTGTGGTGATGGATTCATGGCGAATCAGGAAAGGCACCGGGAAGCAAGATGAAGTGGGTCCTCAGGTACTTAAAGTCTGATTGATGGGTCTACGTGTTTTGGTGGAGAAACATGTCATTAGGTTTGTGGACTCGATTATCGGGCGATCTAGATAGACGGCGATCTACTCGGTTATGTATTCAAGATACATGGGGCTCCGGTTAGTTGGCGATCGATGTTGCGTGCTCTGATGACACTTTCTACTCAGTGGAAAGTACATGGCCATGGCGAGGAGTGAAGGAAGCATTGTGGTTATGGGGTCTTCTAGATGATTTGGGGATTGGCGAGCGTGAACTTGTGGTGTGGCAGTCAAAGTGCAATTCACTTGGCGAAGAATCAAGTTCATCATGCTCGTACCAAGCATATCGATGTCGTATCATTTTGTGCGGGATGTCATTGAGGAAGGTGATATTTCTCTCATGAAGGTGCACACGAATGAGAATCCCGGACATGTTAACCAAGGTGGTCACGGTGTAAGTTTAAGCATTGCTTAGACTTGCTTCATATCACTCGTGTTGATTTGCCCAAGGGGCATGGCCCTTAGTGGTAATGGGTAAAGTGGAGATGATTTGAGGTGAACTACGGTGAGCTTGATCCGGTGGAAGTGCGTAGGCGTCAGCGGTGTAGTGGCGACGGATTGGCTGGATTGGCTAATGGTGATCTCTAGATGTTCTTGGTGTTCTTACGGTGTTCGTCAAAATTTGAGGTAAATCAAATGATGTCGAGGTGGAGAATTGTAGAACATGCACAAAACATGCACAAGCGGTTTTAGGGCTTAGTAGTCGACTAATCGCGGTAGTGATTGTCCATGACGACGAGAAAGGTGTGTTTCGTTGGAGTGCGAGTAGTCGACTAATCGTGTTGTAGTCGACTAATCTGATGAGTAGTCGACTAATCTGATGAGTAGTCGACTAATCTGGCAGTCAGCGGGTTTGATTTTAAACCCGGTTCGTTTAGAGTTTATAAATAACCCTAAACCTGATTATTAGGTAAGCTTGAAGACGCGTTTTGGAGAATTTCCTTGAGGGTTTTGTGCATCTTTGGAGAGGAGATCTTTTGAGAGATTGAGAGGTTTGTTTTAGGGTTTCTTTGTGAGAACTTGTAACCCTAATTTGTATTCTCTCTTTCTATTAGTGAAAATCCCCCCTCCTTACCCGTGGGCGTAGGCAACTTCAGAACCACGTAAATCTCGTGTCTTTACTCCTTTATTGTGTTTTCTATCGTTTGTGGTGGTTTCTCGACGGTTCAGTCCATGGCCCACAGCAAGTGTATTGAACTAATTCGTGAACGCGAACATGAAGAATAGAGGATAATTTAAAATCCTAGAAGAGGAACCAACATCGTGTCATGCTTCTTAGATTGAGCAAACAAAAGGCCCGAGAAAAAAATAGTCTATGCTTCAATCTCAAGCGGGGATGAGGGAGGAGCAAATGTACTGTAAACGGATGAAAATAGTCTGCGCTTCAATTTGTCTTGTTAAATGTTAAGTATTTATTCGTGGGCCTATGTTAATGGTAGTACTTGAGATGGGCCTATTATTTTTTATCTTTCAGTTCTTAATTATGGACTGTTATCTGAATCAGGCATCACTGCATCAGTTCTCTATGATTAAAAATTGGATATAACTAACATGGTTACAGTGCTCCACCCCACCCGACCCCTTTTTTTTGAAATACTTATGTTGCATATACTTAATTCATGCAGCTAAGGTTGGCTAAAACCCTCCACATGTTGCATATACTTAATACGTACGTATCTGCGTTTAGCTCATGATAGTCTGCTCCTTTATAAATATGTCTGTTGTGCGTCCTACATCAGTTAATTTGATTCTCAACCACTTTCTAAGACTCATTTAACTCACAGAGGCCCAATTACTCCCAAACAATTCTAACAATGAATAAATAGAGATAATTATCGAGCTACAGCTGAAACGAGTTATGAAAGTGTGATATTATTCGAATGAAGGTACTATACATGTTCTTATTTACCGCAAAAAATCGAAATAGGCATATAATGATTTGTTACAAGGTACATTAACTTGCTACCGTTACATTGTATATAAAACACAAGAGAATTCAGCTATCTACATAACAATTGAGGGCAGGGGGATCAGAATGACTCCTTTTTGAAAAGCCATGAAGCCTGCAATGCTAGATACAAGCATCAGTACACTTCCACATTCCATTGCTCTGCCTTCTTCAATTCCTTCTTGTAAGTCAACCAATCAATACCTGTAAATTTAATGATTTATCACATTTAGCGCATAAGAAATCATATCTTAATCATTCATTATAACGAAAATTATAATTTTGTTACCATCTTTAGCTGCCAATGACACCATAATGTCATCAATACCCTTCTCCATTCCTTTCAATCCACACATATAAACATATGTGTTGTCTTTCTTCAAAAGCTCCCATAATTCTTCTGCGTATTCCGCCATCCTTGTTTGTATGTACATTTTCTCACCCTTGTCATTTTTTTGCTCTCTGCTAACTGCAAAGTCTAGTCTGAAGTTGTCAGGTGCTATCTCCTTCATCTTCTCAAATTCCTAAACATGGTGAAATGTTTTTTTTTAATCAAATAATAAACATGTCATTAACAGTGAAGAAAGAAACTTTAATATATGAATGGTAGAGTCTTACTTCCTTGTAGAGCAATGAACTACTTGTGGGAACTCCCAAGAAGAGCCATGCCAATCCATTGAACTGAATAATAATGTGAGTGACACTCATAAGGTAGTATTCATCAAGAATTTAGTAATTACTAAGCTTGAAATAGTAAAAAGTAAATAAAAGGGTTAACCAAAAAATAAAAATAAATAAAAAGGAAAGGGATTTAATTAGTACTTTAAATTTGAACGAACTTACAAGACTTTAAAGAACTAAAAGTTACTTAAAGAAATGAGAATAAACAAAAAGTTGGATCCCATTATAACAAAACATGCATTGCGCAGATTGAAAAAAAATTCCTTATTCAATAATCTATACAATTAGGTTTATAGATTGTAAATACTAAATACTGTGAATAACTTGAGTTAATTTTTGAAATATATACGGTTTGGATAGCTCATGAACTAATTGCTCACAGACAATATACTTTGTGAGACTTACCTTGTAATCATCATGTTTCTCGAAGAACATTTTCCATAAGAAACTGCGGAAAGGAGCAATTCCAGTTCCTGTTCCAAGCTACAAATCCAAAAACAGAAAATTTTCACAAATTTTATTTTATATGAGGAAGAAATTATTACATTAAATGAAGAATGAAACTATACCATTATAATTGTAGCATTTGGATCTTTGGGCATAAGCATTTCCTTTCCAACTGGTCCTGTGATCTTCACTTCAGATCCAGGCTTCAAATCACCTGAAAAGAAATTAGCATAACATATTAATATCCTCAACATAATCAACCTTCAACAATTGAAACAAATAAATTCACCATAAAAAGGTAATTAATATGCAAGTCCTCACATAAGAAATTTGAGCACACTCCCTTAACAATCTCTCCCTGATCATTGGTATATACCAATCTCTTCACACAGAGAGAAACCTGCAGAAAACATGTTTATCTGCTATCAATGTTACAAAATCAATAAGGGAAAAAACATTTAAGAAGTCAAACTCACTGTTTTGAGTCACCAAAATCTCCAAGAGCACTGCTAGCAATTGAATACAATCTAAGCTTGTGTGGTTTCCCATTCTTATCAACCCATCAGCGATTACACCAATAGATTGACCTTCTCTGTATGGAACTTCCCTGAATGAAGAAAACAAATTAATTTAAACAACTGTACTTTTTAAAGATAAAAGAATGAACCTTTTCCGGATTCATTCTGATTTCAAAATAGATTTTTTTTCTCAATTTCACGATATTCATCTTTTTTTTTTCCATTGAGTGGGTCATTTGATGATACAAAGTTTAGTCCCACATCGGATATGTGTTTTTAACTCGAAGAACAAGACTAAGGAAGATACTAGGAGTAGTGCTTCACATTTAGTGGAGTTGTTGTGGCTTAATCATTTGTCGTTGCATAGAACCGGAAGGTTCTAAACATAATTTCATTTTTTTTTTCTCATTCTTCCATTCTCATATATTTCTATCTTTATTATAAATATTAATTTTCTTTATTATTAAATAAATCACAAGTTCAGGCCTTTCCTAAGAGAAAATAATACCTTCAGTGGTAAAAACCATGTGCCAAGTCTCTCCAGGAGCATCATCACCAGTGATCTTGGTATTAAGGAGGCATCTCCCTGTGTATGGTGTCTTGGGCTTGAACTTGTTGGTAACAACACCCTCTTCATTTTTCTTTGATACTTTTTCAACCTTTGCAGGAGTCTCTGTAGTAACCTGAGCTTTTATAGACCCTGGCTTTACACTTGCGGATACATTTCTTGGGTACAAGCTTATCTGCAAAAAGCCGTAAATGCTGTAGTCAAATTTTAGTTTCCACCATTGATTCGTAATCGTTGACAATGATAATCAAAATTTCATGTTATATAAAAAAGATTGCAGCATTTGTTGCAGTTTTGTGGATACGTTTCTCAGGTGCAAATTTGCAACAATACGCAAATGTTGCCGTAAAAATTTTGATTTGCAACTATTGATTAGCAGTAGTTTGCTCACTTTGGCATATTGTCTACAATTTTTATTTTATTTTATTTATTTATTTTTTTGATAACCCAGTTTGGAATCGAACCCAAGACCGTGGCAGTCATATTGGAACTTCCCAACCTCCTGGATCACGGGTCATATTGTCTATAATTTTCTACAGGAACAATTGTGTTGCTTTTCATTTTTGTAATTTTGAAGACGTGCTGACATGCTGTCTTTATAGCTGGATGTTTCATTGAGTCCTCATTAGTGAAACACTTTATGGTCAAAAAAAAACATTATTGGTTATCATCATGAACTTTAGGAATGGTTATTAGATCTTTAATTTATAGAAAATATATATATATTAATTTGATGTAATCATTTTGGCTACAGCAAATACTGCAATTTCCTTGCAGTCAAAATGGAAAAATTAATATGATGTTCTCATGTTAATGAACTCCAACTTACATACTGTAATTAGGACTAAAGTTAAATAAACATTTTATTTGCAGTATCCACACAATAAAAGGTGTGAATCCAATAAGATTTTACGACTAACCAAATACTGCATTTGCATTCACAAATAGATTTTCACAGTAAAAACAGATATCAGAACCATGTATTTGAGATTACTTTCCTGCAATAAATGCTATGCGCGATATTACTGTATGCAAATATTTGATGTATTTAGGATTATAGCATATTAAACAGACTTTAGTTTTCTATGTTCATGAGTGCGTTGCAATAGGATTAATACCTTGTTGAAGTTGATCCTGTCAGTAGAAGAGATGGAGGTTTTTGCAGGCAGAAGAGAAGAGGATTTCGACGTAGGAACAGAGACTGAGGCTGTGACAGCAGCAGAAGCCATTGTTGGCAAGTTTCGGTTATGTTGCTTTGATTTCAAGAGAAAACAGAGAGGGAGATAATAAGGAGAAGAGCTAGGTTCAAAAATAAAAGAGGGAGTTTGAGGATTGGGGAGGATTTTTAATGGGTGGAGGAGATTGTGGGAGGAAATGAAGTGGTGGTTGTATATTTGGAAGGGCATATGAGATTTTTGTAGGAGTGGATAAAATGCTTGATTGCAACTCTTTGAGATTAGTATTTGTGATTCAGTCACTCACTTCACTGTATGAGTGTGAACTTAGTGGTAATATCTACTCTGAATGTTAGTTTGCTCAAGTTATAGAAACTGTTGAGAATTATTATTACTATTATTTATAAAAAAGATAGACCTCCCAAGCTTAATCCTTCTTTTTACAAGTGAGTGAACTTTAATAGGACATGAGCAATAGTTGTTTATTCTAGATATTTAGGGTGTGGTTGGCAATCTTTCAAAATCCAAGCCAAGCCAAACTTCATTTAAAGATTTTTTGTTAAGAAACAAAAAGCCAGATCTACTTCTCTTTCATTGGCCAAAATATGGCCTCTAAACTAGTTTTCTTTTGGACCAGGGGAGGTTGGTCCAAAAAAAACATAGCTTGGTAGGGGCCCAGTCTGGCTGGATTTTGTAGTTTGTCAAACATACCCAGTGTAGAAACTACTTACGATATTGCTTACGGTATAAAATGTTGGTCCTTTTTCACTTCTTCAACGTAGGGACAAAAATACATGTTTTAAAGTTGTGGCAGAAATATCATCACAAATTGCATGTGTTAACAATCCTCTTCATGTTCCTCTTAATTTTCAAGATATGACTTTGGATTCGGATTCTCCCCAATTATGTGGCAATTGGAAAGGGTCCAATTATTCAAATCATAATTGGTTTCAATTTTGAGGGATAGGATGTAGCCATGTAGGATTTTGACGCACAAAAGTGATTTTCATATTAGTAGTTTTCAGGACAACCATGGTTTTAGGATAATAGTTGAGTCCTCGTAGTCATATCCTAGCCCTTGAAATTAAAATAAACGGCTATAATTTGAGTAATCGATTCTCTCTAGTTACTACATAATTAGAGATCATATGATTTCCTTTTCTTTACATGTTATACAATTCTCTCCAGTTACTACGATAATTAGAGATCATATGATCTGCATTTTCATATAGATCTTTTGCTTGCACAGAGAAAGTCTTTGCTGAAGCATTTTAGTAATACATGAAGCAACTGTTAAATGTATATAATTCTAATGTTAATCGAATAACATGTAAAGAAAAGGATAAATATGGCAAGCATTAATGATGGTTTCCTTTTCTAGGATATTTTTCTCTGGAAAGTAATTTTGTTATTAACTTCAAGCATACAAAAGATATTCCAAAGTTGTTTTCTATCATATATTAACATAGAATATGCGTACACTTCAAGCCCATCCTCATAGTTTTGAGAGGAGCTATAAATGGGCCAGGCTTTTGCTTAACAATTGACATTGAGTAAAGCCCACAGTAGAAATCAAAATCTACAAGTCCTTTTGATGTTGAGTAAAGCCCACAATAGAATATGCCTACACTTCATTTCTGTTAGGTTAGCCTACTTCAATCCTTTTGGTCTTTTTTTTTTTTTAAGGAAATAAAAAGGATTATGATCACTTTCTTTATAAACAGAGGGGCTATCTCGTCATCTGTCTAAATAGATGGATTTTGTACACCCCTTGTTTTGAGAGATTAGCTTATTTTAACCCCTTTAGAAAGGTTTGTAAACCCTTTTATTATTATTTTTGTTTGGCAACTATGAGGGGTTAACTTAATTTAGACCATGTGCAATGTTTTTGTGTTGAGTAGGCTAAGAAGAAGTTAACTCTCCTTAACCTCTTACTTAACCCTTTATCAAATGAGGCTAAACTACACCTTAAGTAAGGTGGTGTTTATGTAATTGACCTTTAAAAATACAATGTAATATTTGGTAATCTTTAATCCTTATTAAAGTATTATTACTGATTGGCCTAGCCAAGATTCTAGGTAGAAGGAAAAAATCTTGAAAACGTTAGACTTTTCCTTTATTATGCTTGGTTAGTTGACTTTACAACTGTAAAGATGAAGAAATTTGATAGGCTCAGAAGGAACGAGTTCGCACTAAATCATAATCCAAATTCTTTTGGGGTGGACTTTCTTGCAGACAAAAACATTTGGATAAGCTTAGCTGATGTGTAGATGAGATTTCATTCTTTGGTCATTGGTCCCTTCCCTCTTTACACAAGCAACTAATAATGACCTAAATTAGATGATATATTGTTTACCAACTCATATTTATTCTTTAATTAATTACTATTTTACATCTCCTGAAATCTAAACGATATTATTTCTCAAATTAGGTTGAGGTGTCCCATGGAAATCATGTGACAACAAATTATTCTTTGCCTCAGTTTAATTGAAAAGGTAATAATATTAAATTGTCCTACATTGAGGACAAAAATTAGTTGTCTGAGATTTTTAGGGAATATTATAAATGCTAAAAAATGTTTTAAGAGGTGGTGCAACTGTGATTAACTCTATTTGTAATTTCCTGTCACCTCCAAATATAATCAAGTAAGAATCTATCAACTATTAAATGAGCATAGTTTAGACAGTATAAATTGTGTTTAACTGATTGACTTAATTGTACTTAGAGGTGTTTGGGAGCTTATTTTTGGTCAAACTAGCTTTTAAGCTAGCTTTTCCATATCTACATGTTTGGTAAAATATCAATAAGTTAACTTATATTTCATTTTGAAGTTAGATTAGTTTTCAAAACAAATTTTATGCTCACTAAATAATCTATTTGACCAAAATTACTATTCTATCCAAACAATTTTCATAATATTTTTATCAAAAGCCAAAAGTCACTAAAAGTTAGCATAACTTATAAGCTTAAAAAATTAAGCCCTCCCAAACACCCTCTTAAATAGCCTGTAGTTTCAACTATGTTGCACTTAGTTACCCTTATTTATTTTTGGCAGCACTTATATGCCCTAAAGTTTTTAAAATTTTCATTTATATATCCTCACTTGTCTATAACAACACTTATATAATCCAAAGTTTTTAAAATTTGCACTTAAATATCCTAAAGTTTTTAAAACTTGCATTTAAATACCCTCATGTTTGCGTAACTGAGGGTATGATATTTAAGTGCAAGTTTTAAAAACTTTTGAGTATATAAGAGCTGTCAAAACAAATGTGTATATAAATGCAGTTTTAAAACTTTAGGATACATAAATGCTGCTGAAAACAAGTGAGAGTATATAACTGCAAAGTAGGGAAAACTATAGGGCATTTAATTGCAATTAACCCTTACCGATTCCAGTCTCTTTCTACTTGTTGGGAGATTGGGAATTCATAAATACATCTCTAGTTAGCCCGTTCAAAGCATCCGTGGCTTGTGACTTGAACCTATTTAATATCAACCTCAGACTAGGGATGGATTGGATGTGAGAAGAAAAATCATTTAAAGATTCACAATGAACCATTTTGGAAAATCTAGTTATACTTCAATTTTACAAGCAAAGAAGGTGGGCTTCTTCTTTTTTGCTCCACGTCTCTCTTTTTTTTCTCCCCCTCCTAATGATGCATTCTCATACTGTCCCTATTGGTTCAAAACTCAACAAATATATTGAAATAGATAAATGACCAAATTAAAATAGATAAATGACTAAATTAAAGGAAACTTTCACTTTTAGGTAAAATCATTTTACTAATTTGTAAAAAAAAAAAAAGTTTATTATTAGACCACACTATACTAATTTTGTTATCCTTTTTATTTATCGTGATCTCTGCCACTAATTTCTGTGTACGTATTTCTCTTTATTCATATAATCTCTTGATAACAAATCATATGTTTTATCAATTCATTTCAAATTTATTCTTTTAGCTTTATAGTTCTATATCTCTCGGTAACCCTTGAATAATTTTTTATCATCTCTCTACCTCTACCAAGCAATTCCTATTATAGAAAGAAGGATTTCCACAAGAAAATTCATGGAAACAAACATAGCTTGGCGGTGGAATGATTAAAATAAAATTATGTCATAAAGTTGCGTGCATCTCATGTACAAGTTTAAGAACCCTTTCACTTGCAACTTAATTCAAACCAAACTTCTAAGACTAAACCCTAGTCAATAATCTTCAGAGAAAATTACCTTCAAAACAAATCTCCACCAAATCAAATAAAGACAAAGAAAACATCTAACATTATCATCATGTTTTTAATAATTACAAAATCATGACTTTTTCAACTAGCAGAAAACCGAACCTAAGTTGGACTGGTCAAACTAAAACCAAACACAAATACAAATTTGTATAGAATCTGAATATTCTAAGCCAATCTGAAGAAAGAAGTTTGGAGATTTAGCAAATAAGAAGGATTAGAACAGCCTGTTCGCAATCATCCAACTCATCGAATCAGTCGGATCGAAACCAAACCCGAACCAAACCCAAAAGTTACGCACTTGTGTAGGGGCGAGCTATTCTGATTAAATTTTCGCTGCCTTGTATTGATCAGAACATTCCGCTCGCATGCATAATATTTATGAGAGAATGTGTACTCTACCAACACTGATCGGTTTCCCAAGTCCGCCGCCGCCGAGAAAACGGAGAAACGGGCCGGGCCGGGCCCAAAACCGTCCGATTGTAATCCGCCCGCATACCTGGATCCGATAACGTAGAATACGCCGTGTGTATCCTTATAAATTCGTCCGCGGACGCGCCGGCGTCGGGGTGGCACGTGCGCGCCAGGCGCCTGTACGCGGCCTTGATTTCCTGGCTCGTGGCGGTCGTCGAGACGCCGAGCGTGTCGTAGAGCGATCCCGCACGTGCGGGCGAGCGGGGATCAGTTTGTACGGCGGAGATGCGCGCGGAGCGGCGGCGATTGGGGCGGTGGATATCGGCGATTGGGGCGCCGAGGAATTGGAGAGATTTGAGCGTGGTGATCATTAAAGAGATTGGGTGAATGCAAATTTTTGGGGGAGGTGGTTTATTTTATAGACTAGGGGGAGTGGGGTCCACTTGTAAGTAATAACATGGAAAATTATTATGGAAGATTCTAGATAAAAAATCTCTCCCAACGCCACGCTTGCTTGATTATTGTTATTGGGCTTAAAGTTATTCATTGTGACTATTTTTGTATTGATTTGGTATATTACTATTTGTAATAATTTTTTACTGTTTTAGAATGATTTATAAATTGATGATGTGTGATTTTTTTTTTTCATGGGTGCTACATAATCATGATTTGCGTGTTCAATGGTGCTTCCGCACAATATCAATCCTTAAATTAGTGCACAAATTTTTAGTTCTTCTAATCCAATATATGATGTTCCTTTGGGAGCTACCCAGGCTAGATGTGAAAATGAACCAAATAATTAACAAAGAGTTTGTTAATTGTTAATCTAGTTATTAGGTTTTATTGTTCTTTAATTTATTTAACATTAAATAAATACTTTTAATATACAAAAGAATAAATTTCAACTAGATTTATATTCACTTGCTTATGAAATATTCATTTAAAATATGATCAGTTATAACTTGTATTATTACATAGAACATATTTTGACCCACTTACATTTTTCTTGTAAGTTTGATACTATTGTAAGAGATTTGAAGGGTCTCAAATCATTTTTTAAACAAATATTCAAATAAAATAATTATCAATTACAAATCTTAATGTTATTTAAAAGATCAAGTTCTTTCAAATAAAAAAGTTCTTTTAACCAAATAAATATATCCTTAACTAAATCCACAAACTATGAAGTATTAATTAAATATGCATACTTCGATATTTGACGGATATTCTTCGATATTCAAAAGTTTTGAGTTTAAATTCAATTCCTAAGAAATTCATGAAAAGTGTATTCAAATTCGGAAATTTTAAACAAATACAATTGTGAGCAACCTGTTATTCGATTTGATTTCTTTCCAACCCTACCATTGGTATCCGATACTTTGAATGAGACCAAAAGAATACTTTTCTTCGTAGGACTCTTTTTTTTTTTTTTAAGTAGGGGGTTTTGGTTGGTCGTAGTTGCACCGAGTGGTGGGCCCATATTCTAGAAGGTAATAAAATAAGTGGGTGTTATTTAATGGATTTTTATTCTTTTAAAATGATTTTGGGCCTCGGAGTGAGTCGGCAAGGCGCTGGAAGTTAGACGTTGGAATAGAAAATCTAGAGAAATAATTGCGGCTCATATTCTTTTGTTATTAATTTTTGGTTTTCTATGTTCATGAGTGCGTTGCAATAGGATTAATACCTTGTTGAAGTTGATCCTGTCAGTAGAAGAGATGGAGGTTTTGCAGGCAGAAGAGAAGAGGATTTCGACGTAGGAACAGAGACTGAGGCTGTGACAGCAGCAGAAGCCATTGTTGGCAAGTTTCGGTTATGTTGCTTTGATTTCAAGAGAAAACAGAGAGGGGAGATAATAAGGAGAAGAGCTAGGTTCAAAAATAAAAGAGTTTGAGGATTGGGGAGGATTTTTAATGGGTGGAGGAGATTGTGGGAGGAAATGAAGTGGTGGTTGTATATTTGGAAGGGCATATGAGATTTTTGTAGGAGTGGATAAAATGCTTGATTGCAACTCTTTGAGATTAGTATTTGTGATTCAGTCACTCACTTCACTGTATGAGTGTGAACTTAGTGGTAATATCTACTCTGAATGTTAGTTTGCTCAAGTTATAGAAACTGTTGAGAATTATTATTACTATTATTTATAAAAAGATAGACCTCCCAAGCTTAATCCTTCTTTTACAAGTGAGTGAACTTTAATAGGACATGAGCAATAGTTGTTTATTCTAGATATTTAGGGTGTGGTTGTGATCTTTCAAAAGCCCAAGTTCAAACTGCCCAGTTTTAAAGATTTTTGTTTTAGCAAAGCAAAAGGATCTGGCTGTTTCATTGAAATATGGCCTCTAGTTACACTTTTTTTGGACCGGGAGGTTGGTCGAAAAATAATAGGTAGGGCCGGTCACAGCTTGGATTTAGTATGGTTGTCAAACATACCCGTAGAAACTACTTACGATATTGCTTACGGTATAAAATGTTGGTCCTTTTTCACTTCTTCAACGTAGGGACAAAAATACATGTTTTAAAGTTGTGGCAAAAATATCATCACAAATTGCATGTGTTAACAATCCTCTTCATGTTCCTCTTAATTTTCAAGATATGACTTTGGATTCGGATTCTCCCCAATTATGTGGCAATTGGAAAGGGTCCAATTATTCAAATCATAATTGGTTTCAATTTTGAGGGATAGGATGTAGCCATGTAGGATTTTGACGCACAAAAGTGATTTTCATATTAGTAGTTTTCAGGACAACCATGGTTTTTCAGATAATAGTTGAGTCCTACGTAGTCATATCCTCGCCCTTGAAATTAAAATAAACGGCTATAATTTGAGTAATCTGATTCTCTCTAGTTACTACATAATTAGAGATCATATGATTTCCTTTTCTTTACATGTTATACAATTCTCTCCAGTTACTACGAAAATTAGAGATCATATGATCTGCATTTTCATATAGATCTTTTGCTTGCACAGAGAAAGTCTTTGCTGAAGCATTTTAGTAATACATGAAGCAACTGTTAAATGTATATAATTCTAATGTTAATCGAATAACATGTAAAGAAAAGGATAAATATGGCAAGCATTAATGATGGTTTCCTTTTCTAGGATATTTTTCTCTGGAAAGTAATTTTGTTATTAACTTCAAGCATACAAAAGATATTCCTTCTATCATATATTAACATAGAATATGCCTACACTTCAAGCCCATCCTCATAGTTTTGAGAGGACCTATAAATGGGCCAGGCTTTTGCTTATCAATTGAAATTGAGTACAGCCCACAGTAGAAATCAAAATCTACAAGTCCTTTTGATATTGAGTAAAGCCCACAATAGAATATGCCTACACTTCATTTCTGTTAGGTTAGCCTATTTCAATCCTTTTGGTCTTTTTTTTTTTTTAAGGAAATAAAAAGGATTATGATCACTTTCTTTATAAACAGAGGGGCTATCTCATCATCTGTCTAAATAGATGGATTTATACACCCCTTGTTTTGAGAGATTAGCTTATTTTAACCCCTTTAGAAGGGTTTGTAAACCCTTTTATTATTATTTTTTTTGTTTGGCAACTATGAGGGGTTAACTTAATTTACACCATGTGCAATTTTTTTGTGTTGAGTAGGCTAAGAAGAAGTTAACTCTCCTTAACCTCTTACTTAACCCTTTATCAAATGAGGCCTAAACTACACCTTAAGTAAGGTGGTGTTTATGTAATTGACCTTTTAAAAATACAATGTAATATTTGGTAATCTTTAATCCTTATTAAAGTATTATTACTGATTGGCCTAGCCAAGATTCTAGGTAGAAGGAAAAAAATCTTGAAAACGTTAGACTTTTCCTTTATTATGCTTGGTTAGTTGACTTTACAACTGTAAAGATGAAGAAATTTGATAGGCTCAGAAGGAACGAGTTCGCACTAAATCATAATCCAAATTCTTTTGGGGTGGACTTTCTTGCAGACAAAAACATTTGGATAAGCTTAGCTGATGTGTAGATGAGATTTCATTCTTTGGTCATTGGTCCCTTCCCTCTTTACACAAGCAACTAATAATGACCTAAATTAGATGATATATTGTTTACCAACTCATATTTATTCTTTAGTTAATTCGTATTTTACATTTTCTGAAATCTAAACGATATTATTTCTCAAATTAGATTGAGGTGTCCCATGGAAATCATGTGACACCAAATTATGCTTTGCCTCAGTTTAATTGAAAAGGTAATAATATTAAATTGTCCTACATTGAGGACAAAAATTAGTTGCCTGAGATTTTTAGGGAATATTATAAATGCTAAAAAATGTTTTAAGAGGTGGTGCAACTGTGATTAACTCTATTTGTAATTTCCTGTCACCTCCAAATATAATCAAGTAAGAATCTATCAACTATTAAATGAGCATAGTTTAGACAGTATAAATTGTGTTTAACTGATTGACTTAATTGTACTTAAATAGCCTGTAGTTTCAACTATGTTGCACTTAGTTACCCTTATTTATTTTGGTAGCTCATATGCCCTAAAGTTTTAAAATTTTCACTTATATATCCTCACTTGTCTATAACAACTTATATAATCCAAAGTTTTAAAATTTGCACTTAAATATCTAAAGTTTTAAAAACTTGCATTTAAATACCCTCATGTTTAATGCTTGAGGGTATGGTATTAAGTGCAAGTTTTAAAACTTTTTAATATATAAGAGCTGTCAAAACAAATGTGTATATAAATGCAGTTTTAAAACTTTAGGATACATAAATCTGCTGAAAACAAGTGAGAGTATATAACTGCAAAGTAGGGAAAACTATAGGGCATTTAATTGCAATTAACCCTTACCGATTCCAGTCTCTTTCTACTTGTTGGGAGATTGGGAATTCATAAATACAACTCTAGTTAGCCCGTTCCAAGCATCCACGGCTTGTAATGTGAACCTATTTAATATCAACCTCAAATTAGGGATGTGAGAAGAAAAATCATTTAAAGATTCACAATGAACCATTTTGGAAAATCTAGTTATACTTCAATTTTACAAGCAAAGAAGGTGGGCTTCTTCTTTTTGCTCCACGTCTCTCTTTTTTTCTCCCCTCCTAATGATGCATTCTCATACTGTCCCTATTGGTTCAAAACTCAACAAATATATTGAAATAGATAAATGACCAAATTAAAATAGATAAATGACTAAATTAAAGGAAACTTTCACTTTTAGGTAAAATCATTTTACTAATTTGTAAAAAAAGAAAAAGTTTATTATTAGACCACACTATACTAATTTTGTTATCCTTTTTATTTATCGTGATCTCTGCCACTAATTTCTGTGTACGTATTTCTCTTTATTCATATAATCTCTTGATAACAAATCATATGTTTTATCAATTCATTTCAAATTTATTCTTTTAGCTCTCTAACCCTTGAATAACATTTCTATCATAGCAAAGAAAGAAGGATTTCCACAAGAAAATTCATGGAAACAAACATAGCTAGGCGGTGGAATGATTAAAATAAAATTATGTCATAAGTTGCGTGCATCTCATGTACAAGTTTAAGAACCCTTTCACTTGCAACTTAATTCAAACCAAACTTCTAATAAGACTAAACCCTAGTCAACAATCTTCAGAATAAATTACCTTCAAAACAAATCTCCACCAAATCAAATAAAGACAAAGAAAACATCTAACATTATCATCATGTTTTTTTTACAAAATCATGAAACTAGCAGAAAACCGAACCTAAGTGGGACTGGTCAAACTAAAACCAAACACAAATACAAATTTGTATAGAATCTGAATATTCTAAGCCAATCTGAAGAAAGAAGTTTGGAGATTTAGCAAATAAGAAGGATTAGAACAGCTCATTGCAATCATCCAACTCATCGAATCGGTCGGATCGAAACCAAACCCGAACCAAACCCAAAGTTACGCACTTGTGTAGGGGCGAGCTATTCGATTAAATTTTATTGCCTTGTATTGATCGAACATTCGCCGCGTCACATAATATTATGAGAGAGAATGTGTACTCTACCAACACTGATCGGTTTCCCAAGTCCGCCGCCGCGAGAAAACGGAGAAACGGGCCGGGCCGGGCCAAAACCGTCCGATTGTAATCCGCCCGCATACGGATCCGATAACGTAGAATACGCCGTGTGTATCCTTATAAATTCGTCCGCGGACGCGCCGGCGTCGGGGTGGCACGTGCGCGCCAGGCGCCTGTACGCGGCCTTGATTTCCTGGCTCGTGGCGGTCGTCGAGACGCCGAGCGCGTGTCGTAGAGATCCCGCACGTGCGGGCGAGGGGATCAGTTTGTACGGCGGAGATGCGCGCGGAGCGGCGGCGATTGGGCGGTGGATATCGGCGATTGGGGCGCCGAGGAATTGAGAGATTTGAGCGTGGTGATCATTAAAGAGATTGGGTGAATGCAAATTTTGGGGAGGTGGTTTATTTTATAGAGTAGGGGAGTGGGGTCCACTTGTAAGTAATAACATGGAAAATTATTATGGAAGATTCTAGATAAAAATCTCTCCCAACGCCACCCTTGCTTGATTATTGTTATTGGACTTAAAGTTATTCATTGTGACTATTTTTGTATTGATTTGGTATATTACTATTTGTAATAATATTTTACTGTTTTAGAATGATTTATAAATTGATAATGTGTGATTTTTTTTTTCATGGGTGCTACATAATCATGATTTAGTGTTCAATGGTGCTTCGCACAATATCAATCCTTAAATTAGTGCACAATTTTTAGTTCTTATAATCCAATATATGATGTTCCTTTGGGAGCTACCTGGCTAGATGTGAAAATGAACCAAATAATTAACAAAGAGTTTGTTAATTGTTAATCTAGTTATTAGGTTTTATTGTTCTTTAATTTATTTAACATTAAATAAATACTTTTAATATACAAAAGAATAAATTTCAACTAGATTTATATTCACTTGCTTATGAAATATTCATTTAAAATATGATCAGTTATAACTTGTATTATTACATAGAACATATTTTGACCCACTTACATTTTTCTTGTAAGTTTGATACTATTGTAAGAGATTTGAAGGGTCTCAAATCATTTTTTAAACAAATATTCAAATGAAATAATTATCAATTACAAATCTTAATGTTATTTAAAAGATCAAGTTCTTTCAAATAAAAAAGTTCTTTTAACCAAATAAATATATCCTTAACTAAATCCACAAACTATGAAGTATTAATTAAATATGCATACTTCGATATTTGACGGATATTCTTCGATATTCAAAAGTTTTGAGTTTAAATTCAATTCCTAAGAAATTCATGAAAAGTGTATTCAAATTCGGAAATTTTAAACAAATACAATTGTGAGCAACCTGTTATTCGATTTGATTTCTTTCCAACCCTACCATTGGTATCCGATACTTTGAATGAGACCAAAAGAATACTTTTCTTCGTAGGACTCTTTTTTTTTTTTTTAAGTAGGGGGTTTTGGTTGGTCGTAGTTGCACCGAGTGGTGGGCCCATATTCTAGAAGGTAATAAAATAAGTGGGTGTTATTTAATGGATTTTTATTCTTTTAAAATGATTTTGGG
Organism: Asparagus setaceus; assembly: GCA_012295165.1. NCBI lineage: Eukaryota > Viridiplantae > Streptophyta > Magnoliopsida > Asparagales > Asparagaceae > Asparagus > Asparagus setaceus. The sequence goes on along the minus strand of CM022708.1, from coordinate 35,941,878 downwards.
CCTCGGAGTGAGTCGGCAAGGCGCTGGAAGTTAGACGTTGGAATAGAAAATCTAGAGAAATAATTGCGGCTCATATTCTTTTGTTATTAATTTTTGGTTTTTCTGATGGAATTTATGTGGAGAAGGATGGTAGAAGATTTAAAAAAGAATAGAAAGGAGAGGTTAATGGATTTTGTACTCTAATTTAGAAAAAGTGGAGGATATTGAGATTGGATAAAAGATGTACGTGGTGAAAATGGATAAGATGAACACAAGTTGAACGAGTTGATGGCGTGTGACAAAGTTAATTAACATCTCATTGGTTGAGGAAACTTTGTGCGTAATTTGGGCAAGGATTATGATGATTAAGTAAAGGGGAAAAGCGTCACTTTCTTTTGAGAGGTAATCATGCATCAAAAGTAGCACGGATATGTTCAAGGAGTGTTAATGATCTAAGAAGGGGGTTAGTCATGTAAAACTCAAATCTAAAACTAGGATAATTAGTCGGATAAAATTTTATAGTGTTAGTTAATTAGAACCATAACTAGGATAAAATTTTATATCTTAGTCACTTAGAACTAGAATAATATTAGAAGCTGGGTAATGGTAAAAATTATCCCACTTTATATATATATATATAAATGAAAGTTCTAGTCTCTCAAATTATCCCAAGTTTTAGGTTAGAATTACTTGGTTAAAAAAAAAGAACTAGATCTCTCCTATTTATTTCTTATTTTCTCCATCATCTCTTCCTCGATGGTCATCGCCATCATCGACCACGCTATTATATTAGACCATCTCCTTTTACTCCTCTTTTATATGCTATTTTCTTTTTATCAAATATTATATTTATATAATTATTTTAAAATAAAAATTATAGATCTATAATTTATTAAAAATAACTGAAATTGAGATCTGAGAGAAATAGATTTGGAGGTAGAAAAAGAAGGAAGCAGGAAAAAAACCCTTTAATTTTTAGACTTGTATTATAATAATTAATGAAAATAAAAATTTATGGATTATTATTATTATTAAAACATTCATGCACATCATAAACAAGAAAAAAAAGAGCATTAGGGTTTATTTCCCCATATCCCAAGTCAATATCTTATATTCAAGATTACTGATTGAAATTAAGGAAAGATATGGAAACATATTTTTTGTATTGAAACCCCCTCCCCTTTCTAGGGAGAAATATTCAACTATCTTATAGATAGTGATTTTTTGAGTGTATGAACGCTAATTACATTAGCTATGTCAGTAAATGGGGAGTGCAGCCCATCATTAGTTGTCTGTCGTCATCTTCTGCTAGTGTGATAGGAGCAAAATCTATCACCCCTGTAATTTATACAGCAGTCTTCATTGAATTGTGTTGTTGTTTCCTCTTTACATGTCATCCTGCCAGCTCAGCATGTCCCGACCTCTCAAATCTGAAGTCACACTAAGTGAGTTGTGCCCTTCTAGATTGGTGATCGGGCTCATTATCAGACACAAATCATACTTTCTTGTGGCTCATTTTAATCCGGCTAGAACGGTTACTCATCCTCTTGCAGATGCCTAAGGTTAAATCTTTGTTTAAACAATCAAAGAGTTTATTCAGATCTTAATGAAGAATGAATGTGAGATTATTCTATGATTATTTTATGCAATCAAGAATTCTATGCATTTCTTCGAAAAGGAACTGATTTTCATGCAATTCCTCGTGCAATCCCAACCTTGAAACTCCCGCAATCAGTCTACATTGATTAAATCATCATTTTTCCGCTGCTAGCTTCGTCTCAGAAGCTGAAAGTGAACTAATATTAGTTTTTCTTTTTATGAGATAAATTTTCTTAGTAAGAAATTTTACACGGATCTAAAGTACTTTTTCAGTACATGTAAAGCAAAGCAAATCTTGTGACACCAAATTATGCTTTGCCTCAGTTTAATTGAAAAGGTAATAATATTAAATTGTCCTACATTGAGGACAAAAATTAGTTGCCTGAGATTTTTAGGGAATATTATAAATGCTAAAAAATGTTTTAAGAGGTGGTGCAACTGTGATTAACTCTATTTGTAATTTCCTGTCACCTCCAAATATAATCAAGTAAGAATCTATCAACTATTAAATGAGCATAGTTTAGACAGTATAAATTGTGTTTAACTGATTGACTTAATTGTACTTAAATAGCCTGTAGTTTCAACTATGTTGCACTTAGTTACCCTTATTTATTTTTGGTAGCACTCATATGCCCTAAAGTTTTAAAATTTTCACTTATATATCCTCACTTGTCTATAACAACACTTATATAATCCAAAGTTTTAAAATTTGCACTTAAATATCGGTTTTAAAACTTGCATTTAAATACCCTCATGTTTGTGGCGGGGTATGGTATTCACAAGTTTTAAAACTTTAATATATAAGAGCTGTCAAAACAAATGTGTATATAAATGCAGTTTAAAACTTTAGGATACATAAATGCTGCTGAAAGTGAGTGATATAACTGCAAAGTAGGGAAAACTATAGGGCATTTAATTGCAATTAACCCTTACCGATTCCAGTCTCTTTCTACTTGTTGGGAGATTGGGAATTCATAAATACAACTCTAGTTAGCCCGTTCCAAGCATCCACGGCTTGTAATGTGAACCTATTTAATATCAACCTCAAATTAGGGATGTGAGAAGAAAAATCATTTAAAGATTCACAATGAACCATTTTGGAAAATCTAGTTATACTTCAATTTTACAAGCAAAGAAGGTGGGCTTCTTCTTTTTGCTCCACGTCTCTCTTTTTCTCCCCTCCTAATGATGCATTCTCATACTGTCCCTATTGGTTCAAAACTCAACAAATATATTGAAATAGATAAATGACCAAATTAAAATAGATAAATGACTAAATTAAAGGAAACTTTCACTTTTAGGTAAAATCATTTTACTAATTTGTAAAAAAAAAAAGTTTATTATTAGACCACACTATACTAATTTTGTTATCCTTTTATTTATCGTGATCTCTGCCACTAATTTCTGTGTACGTATTTCTCTTTATTCATATAATCTCTTGATAACAAATCATATGTTTTATCAATTCATTTCAAATTTATTCTTTTAGCTTTATAGTTCTATATCTCTCGGTAACCCTTGAATAATTTTTTATCATCTCTCTACCTCTACCAAGCAATTCCTATCATAGAAAGAAGGATTTCCACAAGAAAATTCATGGAAACAAACATAGCTAGGCGGTGGAATGATTAAAATAAAATTATGTCATAAGTTGCGTGCATCTCATGTACAAGTTTAAGAACCCTTTCACTTGCAACTTAATTCAAACCAAACTTCTAATAAGACTAAACCCTAGTCAACAATCTTCAGAATAAATTACCTTCAAAACAAATCTCCACCAAATCAAATAAAGACAAAGAAAACATCTAACATTATCATCATGTTTTTAATAATTACAAAATCATGACTTTTTCAACTAGCAGAAAACCGAACCTAAGTGGGACTGGTCAAACTAAAACCAAACACAAATACAAATTTGTATAGAATCTGAATATTCTAAGCCAATCTGAAGAAAGAAGTTTGGAGATTTAGCAAATAAGAAGGATTAGAACAGCGTCATTATAATCATCCTCATCGAACCAGTCGGATCGAAACCAAACCCGAACCAAACCCAAAAGTTACGCACTTGTGTAGGCGAGCTATTCGATTAAATTTTCATTGCGTTGTATTGATCGAGCGATTAAAACTGCGTCATGTTATGAGAGAATGTGTACTCTACCAACACTGATCGGTTTCCCAAGTCCGCCGCCGCGGAGAAACGGGCCGGGCCGGGCCCAAACCGTCCGATTGTAATCCGCCCGCATACCCGGATCCGATAACGTAGAATACGCCGTGTGTATCCTTATAAATTCGTCCGCGGACGCGCCGGCGTCGGGGTGGCACGTGCGCGCCAGGCGCCTGTACGCGGCCTTGATTTCCTGGCTCGTGGCGGTCGTCGAGACGCCGAGCGTGTCGTAGAGATCCCGCACGTGCGGGCGAGTGGGATCAGTTTGTACGGCGGAGATGCGCGCGGAGCGGCGGCGATGGGGCGGTGGAGATCGGCGATTGGGGCGCCGAGGAATGGAGAGATTTGAGCGTGGTGATCATTAAAGAGATTGGGTGAATGCAAATTTTTGGGGAGGTGGTTTATTTTATAGAGTAGGGGAGTGGGGTCCACTTGTAAGTAATAACATGGAAAATTATTATGGAAGATTCTAGATAAAAAATCTCTCCCAACGCCACCCTTGATTATTGTTATTGGACTTAAAGTTATTCATTGTGTATTTTTGTATTGATTTGGTATATTACTATTTGTAATAATATTTTACTGTTTTAGAATGATTTATAAATTGATGATTGTGTGATTTTTTTTTCATGGGTGCTACATAATCATGATTTAGTGTTCAATGGTGCTTCACAATATCAATCCTTAAATTAGTGCCATGATTTCTAGTTCTTATAATCCAATATATGATGTTCCTTTGGGAGCTACCGGGCTAGATGTGAAAATGAACCAAATAATTAACAAAGAGTTTGTTAATTGTTAATCTAGTTATTAGGTTTTATTGTTCTTTAATTTATTTAACATTAAATAAATACTTTTAATATACAAAGAATAAATTTCAACTAGATTTATATTCACTTGCTTATGAAATATTCATTTAAAATATGATCAGTTATAACTTGTATTATTACATAGAACATATTTTGACCCACTTACATTTTTCTTGTAAGTTTGATACTATTGTAAGAGATTTGAAGGGTCTCAAATCATTTTTTAAACAAATATTCAAATGAAATAATTATCAATTACAAATCTTAATGTTATTTAAAAGATCAAGTTCTTTCAAATAAAAAAGTTCTTTTAACCAAATAAATATATAACTAAATCCACAAACTATGAAGTATTAATTAAATATGCATACTTCGATATTTGACGGATATTCTTCGATATTCAAAAGAGTTTTGAGTTTAAATTCAATTCCTAAGAAATTCATGAAAAGTGTATTCAAATTCGGAAATTTTAAACAAATACAATTGTGAGCAACCTGTTATTCGATTTGATTTCTTTCCAACCCTACCATTGGTATCCGATACTTTGAATGAGACCAAAAGAATACTTTCTTCGTAGGTTTTTTTTTTTTTTTTTAAGTAGGGGTTTTGGTTGGTCGTAGTTGCACCGAGTGGTGGGCCCATATTCTAGAAGGTAATAAAATAAGTGGGTGTTATTTAATGGATTTTTATTCTTTTAAAATGATTTTGGGCCTCGGAAGAGTCGGCAAGGCGCTGGAAGTTAGACGTTGGAATAGAAAATCTAGAGAAATAATTGCGGCTCATATTCTTTTGTTATTAATTTTTGGTTTTCTGATGGAATTTATGTGGAGAAGGATGGTAGAAGATTTAAAAAGAATAGAAAGGAGAGGTTAATGGATTTTGTACTCTAATTTAGAAAAAGTGGAGGATATTGAGATTGGATAAAAGATGTACGTGGTGAAAATGGATAAGATGAACACAAGTTGAACGAGTTGATGGCGTGTGACAAAGTTAATTAACATCTCATTGGTTGAAAACTTTGTGCGTAATTTGGGCAAGGATTATGATGATTAAGTAAAGGGGAAAAGCGTCACTTTCTTTTGAGAGGTAATCATGCATCAAAAGTAGCACGGATATGTTCAAGGAGTGTTAATGATCTAAGAAGGGGTTAGTCATGTAAAACTCAAATCTAAAACTAGGATAATTAGTCGGATAAAATTTTATAGTGTTAGTTAATTAGAACCATAACTAGGATAAAATTTTATCTTGTTAGTCACCAGAACTAGAATAATATTAGGGTAATGGTAAAAAATTATCCTTTTTATATATATATATATAAATGAAAGTTCTAGTCTCAAATTATCCCAAGTTTTAGGTTAGAATTACTTGGTTAAAAAAAACTAGATCTCTCCTATTTATTTCTTATTTTCTCCATCATCTCTTCCTCGATGGTCATCGCCATCATCGACCACGCTATTATATTAGACATCTCCTTTTACTCCTCTTTTTATATGCTATTTTCTTTTTATCAAATATTATATTTATATAATTATTTTAAAATAAAAATTATAGATCTATAATTTATTTAAAAATAACTGAAATTGAGATCTGAGAGAAATAGATTTGGAGGTAGAAAAGAAGCAGGAAAAAAAACCCTTTAATTTTTAGACTTGTATTATAATAATTAATGAAAATAAAAATTTATGGATTATTATTATTATTAAAACATTCATGCACATCATAAACAAGAAAAAAAAGAGCATTAGGGTTTATTTCCCCATATCCCAAGTCAATATCTTATATTCAAGATTACTGATTGAAATTAAGGAAAGATATGGAAACATATTTTTGTATTGAAACCCCTCCCCTTCTAGGAGAAATATTCAACTATCTTATAGATAGTGATTTTTTGAGTGTATGAACGCTAATTACATTAGCTATGTCAAGAAATGGGGAGTGCAGCCCATCATTAGTTGTCTGTCGTCATCTTACTGGCGTGATAGGAGCAAAATCTATCACCCCTGTAATTTATACAGCAGTCTTCATTGAATTGTGTTGTTGTTTCCTCTTTACATGTCATCCTACCAGCTCAGCATGTCCCGACCTCTCAAATCTGAAGTCACACTAAGTGAGTTGTGCCGTTCTAGATTGGTGATCGGGCTCATTATCAGACACAAATCATACTTTCTTGTGGTTCATTTTAATCCGGCTAGAAGGGTTACTCATCCTCTTGCAGATGCCTAAGGTTAAATCTTTGTTTAAACAATCAAAGAGTTTATTCAGATCTTAATGAAGAATGAATGTGAGATTATTCTATGATTAATTTATGCAATCAAGAATTCTATGCATTTCTTCGAAAAGGAACTGATTTTCATGCAATTCCTCGTGCAATCCCAACCTTGAAACTCCCGCAATCAGTCTACATTGATTAAATCATCATTTTTCCGCTTCTTTAATACTCTAAGCTAGCTTCGTCTCAGAAGCTGAAAGTGAACTAATATTAGTTTTTTCTTTTTATGAGATAAATTTTCTTAGTAAGAAATTTTACACGGATCTAAAGTACTTTTTCAGTACATGTAAAGCAAAGCAAATCTTGTGCTCCACAACAAACTCTAGTTTTTTTTTTTTTAATTAAGAAAAGGGTTAATTGCACATAGACCTCTTGTAATATCGACTTCTGCCATTCAGTACCCTTTAATTTTGATGTTTACAAATAGACTCCTGAATGGTTATCATTAGAGATTTCTAGCAGATAAACCCCTACACTCTCGCTATGCACCTCCCTTCTTCATCTTCTGCTCCCTCTCCGCCACAAGCCTCGTCAAACATCACAACGTCCAATGGGAAGAAGGCATGGAGACACGGCGCCCACCTGTTCAATTCTCAAGGGATCTATCTGTCAATATCAAACTTCAGAGATAATAAATAATACAAGACCTATGTTTATGTGCAATTAACCCCTTAATAGAAAGACCTACACCGTGATGCAAAGTGTTGCATAGAAATAAAGGGATTCTTTAGAAACCACCAAAAGCTGGTGGCCTGTTGTATTCATCAAATTGCTGCGTCCAATTACAGCATTACTGAATTGGCAGGCAAGCAAAAACTTGGACTATGAATCCAAGCCTAAATCTCACATGCTAAATCTTCTACGCAAAGAGTTTGGTTGTTACAAAGTATGTTCTTCAGTCAATTTTGTTCAACTGCAACAACTAATTAATAAGGAAATAAGCATAAGCAAAAGAAAAGATCAAGTTTCAAGTTACAAATCCTCAAAGGAAAGTATTTACCTCTATCACCGATGAGATCGAGCACAATATAGCCATCATATGCTCTCACAATTTTGACAATCAGACCAATGCTTTTAACATGTAAGCTCTCGTATGGCGAGTAATGCTCAAACCAAACAGTTTCCGTCTCCTTGGTCAACTGCTAGTATCACTGCATCATGAATATAAGAGACTAGATATCAAAATTGAAGGAAACTTTCACTTTTAGGTAAAATCATTTTACTAATTTGTAAAAAAAAAAAGTTTATTATTAGACCACACTATACTAATTTTGTTATCCTTTTATTTATCGTGATCTCTGCCACTAATTTCTGTGTACGTATTTCTCTTTATTCATATAATCTCTTGATAACAAATCATATGTTTTATCAATTCATTTCAAATTTATTCTTTTAGCTTTATAGTTCTATATCTCTCGGTAACCCTTGAATAATTTTTTATCATCTCTCTACCTCTACCAAGCAATTCCTATCATAGAAAGAAGGATTTCCACAAGAAAATTCATGGAAACAAACATAGCTAGGCGGTGGAATGATTAAAATAAAATTATGTCATAAGTTGCGTGCATCTCATGTACAAGTTTAAGAACCCTTTCACTTGCAACTTAATTCAAACCAAACTTCTAATAAGACTAAACCCTAGTCAACAATCTTCAGAATAAATTACCTTCAAAACAAATCTCCACCAAATCAAATAAAGACAAAGAAAACATCTAACATTATCATCATGTTTTTAATAATTACAAAATCATGACTTTTTCAACTAGCAGAAAACCGAACCTAAGTGGACTGGTCAAACTAAAACCAAACACAAATACAAATTTGTATAGAATCTGAATATTCTAAGCCAATCTGAAGAAAGAAGTTTGGAGATTTAGCAAATAAGAAGGATTAGAACAGCGTCATTATAATCATCCTCATCGAACCAGTCGGATCGAAACCAAACCCGAACCAAACCCAAAAGTTACGCACTTGTGTAGGCGAGCTATTCGATTAAATTTTCATTGCGTTGTATTGATCGAGCGATTAAAACTGCGTCATGTTATGAGAGAATGTGTACTCTACCAACACTGATCGGTTTCCCAAGTCCGCCGCCGCCGAAAACGGAGAAACGGCCGGGCCGGGCCCAAAACCGTCCGATTGTAATCCGCCCGCATACCCGGATCCGATAACGTAGAATACGCCGTGTGTATCCTTATAAATTCGTCCGCGGACGCGCCGGCGTCGGGTGGCACGTGCGCGCCAGGCGCCTGTACGCGGCCTTGATTTCCTGGCTCGTGGCGGTCGTCGAGACGCCGAGCGTGTCGTAGAGATCCCGCACGTGCGGGCGAGTGGGATCAGTTTGTACGGCGGAGATGCGCGCGGAGCGGCGGCGATGGGGCGGTGGAGATCGGCGATTGGGGCGCCGAGGAATTGGAGAGATTTGAGCGTGGTGATCATTAAAGAGATTGGGTGAATGCAAATTTTTGGGGAGGTGGTTTATTTTATAGAGTAGGGGGAGTGGGGTCCACTTGTAAGTAATAACATGGAAAATTATTATGGAAGATTCTAGATAAAAAATCTCTCCCAACGCCACCCTTGCTTGATTATTGTTATTGGACTTAAAAGTTATTCATTGTGACTATTTTTGTATTGATTTGGTATATTACTATTTGTAATAATATTTTACTGTTTTAGAATGATTTATAAATTGATAATGTGTGATTTTTTTTTTTTCATGGGTGCTACATAATCATGATTTGCGTGTTCAATGGTGCTTCACAATATCAATCCTTAAATTAGTGCCATGATTTCTAGTTCTTATAATCCAATATATGATGTTCCTTTGGGAGCTACCGGGCTAGATGTGAAAATGAACCAAATAATTAACAAAGAGTTTGTTAATTGTTAATCTAGTTATTAGGTTTTATTGTTCTTTAATTTATTTAACATTAAATAAATACTTTTAATATACAAAAGAATAAATTTCAACTAGATTTATATTCACTTGCTTATGAAATATTCATTTAAAATATGATCAGTTATAACTTGTATTATTACATAGAACATATTTTGACCCACTTACATTTTTCTTGTAAGTTTGATACTATTGTAAGAGATTTGAAGGGTCTCAAATCATTTTTTAAACAAATATTCAAATGAAATAATTATCAATTACAAATCTTAATGTTATTTAAAAGATCAAGTTCTTTCAAATAAAAAAGTTCTTTTAACCAAATAAATATATAACTAAATCCACAAACTATGAAGTATTAATTAAATATGCATACTTCGATATTTGACGGATATTCTTCGATATTCAAAAGTTTTGAGTTTAAATTCAATTCCTAAGAAATTCATGAAAAGTGTATTCAAATTCGGAAATTTTAAACAAATACAATTGTGAGCAACCTGTTATTCGATTTGATTTCTTTCCAACCCTACCATTGGTATCCGATACTTTGAATGAGACCAAAAGAATACTTTTCTTCGTAGGTTTTTTTTTTTTTTTTTAAGTAGGGGTTTTGGTTGGTCGTAGTTGCACCGAGTGGTGGGCCCATATTCTAGAAGGTAATAAAATAAGTGGGTGTTATTTAATGGATTTTTATTCTTTTAAAATGATTTTGGGCCTCGGAAGAGTCGGCAAGGCGCTGGAAGTTAGACGTTGGAATAGAAAATCTAGAGAAATAATTGCGGCTCATATTCTTTTGTTATTAATTTTTGGTTTTCTGATGGAATTTATGTGGAGAAGGATGGTAGAAGATTTAAAAAGAATAGAAAGGAGAGGTTAATGGATTTTGTACTCTAATTTAGAAAAAGTGGAGGATATTGAGATTGGATAAAAGATGTACGTGGTGAAAATGGATAAGATGAACACAAGTTGAACGAGTTGATGGCGTGTGACAAAGTTAATTAACATCTCATTGGTTGAAAACTTTGTGCGTAATTTGGGCAAGGATTATGATGATTAAGTAAAGGGGAAAAGCGTCACTTTCTTTTGAGAGGTAATCATGCATCAAAAGTAGCACGGATATGTTCAAGGAGTGTTAATGATCTAAGAAGGGGTTAGTCATGTAAAACTCAAATCTAAAACTAGGATAATTAGTCGGATAAAATTTTATAGTGTTAGTTAATTAGAACCATAACTAGGATAAAATTTTATCTTGTTAGTCACCAGAACTAGAATAATATTAGGGTAATGGTAAAAATTATCCTTTTTATATATATATATATAAATGAAAGTTCTAGTCTCAAATTATCCCAAGTTTTAGGTTAGAATTACTTGGTTAAAAAAAACTAGATCTCTCCTATTTATTTCTTATTTTCTCCATCATCTCTTCCTCGATGGTCATCGCCATCATCGACCACGCTATTATATTAGACATCTCCTTTTACTCCTCTTTTTATATGCTATTTTCTTTTTATCAAATATTATATTTATATAATTATTTTAAAATAAAAATTATAGATCTATAATTTATTTAAAAATAACTGAAATTGAGATCTGAGAGAAATAGATTTGGAGGTAGAAAAGAAGCAGGAAAAAAACCCTTTAATTTTTAGACTTGTATTATAATAATTAATGAAAATAAAAATTTATGGATTATTATTATTATTAAAACATTCATGCACATCATAAACAAGAAAAAAAAAGCATTAGGGTTTATTTCCCCATATCCCAAGTCAATATCTTATATTCAAGATTACTGATTGAAATTAAGGAAAGATATGGAAACATATTTTTGTATTGAAACCCCTCCCCTTCTAGGAGAAATATTCAACTATCTTATAGATAGTGATTTTTTAGTGTATGAGCGCTAATTAGCTATGTCAGTAAATGGGGTGCAGCCCATCATTAGTTGTCTGTCATCTTCTTTGGCGTGATAGGAGCAAAATCTATCACCCCGTAATTTATCTGATCTTCATTGAATTGTGTTGTTGTTTCCTAACTACATGTCATCCCAAATTTCGAGCATGTCCGACCTCTCAAATCTGAAGTCACACTAAGTGAGTTGTGCGTTCTAGATTGGTGATCGGGCTCATTATCGAACACAAATCATACTTTCTTGTGGTTCATTTTAATCCGGCTAGAAGGGTTACTCATCCTCTTGCAGATGCCTAAGGTTAAATCTTTGTTTAAACAATCAAAGAGTTTATTCAGATCTTAATGAAGAATGAATGTGAGATTATTCTATGATTAATTTATGCAATCAAGAATTCTATGCATTTCTTCGAAAGGAACTGATTTTCATGCAATTCCTCGTGCAATCCCAACCTTGAAACTCCCGCAATCAGTCTACATTGATTAAATCATCATTTTCCGCTTCTTTAATACTCTAAGCTAGCTTCGTCTCAGAAGCTGAAAGTGAACTAATATTAGTTTTTCTTTTTATGAGATAAATTTTCTTAGTAAGAAATTTTACACGGATCTAAAGTACTTTTTCAGTACATGTAAAGCAAAGCAAATCTTGTGCTCCACAACAAACTCTAGTTTTTTTTTTTTTAATTAAGAAAAGGGTTAATTGCACATAGACCTCTTGTAATATCGACTTCTGCCATTCAGTACCCTTTAATTTTGATGTTTACAAATAGACTCCCTGAATGGTTATCATTAGAGATTTCTAGCAGATAAACCCCTACACTCTCGCTATGCACCTCCCTTCTTCATCTTCTGCTCCCTCTCCGCCACAAGCCTCGTCAAACATCACAACGTCCAATGGGAAGAAGGCATGGAGACACGGCGCCCACCTGTTCAATTCTCAAGGGATCTATCTGTCAATATCAAACTTCAGAGATAATAAATAATACAAGACCTATGTTTATGTGCAATTAACCCTTAATAGAAAGACCTACACCGTGATGCAAAGTGTTGCATAGAAATAAAGGGATTCTTTAGAAACCACCAAAAGCTGGTGGCCTGTTGTATTCATCAAATTGCTGCGTCCAATTACAGCATTACTGAATTGGCAGGCAAGCAAAAACTTGGACTATGAATCCAAGCCTAAATCTCACATGCTAAATCTTCTACGCAAAGAGTTTGGTTGTTACAAAGTATGTTCTTCAGTCAATTTTGTTCAACTGCAACAACTAATTAATAAGGAAATAAGCATAAGCAAAAGAAAAGATCAAGTTTCAAGTTACAAATCCTCAAAGGGAAAGCATTTACCTCTATCACGGATGAGATCGAGCACAACGTAACCATTATATGCTCTCACAATTTTGACAATCAGACCAATGCTTTTAACATGTAAGCTCTCGTATGGCGAGTAATGCTCTAACCAAACAGTCCAAAGATCACAAATTCCGTCTCCTTGGTCAACTGCTAGTAACACTGCATCATGAATATAAGAGACTAGATATCAAAATTGAAGTGTAGGACACATGTTCTGATGTGTACGTAAACGAGAAGTATTTGAGTAAGCTTTAAACTACAAATCATTGAACTTTTAGTAGTGTCTCACATACCTTCAGTTCATACTGATAGAATATAAAACTATAATATCCTCGAGCCTTATCATAAATTCGAAGTTTTGATATAATAGTTAGAGGGGCTTTCACATGGTATCAGACCCAACTCTAGTTCGAATCGTGCTGGCCATGCGGATTTTTAAAAAATTGTTACCATCGCTCGAAGCTAGGGTTTCACCATAAAAAAGGCGTTCACCTCTTGGGGCATATTCTGATAACTATAATTATTGAGCCTTATCATAACTTTAGAGTTTTGATATAATGGTTAGAGGGACTTTCACACATACGTGAGTTTGCTCCAGTAAAAGAGATGTTACTGGTGGTGTCTAGCAAACAGTTATACGGTTAAGTACCCTTACAACTCACGAGTCATGACTCAAAAAGGATTAATCCTTTTCAGTCAATTTGGATCTAAGTAGATTAGCCTGATTCTCCTAAAAACAGCAATTTCCAAATTGTACAAGATTTTTGAAATAATTTGTTGATCTATGCAATCAGCTATGGTCCTTGATTCCTTGTGTGGTTGAACTGAACAGTTGGAGATGCTGCACAACTTTAAAGCACAAAAGAAGTAGGATAAGCAGTCGATTTGTGACAGTGATCTGTCCTTTGTAGAAAACCCTTATCTTAAGGGACTTTGATCCCCTATCCCTATAAAACATGAGAACCATAAATGAGGAATCTGAGACAGTTCACATATAGATGAAATGCAATAAGATATTAAGAATATGATATCAGCCTAATTCATGAGATCATTTGCACATAGATTCTTTTCATTAAGGTGTGCTGATACGTTCTCTTCTTTAAGCGACCTAACTATTGCCTTCAAAGAACAAGTAATCTCTTGTATAAAATAGAAAGTTTTAAACCGCAAAATACAAAACATACTCAAGAAGTCCTTAGGATGCAGTTCACTAAAGAAGAAATATTTTAGGGTTACTTGCATATATACCCTTAAAGCATGTATATTTGCAAAACTACCCCTCAAATCTTAGTATTTGCAAAACTACCCCTCAAATCATCAACTTAATGAGTAAAAATTTGACTATTTTCTTGATAATTTTAACATCTCAGTTACAAATTAGCTCATCAAAGCTGACAATTGATTGATTTGAGTGTATTTTAAAAAATTGATAATTTGAGGGATAGTTTTGCGAATACTGAGATTTGAGGGGTAGTTTTAAATACCAATGATTTAAGGGTATATATGCAAATAACCGTACATTTTAAGACTGGAACTGTACAATTGAGAAACTTTGGCCATCCGCTACTTGATTCCCTTGAGCTTCTAGAAGACATGGAGTTAATAAATCACCTAGATTTGTCACAATCAGACTGCTGGAGATGCTTTTGGACTCTTACACAGGAAATCCATTTATTTCCAACAGGGATGTGCATATAATAATAACTCATTGCTATTGACTTTGTAGTTTTAAAAAAACAGAGATTTTGGAGATATTTATTGCTTAGATTTCTTTATGTTAAGCTTCTCCTAGTTAACCTTTTCCTTTGGAAACCAGCTGCAGGGGCACATGGGATGTTTTGTAACGCAACGACAAATATAAATTTGTATAGAATCTGAATATTCTAAGCCAATCTGAAGAAAGAAGTTTGGAGATTTAGCAAATAAGAAGGATTAGAAACGTACGCATTGCAATCATCCAACTCATCGAACGGTCGGATCGAAACCAAACCCGAACCAAACCCAAAAGTTACGCACTTGTGGCGAGAGCTATTCGATTAAATTTTCGCTGCGCTTGTATTGATCGAGCATTCCGCATTCATGCATATATTATGAGAGAATGTGTACTCTACCAACACTGATCGGTTTCCCAAGTCCGCCGCCGCCGAAAACGGAGAAACGGCCGGGCCGGGCCCAAAACCGTCCGATTGTAATCCGCCCGCATACCCGGATCCGATAACGTAGAATACGCCGTGTGTATCCTTATAAATTCGTCCGCGGACGCGCCGGCGTCGGGGTGGCACGTGCGCGCCAGGCGCCTGTACGCGGCCTTGATTTCCTGGCTCGTGGCGGTCGTCGAGACGCCGAGCGTGTCGTAGAGAGATCCCGCACGTGCGGGCGAGTGGGGATCAGTTTGTACGGCGGAGATGCGCGCGGAGCGGCGGCGGCGATTGGGGCGGTGGAGATCGGCGATTGGGGCGCCGAGGAATTGGAGAGATTTGAGCGTGGTGATCATTAAAGAGATTGGGTGAATGCAAATTTTTGGGGGAGGTGGTTTATTTTATAGAGTAGGGGGAGTGGGGTCCACTTGTAAGTAATAACATGGAAAATTATTATGGAAGATTCTAGATAAAAAATCTCTCCCAACGCCACCCTTGCTTGATTATTGTTGGGACTTAAAGTTATTCATTGTGACTATTTTTGTATTGATTTGGTATATTACTATTTGTAATAATATTTTACTGTTTTAGAATGATTTATAAATTGATAATGTGTGATTTTTTTTTCATGGGTGCTACATAATCATGATTTGCGTGTTCAATGGTGCTTCAGCACAATATCAATCCTTAAATTAGTGCCTGATTTCTAGTTCTTATAATCCAATATATGATGTTCCTTTGGGAGCTACTAGATGTGAAAATGAACCAAATAATTAACAAAGAGTTTGTTAATTGTTAATCTAGTTATTAGGTTTTATTGTTCTTTAATTTATTTAACATTAAATAAATACTTTTAATATACAAAAGAATAAATTTCAACTAGATTTATATTCACTTGCTTATGAAATATTCATTTAAAATATGATCAGTTATAACTTGTATTATTACATAGAACATATTTTGACCCACTTACATTTTTCTTGTAAGTTTGATACTATTGTAAGAGATTTGAAGGGTCTCAAATCATTTTTTAAACAAATATTCAAATGAAATAATTATCAATTACAAATCTTAATGTTATTTAAAAGATCAAGTTCTTTCAAATAAAAAAGTTCTTTTAACCAAATAAATATATCCTTAACTAAATCCACAAACTATGAAGTATTAATTAAATATGCATACTTCGATATTTGACGGATATTCTTCGATATTCAAAAGTTTTGAGTTTAAATTCAATTCCTAAGAAATTCATGAAAAGTGTATTCAAATTCGGAAATTTTAAACAAATACAATTGTGAGCAACCTGTTATTCGATTTGATTTCTTTCCAACCCTACCATTGGTATCCGATACTTTGAATGAGACCAAAAGAATACTTTTCTTCGTAGGACTCTTTTTTTTTTAAGTAGGGGTTTTGGTTGGTCGTAGTTGCACCGAGTGGTGGGCCCATATTCTAGAAGGTAATAAAATAAGTGGGTGTTATTTAATGGATTTTTATTCTTTTAAAATGATTTTGGGCCTCAGGTGAGTCGGCAAGGCGCTGGAAGTTAGACGTTGGAATAGAAAATCTAGAGAAATAATTGCGGCTCATATTCTTTTGTTATTAATTTTGGTTTTTCTGATGGAATTTATGTGGAGAAGGATGGTAGAAGATTTAAAAAAGAATAGAAAGGAGAGGTTAATGGATTTTGTACTCTAATTTAGAAAAAGTGGAGGATATTGAGATTGGATAAAAGATGTACGTGGTGAAAATGGATAAGATGAACACAAGTTGAACGAGTTGATGGCGTGTGACAAAGTTAATTAACATCTCATTGGTTGAGGAAACTTTGTGCGTAATTTGGGCAAGGATTATGATGATTAAGTAAAGGGGAAAAGCGTCACTTTCTTTTGAGAGGTAATCATGCATCAAAAGTAGCACGGATATGTTCAAGGAGTGTTAATGATCTAAGAAGGGGTTAGTCATGTAAAACTCAAATCTAAAACTAGGATAATTAGTCGGATAAAATTTTATAGTGTTAGTTAATTAGAACCATAACTAGGATAAAATTTTATCTTGTTAGTCACTTAGAACTAGAATAATATTAGAAGCGGGTAATGGTAAAAATTATCCCACTTTATATATATATATATAAATGAAAGTTCTAGTCTCAAATTATCCCAAGTTTTAGGTTAGAATTACTTGGTTAAAAAGAACTAGATCTCTCCTATTTATTTCTTATTTTCTCCATCATCTCTTCCTCGATGGTCATCGCCATCATCGACCAGCTATTATATTTAGACCATCTCCTTTTACTCCTCTTTTTATATGCTATTTTCTTTTTATCAAATATTATATTTATATAATTATTTTAAAATAAAAATTATAGATCTATAATTTATTTAAAAAATAACTGAAATTGAGATCTGAGAAATAGATTTGGAGGTAGAAAGAAGGAAGCAGGAAAAAAACCCTTTAATTTTTAGACTTGTATTATAATAATTAATGAAAATAAAAATTTATGGATTATTATTATTATTAAAACATTCATGCACATCATAAACAAGAAAAAAAAGCATTAGGGTTTATTTCCCCATATCCCAAGTCAATAAATATGATTTGATTGATTAAGGGATATGGAAGGAAATCCAGTAAACTATATTAGTGATTTTTTAGTGTATGAAGCGCTAATTACATTAGCTATGTCGATTAAATGGGGAGTGCAGCCCATCATTAGTTGTCTGTCGTCATCTGGCGTGATAGGAGCAAAATCTATCACTTTAATTATCTGGCCGATCTTCATTGAATTGTGTTGTTGTTTCTCTTTACATGTCATCCTACCAGGCTCAGCATGTCCGGACCTCTCAAATCTGAAGTCACACTAAGTGAGTTGTGCCGTTCTAGATTGGTGATCGGGCTCATTATCGAACACAAATCATACTTTCTTGTGGTTCATTTTAATCCGGCTAGAAGGGTTACTCATCCTCTTGCAGATGCCTAAGGTTAAATCTTTGTTTAAACAATCAAAGAGTTTATTCAGATCTTAATGAAGAATGAATGTGAGATTATTCTATGATTAATTTATGCAATCAAGAATTCTATGCATTTCTTCGAAAGGAACTGATTTTCATGCAATTCCTCGTGCAATCCCAACCTTGAAACTCCCGCAATCAGTCTACATTGATTATCATTTTTCCGCTTCTTTAATACTCTAAGCTAGCTTCGTCTCAGAAGCTGAAAGTGAACTAATATTAGTTTTTCTTTTTATGAGATAAATTTTCTTAGTAAGAAATTTTACACGGATCTAAAGTACTTTTCAGTACATGTAAAGCAAAGCAAATCTTGTGCTCCACAACAAACTCTAGTTTTTTTTTTAATTAAGAAAAGGGTTAATTGCACATAGACCTCTTGTAATATCGACTTCTGCCATTCAGTACCCTTTAATTTTGATGTTTACAAATAGACTCCCTGAATGGTTATCATTAGAGATTTCTAGCAGATAAACCCCTACACTCTCGCTATGCACCTCCCTTCTTCATCTTCTGCTCCCTCTCCGCCACAAGCCTCGTCAAACATCACAACGTCCAATGGGAAGAAGGCATGGAGACACGCCCACCTGTTCAATTCTCAAGGGATCTATCTGTCAATATCAAACTTCAGAGATAATAAATAATACAAGACCTATGTTTATGTGCAATTAACCCCTTAATAGAAAGACCTACACCGTGATGCAAAGTGTTGCATAGAAATAAAGGGATTCTTTAGAAACCACCAAAAAGCTGGTGGCCTGTTGTATTCATCAAATTGCTGCGTCCAATTACAGCATTACTGAATTGGCAGGCAAGCAAAAACTTGACTATGAATCCAAGCCTAAATCTCACATGCTAAATCTTCTACGCAAAGAGTTTGGTTGTTACAAAGTATGTTCTTCAGTCAATTTTGTTCAACTGCAACAACTAATTAATAAGGAAATAAGCATAAGCAAAAGAAAGATCAAGTTTCAAGTTACAAATCCTCAAAGGAAAGTATTTACCTCTATCACCGATGAGATCGAGCACAATATAGCCATCATATGCTCTCACAATTTTGACAATCAGACCAATGCTTTTAACATGTAAGCTCTCGTATGGCGGTAATGCTCAAACCAAACAGTTTCCGTCTCCTTGGTCAACTGCTAGTATCACTGCATCATGAATATAAGAGACTAGATATCAAAATTGAAGTGTAGGACACATGTTCTGATGTGTACGTAAACGAAAGTATTTGAGTAAGCTTTAAACTACAAATCATTGAACTTTTAGTAGTGTCTCACATACCTTCGAGTTCATCGATAGAATATAAAACTATAATCCTCGGCATCATAAATTCGGGTTTGATATAATAGTTAGAGGGCTTTCATGGTATCGGACCAACTCTAGTTGAATCGAATCGTGCGGCCATGCGGATTTTAAAAATTGTTCTGCTTTCTGGGTGGGTTTACCCATAAAAATTCAACCTGTAGGGCGTATTCTGATAAACTATAATTATTGAGCCTTATCATAACTTTAGAGTTTTGATATAATGGTTAGAGGACTTTCACGCATCATTGAGTTTGCTCCGATAAAGATGTTCTTGGTGGTGTCTAGCAAACAGTTATACGGTTAAGTACCCTTACAACTCACGAGTCATGACTCAAAAGGATTAATCCTTTTCAGTCAATTTGGATCTAAGTAGATTAGCCTGATTCTCCTAAAACAGCAATTTCCAAATTGTACAAGATTTTTGAAATAATTTGTTGATCTATGCAATCAGCTATGGTCCTTGATTCCTTGTGTGGTTGAACTGAACAGTTGGAGATGCTGCACAACTTTAAAGCACAAAAGAAGTAGGATAAGCAGTCGATTTGTGACAGTGATCTGTCCTTTGTAGAAAACCCTTATCTTAAGGGACTTTGATCCCCTATCCCTATAAAACATGAGAACCATAAATGAGGAATCTGAGACAGTTCACATATAGATGAAATGCAATAAGATATTAAGAATATGATATCAGCCTAATTCATGAGATCATTTGCACATAGATTCTTTTCATTAAGGTGTGCTGATACGTTCTCTTCTTTAAGCGACCTAACTATTGCCTTCAAAGAACAAGTAATCTCTTGTATAAAATAGAAAGTTTTAAACCGCAAAATACAAAACATACTCAAGAAGTCCTTAGGATGCAGTTCACTAAAGAAAATATTTTAGGGTTACTTGCATATATACCTTAAAGCATGTATATTTGCAAAACTACCCTCCAAATCTTAGTATTTGCAAAACTACCCCTCAAATCATCAACTTAATGAGTAAAAATTTGACTATTTTCTTGATAATTTTAACATCTCAGTTACAAATTAGCTCATCAAAGCTGACAATTGATTGATTTGAGTGTATTTTAAAAAATTGATAATTTGAGGGATAGTTTTGCGAATACTGAGATTTGAGGGGTAGTTTTGCAAATACCAATGATTTAAGGGTATATATGCAAATAACCGTACATTTTAAGACTGGAACTGTACAATTGAGAAACTTTGGCCATCCGCTACTTGATTCCCTTGAGCTTCTAGAAGACATGGAGTTAATAAATCACCTAGATTTGTCACAATCAGACTGCTGGAGATGCTTTTGGACTCTTACACAGGAAATCCATTTATTTCCAACAGGGATGTGCATATAATAATAACTCATTGCTATTGACTTTGTAGTTTTAAAAAAACAGAGATTTTGGAGATATTTATTGCTTAGATTTCTTTATGTTAAGCTTCTCCTAGTTAACCTTTTCCTTTGGAAACCAGCTGCAGGGGCACATGGGATGTTTTGTAACGCAACGACAAATATAAAATAATGGACGAAAAGGATGCAAAAGCAAAGTTTATTAGGATCAAACAAATCAAAAGATATTTTCTAACTAATAAATGGGTGGGGTTCCTATCATGGTGCATGTGACATTGTTCATTGTGTGTGTAATCCAGTTTCACATAATATTTGCCGACCAAATGTATGTTTTTCAAGAGAAAGATCGATCTAAATATGTATTAAACCAAAATTTTCTAATTTACAGGCCAAGTGCATACTACAAATTTTGTGATTGTTGTATATTTGAATATCAGTTTTGACCCTAAAAGCTTGAAAGGTTAGTTTGCGACCTCTAAATGAAGCCAACTTATAGCGAGTGCCTGAAGTTATAGGCATGAATTTGTTGTCAAGTATCTTTGTATGAAACCTATAAAGATGGATTTTGGGAGTTAACCAACTTTACAAGAGGGAACGAGCTGATGATTGATTTGTTGGCAACATTATTTGTAGAGGTCAAGGGAAATGAGCTACAAGCCATTTCTGTTGTCAAGAGAGACCTTAGAGAAGGGGAAGCTGAAAGATCGAAAACTTTATCCTAATCGAAACTATCCTTTTCTTTCATTTAGCAGAATTTTAGAAAAAAACTTGAAAATCTAAAGAAGACAAATGATAATTTTTCATTGAAGTAACTCCATTTCCTTTAAGATAAAAAAGGCTAAATAGCACTTAAATACCTAATAGTTTCGCTCACTTATATACCCTCAGTTGTTTTCACAACATTTATAGTACCTAAGTTGTTTTAAATTGGCACGTTGCTACCTCTATCTTCAAAACGTGAAAATTTTCACCCGAATGTTCTCATTTGCTCACTTGCTAATTTATAACCGCCTAACTAGAGTAGGAACATGTTTAAAGGTAAATTTAACAAATATTAACGGTAAAAAAACTCTAAAATTAACATTAAGTATAATAGCGAAACATCCGGGTGAAAATTTTCACGTTTGCATGATCGAGGGTACCAACGTGCTAGTGTAAAACAACTTAGGGTATATAAATGCTGTGAAAAAAAAGTGAGGGTATATTAAGTGCCAAGTGAGTGAAACTATGGGGTAGTTAAGTGTTATTTAGCCTTAAAAAAAGGAAAACTGTAAGTAATCAACCTATCAGAAACATAAAAGAAAGGAAAAAAGTGTTCATGTGTTCATCAATCTTCCACACTTCAAATATTTCAGAGGTTTCACTGTTCATTTTGAACTGTATTAAGACCTATCTAAAATTTCGCTGATCGCACTCCATCTTTCTGAGACTCAACTTGGCATTGACATCCATGAGTTTGGAGCTTCAATCTACTGGAAATTAATTCATACTTTATAGTGTTTGAATTTAACATTTCATCAAATGATTTATAGCAATGGAAGAATATGCAGTTTCCTGATTACTAGATGTCCTAGACTACTACAGGGGAAAAAATCATGGATCACGGGTCCCTTAATTCATCCATATTTATTTGAATCTCTAGGAGTGAGTTTTGATGATTTTTTGGTGAATTATTTGGTTAAAAAAAGAACTAGATCTCTCCTATTTATTTCTTATTTTCTCCATCATCTCTTCCTCTGATGGTCATCGCCATCATCCGACCACGCTATTATATTAGACCGCATCTCCTTTTACTCCTCTTTTATATGCTATTTTCTTTTTATCAAATATTATATTTATATAATTATTTTAAAATAAAAATTATAGATCTATAATTTATTTAAAAATAACTGAAATTGAGATACAGAGAAATAGATTTGGAGGTAGAAAAAGAAGGAAACAGAAAAAAAACCCTTTAATTTTTAGACTTGTATTATAATAATTAATGAAAATAAAAATTTATGGATTATTATTATTATTAAAACATTCATGCACATCATAAACAAGAAAAAAAAGAGCATTAGGGCTTATTTCCCCATATCCCAAGTCAATATCTTATATTCAAGATTACTGATTGAAATTAAGGAAAGATATGGAAACATATTTTTGTATTGAAACCCTCCCTTCTAGGGAGAAATATTCAACTATCTTATAGATAGTGATTTTTTAGTGTATGAACGCTAATTACATTAGCTATGTCAAGAAGGGAGTGCACCATCATTACTTGTCTGTCATCTTCTTGGCGTGATAGAGCAAAATCTATCACCCCAGTAATTTATACAGCAGTCTTCATTGAATTGTGTTGTTGTTTCCTTTTACATGCCATCCTACCAAATTTGATGTCCCGACCTCTCAAATCAAGTCACACTAAGTGAGTTGTGCCCTTCTAGATTGGTGATCGGGCTCATTATCGACACAAATCATACTTTCTTGTGGCTCATTTTAATCCAGCTAGAACGGTTACTCATCCTCTTGCAGATGCCTAAGGTTAAATCTTTGTTTAAACAATCAAAGAGTTTATTCAGATCTTAATGAAGAATGAATGTGAGATTATTCTATGATTATTTTATGCAATCAAGAATTCTATGCATTTCTTCGAAAAGGAACTGATTTTCATGCAATTCCTCGTGCAATCCCAACCTTGAAACTCCCGCAATCAGTCTACATTGATTAAATCATCATTTTCCGCTTCTTTAATACTTGCTAGCTTCGTCTCAGAAGCTGAAAGTGAACTAATATTAGTTTTTCTTTTTATGAGATAAATTTTCTTAGTAAGAAATTTTACACGGATCTAAAGTACTTTTTCAGTACATGTAAAGCAAAGCAAATCTTGTGCTCCACAAACAAACTCTTTTTTTTAATTAAGAAAAGGGTTAATTGCACATAGACCTCTTGTAATATCGACTTCTGCCATTCAGTACCCTTTAATTTTGATGTTTACAAATAGACTCCCTGAATGGTTATCATTAGAGATTTCTAGCAGATAAACCCCTACACTCGCTATGCACCTCCTTCTTCATCTTCTGCTCCCTCTCCGCCACAAGCCTCGTCAAACATCACAACGTCCAATGGGAAGAAGGCATGGAGACACGGCGCCCACCTGTTCAATTCTCAAGGGATCTATCTGTCAATATCAAACTTCAGAGATAATAAATAATACAAGACCTATGTTTATGTGCAATTAACCCCTTAATAGAAAGACCTACACCGTGATGCAAAGTGTTGCATAGAAATAAAGGGATTCTTTAGAAACCACCAAAAGAAGCTGGTGGCCTGTTGTATTCATCAAATTGCTGCGTCCAATTACAGCATTACTGAATTGGCAGGCAAGCAAAAACTTGGACTATGAATCCAAGCCTAAATCT
This sequence comes from Asparagus setaceus, assembly GCA_012295165.1. NCBI lineage: Eukaryota > Viridiplantae > Streptophyta > Magnoliopsida > Asparagales > Asparagaceae > Asparagus > Asparagus setaceus. The sequence goes on along the minus strand of CM022708.1, from coordinate 35,917,696 downwards.
CACATGCTAAATCTTCTACGCAAAGAGTTTGGTTGTTACAAAGTATGTTCTTCAGTCAATTTTGTTCAACTGCAACAACTAATTAATAAGGAAATAAGCATAAGCAAAAGAAAAGATCAAGTTTCAAGTTACAAATCCTCAAAGGGAAAGTATTTACCTCTATCACCGATGAGATCGAGCACAATATAGCCATCATATGCTCTCACAATTTTGACAATCAGACCAATGCTTTTAACATGTAAGCTCGTATGGCGAGTAATGCTCAAACCAAACAGTTTCCGTCTCTTGGTCAACTGCTAGTATCACTGCATCATGAATATAAGAGACTAGATATCAAAATTGAAGTGTAGGACATGTTCTGATGTACGTAAACGAGAAGTATTTTAAGTTTTAAACTACAAATCATTGAACTTTTAGTAGTGTCTCACATACCTTCAGTTCATACCGATAGAATATAAAACTATAATCCTCGAGCCTTATCATAAATTCAAGTATTATAGTTAGATGTTACTTCAGACGTATCACCCAACTCTAGTTCAATCGCCATGATTTTTAAAAATTGTTACCATCGCTCGAGCCGTTTCACCATAAAAAGGCGCTCAACCCGCTGGACATGTTACAATAAAACTATAATTATGAGCCTTATCATAACTTTGTTTGATATAATGGTTAGAGGACTTTCACACACATGTGAGTTTGCTCCAGAAAAGAGATGTTACTGGTGTCTAGCAAACAGTTATACGGTTAAGTACCCTTACAACTCACGAGTCATGACTCAAAAAGGATTAATCCTTTTCAGTCAATTTGGATCTAAGTAGATTAGCCTGATTGCGACTCCTAAAAACAGCAATTTCCAAATTGTAAAAGATTTTTGAAATAATTTGTTGATCTATGCAATCAGCTATGGTCCTTGATTCCTTGTGTGGTTGAACTGAACAGTTGGAGATGCTGCACAACTTTAAAGCACAAAAGAAGTAGGATAAGCAGTCGATTTGTGACAGTGATCTGTCCTTTGTAGAAAACCCTTATCTTAAGGGACTTTGATCCCCTATCCCTATAAAACATGAGAACCATAAATGAGGAATCTGAGACAGTTCACATATAGATGAAATGCAATAAGATATTAAGAATATGATATCAGCCTAATTCATGAGATCATTTGCACATAGATTCTTTTCATTAAGGTGTGCTGATACGTTCTCTTTTAAGCGACCTAACTATTGCCTTCAAAGAACAAGTAATCTCTTGTATAAAATAGAAAGTTTTAAACCGCAAAATACAAAACATACTCAAGAAGTCCTTAGGATGCAGTTCACTAAAGAAGAAATATTTTAGGGTTACTTGCATATATACCCTTAAAGCATGTATATTTGCAAAACTACCCTCCAAATCTTAGTAAAACTACCCCTCAAATCATCAACTTAATGAGTAAAAATTTGACTATTTTCTTGATAATTTTAACATCTCAGTTACAAATTAGCTCATCAAAGCTGACAATTGATTGATTTGAGTGTATTTTAAAAAAATTGATAATTTGAGGGATAGTTTTAATAATGAGATTTGAGGGGTGGTTTTGCAAATACCAATGATTTAAGGGTATATATGCAAATAACCGTACATTTTAAGACTGGAACTGTACAATTGAGAAACTTTGGCCATCCGCTACTTGATTCCCTTGAGCTTCTAGAAGACATGGAGTTAATAAATCACCTAGATTTGTCACAATCAGACTGCTGGAGATGCTTTTGGACTCTTACACAGGAAATCCATTTATTTCCAACAGGGATGTGCATATAATAATAACTCATTGCTATTGACTTTGTAGTTTTAAAAAAAAAACAGAGATTTTGGAGATATTTATTGCTTAGATTTCTTTATGTTAAGCTTCTCCCTAGTTAACCTTTTCCTTTGGAAACCAGCTGCAGGGGCACATGGGATGTTTTGTAACGCAACGACAAATATAAAATAATGGACGAAAAGGATGCAAAAGCAAAGTTTATTAGGATCAAACAAATCAAAAGATATTTTCTAACTAATAAATGGGTGGGGGTTCCTATCATGGTGCATGTGACATTGTTCATTGTGTGGTGTAATCCAGTTTCACATAATATTTGCCGACCAAATGTATGTTTTTCAAGAGAAAGATCGATCTAAATATGTATTAAACCAAAATTTTCTAATTTACAGGCCAAGTGCATACTACAAATTTTGTGATTGTTGTATATTTGAATATCAGTTTTGACCCTAAAAAGCTTGAAAGGTTAGTTTGCGACCTCTAAATGAAGCCAACTTATAGCGAGTGCCTGAAGTTATAGGCATGAATTTGTTGTCAAGTATCTTTGTATGAAACCTATAAAGATGGATTTTGGGAGTTAACCAACTTTACAAGAGGGAAACGAGCTGATGATTGATTTGTTGGCAACATTATTTGTAGAGGTCAAGGGAAATGAGCTACAAGCCTTTTCTGTTGTCAAGAGAGACCTTAGAGAAGGGGAAGCTGAAAGATCGAAAACTTTATCCTAATCGAAACTATCCTTTTCTATTTAGAAGAATTTTAGGAAAAAACTTGAAAATCTAAAGAAGACAAATGATAATTTTTCATTGAAGTAACTCCATTTCCTTTAAGACAAAAAAAAGCTTATAGTTTCGCTCACTTGGTTGGCACTTAATATACCCTCGGTTGTTTTCACAATATTTATAGTGCCTAAGTTGTTTAAAATTGGCACGTTGCTACCTCTATCATGCAAACGTGAAAATTTTCATCCGAATGTTCTCATTTGCTCACATGCTAATTTATAACCGCCTAACTTTTAATATTTAAAATAGAGTTGGAACATGTTTAAAGGTTAATTTAACAAATGTTAACGGTTAAAAAAACTCTAAAACTAGCATTAAGTATAATAGCGAAACATCCGGTGAAAATTTTCACGCTGGCATACGAGGGTACCAACATGTCAATTTTAAACAACTTAGGATATATAAATGCCGTGGAAAACAAGTGAGGGTATATTAAGTGCCAAGTGAGTGAAACTATGGGGTATTTAAGTGCTATTTAGCCTTAAAAAAGGAAAACTGTCAGTTATCAACCTATCAGACGCATAAAAGAAAGGAAAAAAGTGTTTATGTGTTCATCAATTTTCTACACTTCAAATATTAACGGAAGAATATGCAGTTTCCTGATTACTAGACATCCTAAACTACTATAGGGGGAAAAATTCATGATTCACGGGTCCCTTAATTCATCCATATTTATTTATTTATTTTTGGAGAAAATTCATCCATATTTATTTAAATTTCTAGGAGTGAGTTTTGATGCTTCTTTTTGGGTGAATTATGTTTTAAAACTTGGATGTCTCCTACAAAACTTGTCTTCATTTTGCTGATGCTACCTGCCATCTTCCTCTAACTACACAACTGTTTCTAATCCTAGCTATTTATTTGAATCCCTTGTGCAATCATTGCACATATGACTGCTTACAACCGAATTAGTATGTTATGCTTATTTTTTAATAATTGAATATTATTAAAATAGAACAATACCTATATCATGTAATGTTGGCTGTAACGTGATTTATACTTCCAAACAGCCAGTAGGTAGGTTACACTCATGGACAAATTGGTCCTAAAATGTTTGAGAAGCTCAATGATTCCAGAACTACCCTGAAGTAATTGAATTGAAACCTGAGAAACTAAAGCATCAAATCATTTGTTTAAATATAATAAATATGCAATGCCCGCAGCCGATAGGTCGGTATAACGGGTTGCTAATATAGATCGGAATAAAGAATGAGAGAGGAAAAAGAAAGTTATTTTAAATGTTGTAAAATGTTATAAGCCTAGGACAGAAAATGCACCTTTGGGATGACAAACTCAAGTAGGAAGATGGCAGTATTATCTTCTCCTCTCAAGACATCAACCAAGTCTTATGCATTTACACAGCCTGGGATTGAAGCTGCATAGAAACATTGATATTGAAATTAAGCAGATTCCTGAGGTAACACGAATTGAATTGGACAGAAAAGATATGATGCTAGATGATTCAAACCATACAAAAGCTATAGTATAAGAGTGAAAATGTTATTACTCCTTGGATTTAGAAAAAAGAAGCTATTCGCTTAAATTTCATTTTGATTTCAAGAACTGTTACTATGGGATATTCATAAAATATATAAATACAGGCAAGTTTAATACAATCCAAGAAAAAGAAAACAAACATGGTAGAAATCAAACAATATACGCTATGGCAAGGCATTTTATATAGTAGAAATTGAACAATATGCATTATGGTAACTTTTACTCTATGTATGTAGTTGTTCATTTCCATGTTTATCTGATCATGTACATGCATGAGTCCTAGCAATTACGGGTCAAATTCTCTAGTGAAACCTAAAATAGAAGTGTAAGATCCTTTATATTTAATGTTATGAACTTAAAAGAATGGTATTCTGAGGTACAATGGTAACTGTTAGTTGTTTTGTTGATAGGTTTTGTGAATCTTTTGCTACTATAGTAACTATTACTTTTCAGATCGTTGTAATGGTAACAAGATTGAATGACATGAAATGCTAATATCCTTAGGCCTTGGACGCTTGGACAGTGGCTATTTGAGAAATGCAAGTACTTGAATTTTACATCTACACCTATTTTATAAATGAATTCAATTCCAGTATTAGCACAGTTATGCATTATTTATAATTTTGTTAAAAGGAATATCTCGCACTGTTTGATTTATGCTTTTATCTGTTTAATGCAAAATGAAAGAGTCAATAGATGTTTTATTGGCTCATATTTGGTTTATGCTCATATTTGAGCAATATCTGTATTTGTTCCTCTCATAACAAATCCATATCTATTTCGATTATGGTGGATACAGATACGATGTTTTCTTACTGAAGCATATATGTGTATGTATCTGTATCCATAATGAGTAAAGAAATATAGACATGATAAATTTATATGATCTGTGTCCAACCTTTTGCACCGCCTACTAGGCACATTTCTTTAAGCAAAGGTGTGCTCCGCAAACAAACTCTTTTTTTTAATTAAGAAAAGGGTTAATTGCACATAGACCTCTTGTAATATCGACTTCTGCCATTCAGTACCCTTTAATTTTGATGTTTACAAATAGACTCCTGAATGGTTATCATTAGAGATTTCTAGCAGATAAACCCCTACACTCTCGCTATGCACCTCCCTTCTTCATCTTCTGCTCCCTCTCCGCCACAAGCCTCGTCAAACATCACAACGTCCAATGGGAAGAAGGCATGGAGACACGGCGCCCACCTGTTCAATTCTCAAGGGATCTATCTGTCAATATCAAACTTCAGAGATAATAAATAATACAAGACCTATGTTTATGTGCAATTAACCCTTAATAGAAAGACCTACACCGTGATGCAAAGTGTTGCATAGAAATAAAGGGATTCTTTAGAAACCACCAAAAGAAGCTGGTGGCCTGTTGTATTCATCAAATTGCTGCGTCCAATTACAGCATTACTGAATTGGCAGGCAAGCAAAAACTTGGACTATGAATCCAAGCCTAAATCTCACATGCTAAATCTTCTACGCAAAGAGTTTGGTTGTTACAAAGTATGTTCTTCAGTCAATTTTGTTCAACTGCAACAACTAATTAATAAGGAAATAAGCATAAGCAAAAGAAAAGATCAAGTTTCAAGTTACAAATCCTCAAAGGGAAAGTATTTACCTCTATCACCGATGAGATCGAGCACAATATAGCCATCATATGCTCTCACAATTTTGACAATCAGACCAATGCTTTTAACATGTAAGCTCTCGTATGGCGAGTAATGCTCAAACCAAACAGTTTCCGTCTCCTTGGTCAACTGCTAGTATCACTGCATCATGAATATAAGAGACTAGATATCAAAATTGAAGTGTAGGACACATGTTCTGATGTGTACGTAAACGAGAAGTATTTGAGTAAGCTTTAAACTACAAATCATTGAACTTTTAGTAGTGTCTCACATACCTTCAGTTCATACTGATAGAATATAAAACTATAATCCTCGAGCCTTATCATAAATTCGGAGTTTTGATATAATAGTTAGAGGGGCTTTCACATGGTATCAGACCCAACTCTAGTTCGAATCGTGCTGGCCATGCGGATTTTTAAAAAATTGTTACCACTGCCTGAGCCGTTTCAGCCCATAAAAAAAAGGGCGTTCAACCTGCTAGGACATGTTACAATAGAAAACTATAATTATTGAGCCTTATCATAACTTTAGAGTTTTGATATAATGGTTAGAGGGACTTTCACACATACGTGAGTTTGCTCCAGTAAAAGAGATGTTACTGGTGTCTAGCAAACAGTTATACGGTTAAGTACCCTTACAACTCACGAGTCATGACTCAAAAAGGATTAATCCTTTTCAGTCAATTTGGATCTAAGTAGATTAGCCTGATTGCGACTCCTAAAAACAGCAATTTCCAAATTGTAAAAGATTTTTGAAATAATTTGTTGATCTGTGCAATCAGCTATGGTCCTTGATTCCTTGTGTGGTTGAACTGAACAGTTGGAGATGCTGCACAACTTTAAAGCACAAAAGAAGTAGGATAAGCAGTCGATCTGTGACAGTGATCTGTCCTTTGTAGAAAACCCTTATCTTAAGGGACTTTGATCCCCTATCCCTATAAAACATGAGAACCATAAATGAGGAATCTGAGACAGTTCACATATAGATGAAATGCAATAAGATATTAAGAATATGATATCAGCCTAATTCATGAGATCATTTGCACATAGATTCTTTTCATTAAGGTGTGCTGATACGTTCTCTTCTTTAAGCGACCTAACTATTGCCTTCAAAGAACAAGTAATCTCTTGTATAAAATAGAAAGTTTTAAACCGCAAAATACAAAACATACTCAAGAAGTCCTTAGGATGCAGTTCACTAAAGAGAAATATTTTAGGGTTACTTGCATATATACCCCTTAAAGCATGCATATTTGCAAAACTACCCTCCAAATCTTAGTATTTGCAAAACTACCCCTCAAATCATCAACTTAATGAGTAAAAATTTGACTATTTTCTTGATAATTTTAACATCTCAGTTACAAATTAGCTCATCAAAGCTGACAATTGATTGATTTGAGTGTATTTTAAAAAATTGATAATTTGAGGGATAGTTTTGCGAATACTGAGATTTGAGGGGTGGTTTTGCAAATACCAATGATTTAAGGGTATATATGCAAATAACCGTACATTTTAAGACTGGAACTGTACAATTGAGAAACTTTGGCCATCCGCTACTTGATTCCCTTGAGCTTCTAGAAGACATGGAGTTAATAAATCACCTAGATTTGTCACAATCAGACTGCTGGAGATGCTTTTGGACTCTTACACAGGAAATCCATTTATTTCCAACAGGGATGTGCATATAATAATAACTCATTGCTATTGACTTTGTAGTTTTAAAAAAACAGAGATTTTGGAGATATTTATTGCTTAGATTTCTTTATGTTAAGCTTCTCCTAGTTAACCTTTTCCTTTGGAAACCAGCTGCAGGGGCACATGGGATGTTTTGTAACGCAACGACAAATATAAAATAATGGACGAAAAGGATGCAAAAGCAAAGTTTATTAGGATCAAACAAATCAAAAGATATTTTCTAACTAATAAATGGGTGGGGTTCCTATCATGGTGCATGTGACATTGTTCATTGTGGGTGTAATCCAGTTTCACATAATATTTGCCGACCAAATGTATGTTTTTCAAGAGAAAGATCGATCTAAATATGTATTAAACCAAAATTTTCTAATTTACAGGCCAAGTGCATACTACAAATTTTGTGATTGTTGTATATTTGAATATCAGTTTTGACCCTAAAAGCTTGAAAGGTTAGTTTGCGACCTCTAAATGAAGCCAACTTATAGCGAGTGCCTGAAGTTATAGGCATGAATTTGTTGTCAAGTATCTTTGTATGAAACCTATAAAGATGGATTTTGGGAGTTAACCAACTTTACAAGAGGAAACGAGCTGATGATTGATTTGTTGGCAACATTATTTGTAGAGGTCAAGGAAATGAGCTACAAGCCATTTCTGTTGTCAAGAGAGACCTTAGAGAAGGGAAGCTGAAAGATCGAAAACTTTATCCTAATCGAAACTATCCTTTTTCTTTCATTTAGCAGAATTTTAGAAAAAAACTTGAAAATCTAAAGAAGACAAATGATAATTTTTCATTGAAGTAACTCCATTTCCTTTAAGATAAAAAAGGCTAAATAGCACTTAAATACCTAATAGTTGGCACTTAATATACCCTCAGTTGTTTTCACAATATTTATAGTGCCTAAGTTGTTTTAAATTGGCACGTTGCTACCTCTATCTTCAAAGCGTGAAAATTTTCACCCGAATGTTCTCATTTGCTCACATGCTAATTTATAACCGTCTAACTTTTAATATTTAAAATAGAGTTGGAACATGTTTAAAGGTTAATTTAACAAATATTAACGGTAAAAAACTCTAAAATTAACATTAAGTATAATAGCGAAACATCCGGTGAAAATTTTCACGTTTATGATCGAGGGTACCAACGTGCTAGTGTAAAACAACTTAGGTATATAAACTGTGAAAAAAAGTGAGGGTATATTAAGGCCAAGTGAGTGAAACTATGGGGTATTTACTATTTAGCCTTAAAAAGGAAAACTGTCAGTTATCAACCTATCAGACGCATAAAAGAAAGGAAAAAAGTGTTCATGTGTTCATCAATCTTCCACACTTCAAATATTAACGGTAAAAAACTCTAAAATTAACATTAAGTATAATAGCGAAACATCCGGTGAAAATTTTCACCCGAATGTTCTCATTTGCTCACTTGCTAATTTATAACCGTCTAACTTTTAATATTTAAAATAGAGTTGGAACATGTTTAAAGGTAAATTTAACAAATATTAACGGTAAAAAACTCTAAAATTAACATTAAGTATAATAGCGAAACATCCGGTGAAAATTTTCACCCGAATGTTCTCATTTGCTCACTTGCTAATTTATAACCGTCTAACTTTTAATATTTAAAATAGAGTTGGAACATGTTTAAAGGTAAATTTAACAAATATTAACGGTAAAAAACTCTAAAATTAACATTAAGTATAATAGCGAAACATCCGGTGAAAATTTTCATCGAATGTTCTCATTTGCTCACTTGCTAATTTATAACCGTCTAACTTTTAATATTTAAAATAGAGTTGGAACATGTTTAAAGGTAAATTTAACAAATATTAACGGAAGAATATGCAGTTTCCTGATTACTAGATGTCCTAGACTACTACAGGGGAAAAAATCATGGATCACGGGTCCCTTAATTCATCCATATTTATTTATTTATTTTGGAGAAAATTCATCCATATTTATTTAAATTTCTAGGAGTGAGTTTTGATGCTTCTTTTTGGTGAATTATGTTTTAAAACTTGGATGTCTCCTACAAAAACTTGTCTTCATTTTGCTGATGCTACCTGCCATCTTCCTCTAACTACACAACTGTTTCTAATCCTAGCTATTTATTTGAATCCCTTGTGCAATCATTGCACATATGACTGCTTACAACCGAATTAGTATGTTATGCTTATTTTTTAAAAAAAATTGAATATTATTAAAATAGAACAATACCTATATCATGTAATGTTGGCTGTAACGTGATTTATACTTCCAAACAGCCAGTAGGTAGGTTACACTCATGGACAAATTGGTCCTAAAATGTTTGACAAACTCAATGATTCCAGAAATACCCTGAAGTAATTGAATTGAAACCTGAGAAACTAAAGCATCAAATCATTTGTTTAAATATAATAAATATGCGATGCCCGCAGCTGATAGGTCGGTATAACAGGTTGCTAATATAGATCGGAATAAAGAATGAGAGAGTAAAAAGAAAGTTATTTTAAATGTCGTAAAATGCTATAAGCCTAGGACAGAAAATGCACCTTTGGGATGACAAACTCAAGTAGGAAGATGGCAGTATTATCTTCTCCTCTCAAGACATCAACCAAGTCTTATGCATTTACACAGCCTGGGATTGAAGCTGCATAGAAACATTGATATTGAAATTAAGCAGATTCCTGAGGTAACACGAATTGAATTGGACAGAAAAGATATGATGCTAGATGATTCAAACCATACAAAAGCTATAGTATAAGAGTGAAAATGTTATTACTCCTTGGATTTAGAAAAAAGAAGCTATTCGTTTAAATTTCATTTTGATTTCAAGAACTGTTACTATGGGATATTCATAAAATATATATATACAGGCAAGTTTAATACAATCCAAGAAAAAGAAAACAAATATGGTAGAAATCAAACACTATAATGCTATGGCAAGGCATTTTATATAGTAGAAATTGAACAATATACATTATGGTAACTTTTACTCTATGTGTGTAGTTGTTCATTTCCATGTTTATCTGATCATGTACATGCATGAGTCCTAGCAATTACGGGTCAAATTCTCTAGTGAAACCTAAAATAGAAGTGTAAGATCCTTTATATTTAATGTTATGAACTTAAAAGAATGGTATTCTGAGGTACAATGGTAACTGTTAGTTGTTTTGTTGATAGGTTTTTGTGAATCTTTTTGCTACTATAGTAACTATTACTTTTCAGATCGTTGTAATGGTAACAAGATTGAATGACATGAAATGCTAATATCCTTAGGCCTTGGACGCTTGGACAGTGGCTATTTGAGAAATGCAAGTACTTAAATTTTACATCTACACCTATTTTATAAATGAATTCAATTCCCAGTATTAGCACAGTTATGCATTATTTATAATTTTGTTAAAAGGGAATATCTCGCACTGTTTGATTTATGCTTTTATCTGTTTAATGCAAAATGAAAGAGTCAATAGATGTTTAATTGGCTCATATTTGGTTTATGCTCATATTTGAGCAATATCTGTATTTGTTCCTCTCATAACAAATCCATATCTATTTCCGATTATGGTGGATACAGATACGATGTTTTCTTACTGAAGCATATATGTGTATGTATCTGTATCCATAATGAGTAAAGAAATATAGACATGATAAATTTATATGATCTGTGTCCAACCTTTTTGCACCGCCTACTAGGCACATTTCTTTAAGCAAAAGGTGTGCTCCGCCATCAAGGCACCTATAGCTTTCATAGCTTCTGAGTGCTTGCCAAAGTTGAGTGCAGGTAAGAGAGAGAAGCAAAAATTGGCGGAAAGAAAAGGATAAGAAAATTACTCCACCTACTCTTGTCAGTGACACCCAACACTTATTTCAGTAACAATTTCATGTAAGTTCAAAGGCACTAGTTAGAAGAAGTGATAAGTTTATAGTTAATTGGGACAAAAAGGACTAGAGGTAGGCCAAATAGAACTTCGATGGAAGTAAATAAGAAGGATAGAATAAGAGTTAATGGAGGAGATAACCTTAACAGAACTGAATGGAAATATATGATTTATGTAGCCGACCCTAAAATTTGGGAAAATGGCTTTGTTGTTGTTGCTGTTGTTCAATGTCAGTTTAAATCATCTTACTCGTGGACAGTATTATCAAGTTGTTCCCCATGAGATATCTAATTTAAAATCTCATAAGGTCTTTCAATTTCCTGGTGGACAGACCAAACAACCTGTTTGGGCTAGTTATTTCCTACAGAAGGTAATAAGGAATCGCAAACCCCAAATCCTGCAGTTGTTGGTTACATGGCTGCGACTTTGTCAATGTGCTTACGGCTACAAAGTAATCAAACAGGCAGGGACATTCCATAAGCCCAGAACTAAGTAGGATTGTAGTACCTAATTCACAATTTGCAAGTGTAGAGCATTAGTTATGAATCTAGTTTCATTATCTGACAATATCATGAACAAATGTATTGAACATTTGATGGTACCGAAAACACATGGAAACTAATAATAATAAATTCCTAGTCTCACATATTAAAACTCTTTTTTAGGAAATTGTCTTGTCTCGACCGAAAATTGTGAATATTTTGACCAAACATGTATAATGTGATGAACCAGTAAGAACAACATATAGATAATAAATAACAAAAACCTATATCTTGAAGGGTCAATGATGTACCTGATGCAAACAACACTGGATCGGTTTTAAGGCATGCCGCCAGCAGAGATTTGCTCAAACAATGGTCTCAGAAAATTGAACTTATCATCTGCACAGTTGAAAGATGCCACTTCCACCAGGCATTCAGTGTTACGGGTGTGAATCCACAAGGATTCAGTTTTCACTTAAATTACTTAACGAAAAGTTGAACTCGTGTGACAAATAATTACCCTCCACTTGAGTAAGTGTTCTAATACACTATTTATGACTTCTTACAGAGAGTGCAACTGTTCTGATGCCCCAAAAGAGTGGACTATGTTATCAAATTTCAATCCAACTCAGCCATACACTCAAAAACTGCACTTTATGCCAATAAACCTGAATGACTTTATACAGAGAGGAGAACCACAAAGGTACTAGTATCTTGCTTCATTTCTACTCCTCGACCATTTCCTCAAACAACTGAATCGCCTCTTTCTACATCATGGCATTCCACATTGCTGTGTCTCTCTCACTATTAGGTGTCTCAAAAATCCATTGCTCTCTCCAAATCCCAACACTTTGAGTACATATCAACAAGCAAGCTCTGAACAATAGCATCGGTCTTAGTAAACAAGCATGAATTTGCTTTACAAATCAAGCACTTCAACTGAAAACCTAAATATTGCATACCCTTAAATCAAAACCATACAAGAAACCTGCTTTTTCTGCGGCATTGGATCAGTCAATCTCCTTGCTAAACATAAGTCCCCAATCTTTTTATACCCATACACCAAACCAGTCCAACGTAGCTCAGCCGTCACCCACATTTTCATCAGAAACCTTATTCGCATCATCCAAGCACCCATTTTCTTTGCATACCCATCTGCCAATGGGTAAGCTTAAAATCTCGAAACTGAACACAAGCAGTAAAAAGCCCAGAAATCATATGCAAATTATACCCAAGTGAACATTTTAGTACATATTGACAAACAAGCTCAGAACAACAGCATTGGTCTAAACCGGGTCCTAATAAACGAGCATGAATTTTCTTTACAAAATCGCGTGCTTCAATTAAAAATCCAAACCTTGTATACCCACCAATCAAAACCATCCAAGAAACATGATTCCTCTGCAGGGCATTTCATCGAACATTCTCCTTGCATACACTAAATCCCCACTCTTTTCAACTAGTCCAACGTAGCGCACCCCTCACCCACATTTCATCAAAATCCTTGCATAAATCAAATGCCGGTTATATCCAATTCAACATTTCGTTGAACAGGTCACTGAAGTTTGGGGCGTTTCAATAAAACCCCTCAGCTTAAATTCCCCTCAAACTTTCTTGAGAGAAAAAAGAACATTCAATTGCTATTAGGCTTTAAAAAAATGGCAACTAAGGGTAAGTTTGGTATTGCTTTTTGAGGGTGCTTCTGTTTTTTGCTTTTTTAAGAAGCGGTGAATAATAGTGTTTGGCGAAAAAATATTTAGCAAGCTTATTGAAAATGCTTTTGCTTTTAAGAAGTCGCTTTTAGAAGCAACCTGAGGATTTTTAAAAGCAGCTCTGCTTTTTTTAGTTTATATATCATCTATTCCTTATATCTTTTAATAATGATAATCGTGCACAGTTGTACCAAACATCTTAACTATTTTTTAAGCAATTTTTAATATTTAATTGCTATTTTCAGCAGGTTATATAAGTTGCTTCTATAAGCTACTTTTATAAGCAACTTACTAAACTCTAGCTATACCAGACTTAACTAAACTTGGATTTTTCTCTCGAAGAAACTAAGTTACTTGCCAATTTCATACAGGGGGTCCGCTTAGAAAGGTTGCAAGTTCGAGGAGGTCTTGTGAGATACCAGAATTTTGGGGACTGTGAGATAAGAATATTCAAGGCTGTTATGTGCAAAACCCCAATCTTAGGAGGTTTCGTGAAATTAATCTTTAAAAAGTTTATATCAGTATTAGTCCCTTATGAAGTTGCTATTAGGTTTCCTGACTCTTAAATTATTGACTAATAAGAATTTAAATACTTATTTCATACTTTGTACTTATAGACCTTCACTTATTGTTGGCAACACTTGTATATCCTGAATTTTTTAAAATTTACACTTTAATACATTCTATTATGCAAATGTTAGAATATTTTTGAAAATTATACATGATACTCATATGTTAATTTTAATAAAATGTATAAAAATATAAATTCTAAAAACTTTAAGGTACATAAGTTCTAGAAAAACAATTAAACATACATCTTATGTCTTATACTATTATAAAAGTGTGTAAGATGTTAAAATATTTTCTTCCCAAAATGCCCTCCAAAAATATATATCCATTAAACACATGCATGCATACATATATATAAACCATACCCATACCCCTTCATATCCCTCTCATAATAACCCTATTAAATTAAATATAATAAGGACACCTCTAAAATTAAATTTTTTCCATATCAATTATGTTACATTTTTTAACTATATTATGTTACTTGCACTAAAATATAGTGTAATATATCTAAAGCCAATTTGAATATAGTATAGTGTAATTATTATTTATTTATATAGTTAGATATGTATATATATTATAGATATATCTATAATACTCTTATTCCTTTACAAAAAATTTTAAAAATTAAAAATAATCCACTACAACCATTAATTAGATCCATTTGAATTCCTATCATATAACCACCTAATTAAATCAATCAATTATGTTTTGTAACCTCTATTAAGAATAACACCTATTAAACCCTCTAGTCCTCCACATTATTAAATTCCTTAACTCTTACCTCTAATTTTTCCCTCTAACCTCATGGTCTTCAACTTACAACACACCTTCAACAAAGCCATCATCCTTAAAAAAAGTGTTGCCGGTTAATATTTCAATCAAGGTGTTGGCCTATTATATTATTGTGGTACCGATGAAAAATCCTCTGAAGAGCAACGCCGAGGCTGAACCCATATGCGAAGACTACAAGGAGGATGACATGATTGCAGAGGAATAGAGGTAAAAGAGAAGCTGGACAAAAAGAAAAGTAAACTTCCCAAGATTTTGATGCTAACTTCATTTTATTTTTGTTGTTGTTTGTATGAGCTCTGTAGTCTAATTGTGCAGAATAATCTCCTCATTCAAAGGGTAATATAGAGTGAGTGATTTGGAATAAATTATAAATTTTCATATTGTGCAGCACGTGCATAATTTAGATATGTTAGGAGAGTTTGACATCAAAAGGAACTTGAACTTTAGTTTCAAGTATAAACTTCCTACAAGGTATTCATATTTGTATGATTAGTGTTGAATTTTTGTCTATATTCATCTACTGTTTCTGATTCAAGTTCTTTTCTAATTTAAAATTCTTTGTGATAGTGTCAAGTTCTTCTCCAAAAATTCATATGTCAAATGTGAGGTGTAATTGAAATCTTAAATCAAAATCTATAGCTATTGTTGTGTAGTATGGGAGTATGTGACTGAAATTCTTCAGTAATTGTTTGAGTGTTGATTCACACAGCTAAAATAATTGTTTCTCTTCTTATTATTAATATTTTCCCAATTTCGAAGTTTTTTGTTAATTGGTACTTAGCTACTTATGCTTGGTTTTTTATAGGACGCATGTTCATTTTTCATTTTTAGGATTTTGAGCAAATGAGGGTGATGTTCTTAATTATGTTAGGATTTTTGTAGTTGTTTTTAGGCCGTTTGGAGTCTTCTTTAGCATATTTCGGATTTCCTGGCACAGGATAGTTCTGTAATACCCAATTGAATTTTTAAAAAGCAAAATGACTATTCTTTGTGGTTTCTTCTGCAACTTTTTAACAACTATTTATGTCATTTGTTAATAAAACTAACAGGCCTTTTTGGAGTCTCACTCAAATTCTCGGTTAAAAAAATGTAACCTACGTTCATGCAATCACAATCTTATACTTTTTGTCACTACTAGACGGGATGCATGTGCAATGCACGTGGTTAAATTTCATGCTTGTTTATTTTATTCTTTCCTATAACTTTATTGTGAAATTGTCTTGTGTAAATATCCACTTTATGATGTAATCTTGTGTGCAAACTTTAAAATACTTACATTTATGTTTCTGAAGATTTAGTTTAGTATCTTTTTATTACATATTAATATCATCTGAAAAACTATTTTTCCATGCATGTGCACGTTTTGATATTGATCCATGGGAACTTTTCTTAGAGTATTGGAGAAGATTGGACTGCTTTGAATATATTACATCAAGCTGTGAGTTAGAGAAGTTTACATTTAAGGGAACTTATATGTCAGGGCTTATTCATAGTAATTCCAGTATCAAGCATTCAAAGGGAACAATGATTTATAGTGAATGAGATTATTTTTGAGAAATGAAACATGATTGCTATGCTGGAAAATAACTTGATCCAAAAGATGAACAATTAGGTTATATTTATGATAAAGCAATCATACTACAATCACATAATCTCAATATGGGACTAAACAACTTTCATGGGATTTAGTCCTAAGTGTACACTTTAAAAATACCACTCAATTATACTCTACGAAGAAAAGACAACAAAATTTCCCTAAATCAAGCTAATTCACATGGCATAAACACCATCCCTTCGTCATCATAAAAAAAATAAACTCAAAAGCTTTTTAAAAAATCCATCATATTGAAATCTACACAGAAAGAACTCATTCACATAAAATAATTTCGAAATATCATACCTAATTTAGTTTGGGATCACCAACAGCCTCCTAAAATCATATAATGAAAAATTCTTCTCTTTGATCCTTTAATACCCAGAAAAGCTTTAGATTTTCCATTAGGGTTCCACCGGCAATGATGAATACAGTGAGTTTCATTGTACATTGAAATTAATTGGAAGAAAATGATTGGAGGGGATAGAAAGGGGAATTGATGATCGGCAATTGATGAAGGTTGAGAGAGAGGAGGGTGAGGGGGATGGCAGGCGTTGGGAGAACGTCGAAAAGTTAAATAATAATAATAATAATAATAATAATATACGGTAGAAGTTGGGTAGGTAATTTAATGAATTTAATAAAATATGATAGAAGTTGAATAGGGGTGGACAGCAAGCCGTGCTGACTCATCCCGTGAGATAGCGCCAAGCCCATCGGGCAGACAGCCACCGCGGGCTCTAACGTCAAGCGAAATATTTTTCGCCACTTGTTTTCGAGCCTAGAGCTCAGCCTAACCCGCTCACGGTTGCGAGAATGAACGAGATGGGCCATGGCATGGGTCGGCTCGCACAACCCACTTAATTATTTGTTGTTATTTTTTCTAATTTTTTAATTGATTTTTATTTTTTTTAGCATTGTTTAACAATTAAAGATTATATATAAATAACAAACTAACAATGCAATGACTATAAGAAATGAAAAATAATAATTTTAATAAGTTAAATTGTATATTTGTACTCACTGATTGAGAGAAAACATCACAAACACAAAAGATTTGACGTGGTTTAGAGCGAATTCTACGTCACCGAGCAGTAAATAATTGTTCCACTAGTTAAAAAACATATAAGAAGGAAGCAATTAAAATAATTTGTTAAAAAATATAATAATAACAGTTAAATACAGATCCACGGGCCAAAGTGAGCGGGCCAGCCAGTCCACCTACAGACCCAGCTCACTCGTTAGGCCTTGTGGGCCAAGCAGGTTGTTGTTCCGCATATGACTAACCCAGCTCGTCCCACAGCTCACCATTGTAGCGAGACGAGTTGGGCCTGCTCCCTCACCGGGCTAGGTCGAGCTGAGCCAAAGGGCGAGCCCGGGTCGACTCTAAGGCTCACTTTCTACGCTTTATTTATATGCGGAATGGGGTCAAATGACAATGGAATGAAGGTAGGAATGGAATGGAATTGATGTGGGAATGGAATGCTCATTCTTATGCTCATGTTTATGTGTGATTAGAGAATTAAGTGGGAATATCTTTAAGAAGGGTATATCTGAAATTTATTTCATTATTTTTATTATCACTTAAGTGGGAACATAAATTCATTGATAACTCATTCGCCTTCGTTTGGTAATGGGGAATGGAATGCAATTCCAACTTCTCATTCATGCTTACCAAACATGATGTGTTTTTTGATACTAGAAATGTCATTCCCACTTCTTCTCAATTCCCATTTAATATGGGAATTACTATTCCCAATGAATTATCAAGGAATTGATATTCCCACTTAGAATAAAAATAATTAAATAAATTTCAGATATACCTTTTTAAAGATATTTCCCACTTAATTCTCTAATCACACCCAAACATGAGAATGAGAATTAGCATTCCATTCCCACATCAATTCCATTCCATTCCTACCTTCATTCTATTCTCACTTGACTCCATTCCCGTGTACCAAACGAGGCGATTGGGAATAACAATTCGCACATTAAGTGGGAATTCCCACATTAAGTGGGAATTGAGGAGAAGTGGGAATGACATTTCTAGCATCCAAAAACACATTATGTTTGGTAACATGAATGAGAAGTTAAAATTGCATTCCATTCCCGCTCATTCGCGTGTACCAAACGAGGCGTTAAAGTTGGGCAACTAATTTAGTGAATTTAATGAAATTTGAAGGGTAATTTCATAAAATAAAAGCTGTTTTCTTTAATTTTCACGTTTGAAGGGAGTATGACATGATCTTACACAATCAATTAAATACAAATCGCTTATATAAAATTATCACTGCAATGTGCACGTATAGCCTAAATATAAACATGAAAAGGGACGCACATGTAATGCATGCGCACCATACGTGCAAAGTATGGAAATTGGTTATTGGGGGGAAACTCCGAATCCAAAATCAGTATCCAACATTCGACAATAGATATCGACCCGTACCCGAATTCGAATCTCTCCAAATCCTCTTCCAACGACCGCTTCCCATTTTCTCCTCCCACCACCGATCTCACTCTCGCCCTCGCACAAAACCCTAGATTTCAAGCTCGATCTCGATAGCGATCTCGACTTCGGTTTTGTATCGCTCTCTCTGAATCCGATCGGAGCCGGCGATGGCGGATCAGACGGCGAGAGGCGACGATTTCGAGAAGAAAGCAGAGAAGAAGCTCAGCGGATGGTCCTTCTTCGGATCGAAGACCGATGAGGCCGTCGATTTGTACGAGAAGGCGGCTAATTGCTTCAAGCTCGGCAAGAACTGTAAGAATCCTCTCGTTTCGATCGATTTGGATCGCGATCGCCCCATTTTTTTGCGATTTTTAGGGTTCGTTGTGAAAAATTGAATTTGAGATCGAACACTCCATTGAATTAAACTAATTTATAGTGGCATATGCTGATCAATATTATTTTCTCGTTGGGAAAAAAAATGTAGGTCTACCATTTCTGAACTATTATTATTTTGTTTTATATATTTTTGTCTCAGGGGAGAGAGCTGGCGCTGTATACATCAAACTGGCGAATTGTCACTTAAAGGTTACTTCTTTGGTTCATATACTTGAAATACTTTAATGCAATCACTTAAGATGATATGATTTTAGGCGTGTTTATTTTACTGGTGCAGTTGGATAGCAAGCATGAAGCTGCGTCAGCTTATGTAGATGCAGCAAACTCTTACAAGAAGTTTTCAATTCAAGGTACTCTATTTATATGGGTAAATAATCATTTTGTGCATAAATTGTGTTATAAAGATTTCTGCCTGAAGTGTCATTCTTTTGCCATGTATGTAAATATTCTCACTCTGATCATTGTAAATATTGGTTTCATAATTTTCTTATGGTTCTTATGTTGCGATTGAAGACTACCTATTTGGCTTTGAGATATGTACTTTTTATGAATCATGACCAACATTCCTATGTGACTAGTTTGTTTGTTAATTGTTATTATCTGCCCCCTCCCCACCCTAACCACCATCTCTCTCAATTATTTGTTAATGCAATATGGTTAGATGTATAGACCTAAATAACATCAATTTTCACTGTTGCAATTATTTATATAGAGGTGAATATCTTGTGTATGACAATGAGGTTAGATTTATAACACCTACTTTTCATCTTTGTAGTATTGAAAATAGATAAATGACCAGCATTTATAAGGAACTCATGTGGTAGGATTTTATTATACAATATTCATCTCCTGCATTTTTGCGGAACTCGTGTGGTAGGATTTTTTTTAATACAATATTCATCTCTTACCTTTGAATATTGTCTATATATAGATGATTGTCCTTTATCAAGGTCTGACCAGCCAAAGCAATAAATTTGATAAATAACGGATGCACACACAGAGAGAAATGAAAAGAGTAGGGGTGGTTGAAAGATGATAAAGCAGTATAAAGGTCATTAGGTTAAATGAATTAGTACATAGACATATTTGCTACAGATATCTAAGAAATGAAGATCTTTGGCAAAAAGAACTCTAGGCCAACTACCCTAAAGGTTTTAGACCATGGGCATTTGCCAGGAAATTGGCAGCTTATAGAGGTTCGTATCTGGCTATAAAGATTTGCTTGGTTCTTGTGGAGTTTTCTAACTGTGGGAAGGGGTTTTTCTTTTTTCTTTTTTCTTTTATTTTTGGGCAGGGGTGGGGGCGGTGGTGGGGGATTTGTTTCATTTAGAAAATATTAAGAAGTGATCTTGAAGGCAACGGTTAACTCAGAATAATGCATCGTTACCTGTCTGGTTAGAATTGTTGTAGAGACATAAGAAATACTAAAATGAAGTGATATGGCATGTATAAGGCTCATCTTGCCATCGTTAGGCTGCTGACTGTGCAGATGTCTTTTTACTGACATATTGTGTTGTAACAAATTACTTGATGGCATGCAATTTATTCCTTGAAAAATAACCTTTGTCCAATTATTTTTGTAAGAAATTGATGAATAATAAACTTTATTTAACTGTTCGAGTCAAACAGTACGCCACTGTATGCACATACGATTGTCGGATCACAGCTTTTGAGTCGAATGGATGTAAAATGCATTCAAGAATATTAATATATTTGTGTATAAATTTTTTTTAACTGCGTCTGAATTGTTAAAGTACATATGTAGCCTCACTTGATGATTCTTCTAATAATTACAAGGTTATGTTATCTTTTTCTCTGTCACAGGATGAGTTTTGCTTATAGTTCAAATTCTTAGTTTTATCTTGTGTTAATATCCAGCAAGCACCATAAAAACTTAGTTTTTAATCTTTCTGTTGATTGTACATCTCGTCTTTTTCTGCAGATGCTGCCAACTCCCTCAACCAAGCTGTGAATCTTTTCTTGGATATCGGCAGATTAAATATGGCTGCAAGATACTGCAAGGTAACAGATCGGATACTTGGTGGACCTGAAAACAAGTGGAAATATTTTTTGTACTAGATTCCATATGCATTAGGTGGCGGACCTCATTCATTTTGAGTTGTGGATTATGACACATTTACGTACCTTATTTCAACTCTGGAACCATTATTAGTCTATAATTTTTATGACTTTTGGTTTACCATTACTATCTTTTGATTTATTTGGTGCTGATTTTAATGGTCCCATCCAGAATTAGATGAGTCCTCTATGAGATTTTTGAAAAGCATATGTATTTTTTGCTGAGAATTTATTTGTCATTAGGAACTTGGTGATTTATATGAGCAAGAACAAGACATTGAGAAGTCAATGGACTACTATGAGAGAGCTGCTGATCTTTTTCAAAGTGAGGAGGTAACAACTTCTGCAAATCAATGCAAGCAGAAAGTTGCACAATTCTCTGCTCAGCTGGAACAGTAAGTTACCTAGCTTAAAATAATAATGCAAGTTCTTATATAATTATAGTTAATTCTATATGGCTTTCATCATTTGATTGCGTGAAAATTTGAGAAGTGTATTGAGATTCCATTTTCTCCCACGCAAGTCAACAATATTGTCAAAAGCTTGTACATAATTAGTGATACCTTAAATTTCAAATTCCAATGCCTACAAAGCTACAACTTCCTTCTTTAGTGATGAATCTTACGATACAAATACATTGAATCATAGCAGACAGCGTATCTACGACCTTGATTCGTATCACACGATTCACACCAGAAATCACAATTATGTTTGATCATGATCACACCCTTAAACACGCAGATCAAGATCACTGTAACATGATGAATATTGTCATGGACCTTTCCATGCTTAATACGAGATTGATTTGTGCTAAATGTCAGATAACCTCTTCCAAGCAGATAAATCTATAGAATCATCGATGAGTTCAATGTATCAAATCAATATAATTTGGTATTACGGCTTGATTTGTGTTTCAGCTGCTTATGTTCATAGATAAGCAATCTGATGGAAGAGGTTTTTTTAAGGTAATATGTATACACAGGCTATGCTACTTACTAAAATAACCGACAAAATGAAACAACTAGGCTACTAGTCATTCAATTGATTGAGGTTATAATGGTAACTTCTCTAGCTTCTTAAATCGCTGAATCCATGTGAACATCTGCTTCAAATATATATAAGAGTATATTGTTATCTAAGTGTGAGACAAAGATCAAGGTGTATTTAGGAGAGTGTTTAAATTGAGTTTTCTTAACTTATTGGGGTAATTAAATTGAGTTATTGGAGCCTCTAGATCGTCTAATTTACAAAGGATAGTCTTTTTCCAATCAACAAAATGGAGGGTAGTTAATAATAACAAGCTTGACTTTATTTGCTTATCCATGACATTGAGCCCCCGCAACCAAACAGTCCTGGACTCATACCTGCCTATAATAATATGTTTTTATGCATAGAATAAAATTTATAATATAAATATTCAAAAATATTATGGATGGTTTATTAATACTTTCTTCTTCTTAGCTTTTCCTATTAAAGTTGCTTTAGTTGGCAAATGATATTTTGGATGGGTGGACATCCATGACAATTCATTACAGAGTCATTTTTCACTTCTGATTTAATTAGTTAGGGTGAAAGAATTTTCCTGCTTCACACTGTAGTGTGTAGGGTTATTGTTTGGAAGGTAATATGAGATTTTCATTGTGGTTTTGGTGTCATAGTTATAATTTGATCTGAACTTTATGTGTTGATTTAATCCTGATGTTTTGTCCAAATTTTGTCTGCATATATATAGCTATTTATCCGGAAATTGGCATGTTATCTTTTGGAGGTTTTTCTTTAATCGAAATATATATGTAGTCTGTTATATAATATTTTGAGTATTACTGTATTAAGTTTGTAATTTGACTTGAATGTTTCATCTGTTGTCTCAATTGAAAAGCTTGCCTACTTCTGTGCATACATACATGTACTTCATAACCTCTACTTACATCACATAGAGCAGGCTAAGAAGCGTGTTTATTTACAACAATACTGAATTTTTCTTCAGATACCCAAAGGCAATTGAGATATTTGAAGCAATAGCACGTCAATCGATCAGCAACAATCTTCTTAAGTACAGCGTTAAGGGCATTCTCCTTAATGCTGGCATATGTCAACTATGCAGAGGAGATGCTGTAGGAATTACTAATGCATTAGAGCGATATCAGGTAAACTGCTGCGATGTACTATAATGACTGAATGATGCCTTTGAAATTTCAAAAAGAATCTAAAATTACTTGCATTTGGCTGTGCAGGAACTTGATCCAACCTTTTCAGGGACACGTGAATACAAACTTTTGGCTGTAAGCTTTTCTTTAAGAGACTGAATTTTTTGACTGTGCATTTCTGCTAATGCTTTGCTTGCAGAAGGGTATTAATGTTTGTACATTAACGATAGATTTCGCACTGAATATTTACCCTTATAATGCACCTTGATCATTACACTATTGACATATGTGAATAAACTTGGCATCTTTGTCAGTATGACATATATGTTTTAAGATATTGAAAATCATATATATGGCAGGATTTGGCTGCAGCAATGGACGAGGAGGATGTTGGGAAGTTCACTGATTGTATCAAAGAATTTGATAGCATGACACGGCTGGTATATTTTCCACAATAATGCCTTATCTATATATTTTCATTTCTTTGTTGCCTTACATGCTTTGGCTTTTCAGTATTTTGATGCATAGTTTTGCTTTAGATCTATATTATATACTATATTCATTTTGTCAGAATCAAGAGAGTAAAATACAAAATAGACTCTAATGGTTGTCAGATATCTTGGAGCTCTGTTTTGAGGGCATTTTTTGTGTACTTATTTTGCAACTTAAAGTGGTAAGAATTGTAGCTAAACCCAAAGAGCAAGCAACTTCTTTTACTAATCATTCAGTTTATTGCATGCCGTAACTTGTCATAGATAATAATTTTGAAGTTTTATAATTTTTAAGAAATGTCTTGTACTAGCAGAACTGATATAGATTCTTTTTTATGCATGAATACTATCCGTTTGGCTCTTTGGCTGACCTATGCCTTAGAAGTGAGTGTAGTTTCTGTCGCAAATTTATCATTCTTTGAAACCTCCCATTCTTATCAACTGCATTATAGTTAAGGAGAATTTTGGAGGATTGCTCTTTGGTTGGAACTCCTATGTGCGTAAATTGCATGACTTATAGGCTAAGTTTTCTTATATCAACCGGCTTTATTTATAGCAAGCACCTTTCTTTTCATAATCTTGAGTATAGATGAGTAGATGAGACTGTTTCTTCCTATTATGCCTGAGGTATCAAATATCTCTCTATAGAAAACCTTCTTTTCTCTTCCTGTCACAGTCTAGAGAACTTTTTACTTGAATGGATAACGTCTCTTATTCATCCCATAACACGTGTTCAGCTGCCTGCCGCCTGGCAAACATTCTTAGTTTTTCCCGTTATTTGATCTAGCATTACCTGCTTGTTGGCTGAGAAGTTAATCAGTTAACACCAATTCGTAGTTAACTATTATCACATTTAACAGTCTTCAGGACACGTGAATCCTCTCTTGGACTCTTGACTGAGTTCTTCATAGGCAAACCTATTGGGTTTGAATGATCATGTATATGCGACCTTTGCACATTATTTTTGGCATGTCATGGAATCCTGAAATGACTTGGGCTTTCAGTTTTCTTTATTTCTCCTCCTAAGTTTTCAGTGCACTACAAGTCCCGGTGTTAAAACCCAAAAATTTAATTTTCTTGGAGATACAACATTTATTAGGTTTGAGTATTTTCTAAGGGTGCCTGTGGGCACCCATTAGGAGATGAGAACTATAGAGAGAAGTGAATAGCAAGTGGGCCCCCCTGATTTGCATTAATTTCTCTCCATACTTTTCCTCTCTCTCTCTCTTCCCCTAATGAGTGCCCATGGCACCCGTTAGGTAAAAACCATTAGGTTTATATGGAGAGAAGCTGATATAGATCACTTGGAAAGATCACCTTATCTTAATCGTCATGTACCCTTATTACTTGCTATACTTGTGTTATTTTCAGATC
Source organism: Asparagus setaceus (assembly GCA_012295165.1). Taxonomy (NCBI): domain Eukaryota; kingdom Viridiplantae; phylum Streptophyta; class Magnoliopsida; order Asparagales; family Asparagaceae; genus Asparagus; species Asparagus setaceus. Next base: position 35,892,342 of record CM022708.1, on the reverse strand, counting down.
AAAACATTTCCCTTTTGGGAATATTGCACCTGATAAAATTGGGGAAACTTATAAATTATAATAGAGGGATTGCCTTCTCAATTGGCTAGTTTAGTGACTGGTTCACACAATTAAGGACATTATTTTGAAACATATTTACTCTCGTTAGTTTGTCTTCTTTTCTCTTCTATTGTTGATTCCCTTGTTCTCCCTTGGTATGTCGATGAAATGCAGGATCCTTGGAAAACAACACTTTTGCTCAGAGCAAAGAATGCACTCAAAGCCAAGGAAGATGAAGAGGATGATCTTACTTAAAGAGCTCACTCGGAGTTAAAGTATTTGTGGTGCTATTTCATTTGTTTTACTCCATTAGCGGCGCTTATTCATACAGTATCAGTTTGTGTAATTAACTGCAAGCATGTGAGAGTTATACCTATGATTTGAGAAAGGGATTGATGCGATTTCAATTGGTGTGAATGTTTTTTCCCCCTTTTACGAATGCCTATCAATTGTTGATGAAGGCCATTAAGATCAATAAGGGGAGTGTATTGGGGTGAAATTTGTCTACGTGTGCTTTTCAGAAAGAAAAGAACTGCAACATTCAACATCATGAGATTTTCTTGCACTTAAAATAATTATCTTTCCTTAATAGAATGTTTCACTTAGTTTTATATGTGAGATTGTTGAAGACTGAAAGGTACCACTTGCTACTTTGGCGCGTCCGCATATTTTCATTTCACAGTTTAGACACGAAATAAATGCTTCAAACAAATCAAGTACTTCGTAATATTCATATTAAACTAAAAGTGATAGGGCAGTGTACGATGATCCAATAGTGGTTAGTGTAAAAAAGTGTAGATGGAGGCATCATATGCTTACTCCGAGGTGTGATCATGCTCTATACTAATGTGATTTAAATATAAAAACATGTTACATTTAGACAAAGAACAATACCTTTTTTTTTTCTTCCCTATATTGGGCAAAACACTTGGTGCTGATTTGTCTTTTTATCGACCTTTTATGTGGTTTTACATGTGTACATATGAGCTACAAACATGAACATAATCTTAGAATACCGCAAGCTTAATGCATAATTAGCCTTTGAATTAACTATCAAAACATTGGATATAACAACTTCCACCTATCCTTGCAATTCAATTTCACATCTATAATGAGCCACTAAATTTTAGAATAGGAAAGCTTACACCTAAAACAACCTATGATCATCCTTAATCCTCTATAATACCCATTAATAACAACATACCCAAAAAAAAAACATTTAAAGCCTATATAAACACAACAAAGTCAATCATCCTCCCCTCACAAAAAAAAAAATCACAAATGTAAACAAAAATGTCGATCAAACAACGCTTCCATCGGCTTCTCCTCGAATAAGAAGAAGATCATTTTTTTGATATTTATCAAAATGCCGATCAACCAGCGCCTCCATCGCCAACTCCTCGAACAAGAAGATCATTTGCCAAATAGCAGCCCAGATTACACATTGATATTTATGATAATAACTTCCGCAGTATATATATGTTTGTTATTTTTCTTGCATTCTGTATTGTGCAGATCATCGAAAAGATTTTGAGACGTCAAATCAAAGATGTTGATTATTTAGCTTCTGAAAATATTTTGATGGAGAGGGAGTGAGAATGTTGTATTAGAGGCAATATGTATGAATGTGTATCATGTATTTGATAGATTTGCAATTGAAACATCAGCTGAAAATTTGAAAGAATCTACTTTTTTCAGTCTTACAAACCATTTCATGATTGCACCACAAAAAGGCTAGTTCATAAAATACAAGGATTTTTTTTGATATTTAGTTCTTAAAATCTTTCATATCTTGAATCAGTCCCTCAAAGTGTGGAAATTACTATTAGATTCTCCCATTCTCATAAGTTATTATTTCAAATTAGAGCCAATTTAGTGTTACTGGGCTTATAATAAGTTGCTTATAAAAGCAGCTTATAGAAACAACTGATATAAGCTACTGAAAATAGTTGTTTGGTAATTAAATATCAAAAGTTGTTTCAAAAAGCAGCAAAGTGTTTGGTAGAATTATGCTTAATGATCATTGTTAAAACAGAAAAGCTATGTATGGTATAGAAACAAAACAAAAAAAAAGAACCAGAAGCTGCTTTTAAAAGCATCCCCAAGTTGCTTCTAAAAACAGCCTCTTACAAGCAGAAACAATTTCAATAAGCATGCAATTTTTTTAACCAAACACCATAATTGACAGTTTCTCAAAAACATAAGCAAAAGCACCTTAAAAACAGCAATACCAAACTAGCCCTTTGTCTCTCAAATGACAAAAATAGAAGTAGCAATATGAGAATCGAGAGTCCAAATAGCAAGTGCAAAGATTTGAGGGACAAATTTAAAATACCAAAAGAATTTGTGGGGCTAATAACAATTTCAATGATTTGAGAAGCTAATATCAAAATATGACAGATTTAAAAGACTAATATGGGAAAATCCCAAAAGAAAAACAAAGGTAGATGTCAATGTAGGCGTTAAAAATTGCTTATCAGTGCCCGAACGAAACTCGTGACGGTGGGTTAACAACCAACAACCCATTCGACAAACCGACGCCGATTGACTATGCCGCAAACGCGTAAAGCGGGTCCGCGAACACACGAAATGGGTCAACAAGGCGCATTTAATCAACGAGGCTACGTGTTATGGAATGAATCCAACAAGCAAAGCATCAACGAGATCGGATTTGAACATCGACCGATCGTCACCTAAATCGTTGACGGGATGAAACCAATCAAGTGAACCAAGCACGGACTTAGAACGACGACGACAAGATCGGAATAAACGTCACGGAAAAGTCCGAAAACCAAACCGAGAAGCCAAAACGGCGTCCGGCCGAAACCCGGACACCGTTTGGTGTCCGGCCAAGGCCGGACACCATTTGGTGTCCGGCCAAGGCCCGGACACCAATGGTGTCCGGCCGGCCGAAAAGCCCCCCCTCTCCCTCTTGTTTTCCTATAAATAGTGAGGGGGGGTGCTCATTTGAAGAGGGGCTGGATTTTTTGGGATTTTGGCGTACTTCTGAGGAGCCCTCGCGAGATCTACGACGCACGCCCAGCACCGGCGAGCTCAAGTCCGGCCGACGCCGATCTATAGGCGGAAGGTAAACAAACTTCGGGTCGAACTACGATACCCTCTAGGTTAAGCCGTCTTAATCTCGGGGATAGCGCGTGATTTCTCCTTGTAGATCTCACCGCTCGGCGATCCTCTCCTTCGTGAGTGTGATCCCCGCAGCGATCCTCTCCTTCGTGAGTGTGATCCTCAGCGCTTCGCTTCCTTCGCGGAAACGAGCCCCTCTACGTCAGAGTTCCGTAACCCGATTTACACCGTGATCGGAATTGCGCGGTGGTCAACGGACGAACAAAAAGTCCCCGACACAGGCAAAGAACCCACGCAAGCGAGGATCCCGGAAAATAGAGATCCTCGTGTTTGTTCACAAAAGGAAGAAAGTTGTAATTTTCGTTTTCATTGTACGCCTGAAATAAAGGCACTTCTTTTGTTTGAAATTTTGTTGTAGGCCAACGAAGCTGTACACGAGTTCAAACGAGCAATGAATAACAAACCAACTTTCCCCGCGAACAAGCTGGCGACCACAGTGGGAGCCAACGGCTTCAACAAAGAGGCCGTCGTGTCGCAACCGCGGATTCAGATCCCGGTCATCGAGGAGGTCGAGTTCGAGTTCGACCAAAAGAAGTACGAGGAGTACCTCTCCTCCTCGTCCAGATCCAGTTCCCCCCGCAAGTCCAAGATGGTCTCCGCTGCAAGGAAGACCCAATCGGCCTCAGATGCGGAGGAGAGAAAATACACCACCACCGCCGTCAAGACTGCAGATAACGGTGGTTCCCCGGCCCTAGCAACGGCCAAACCTTCAGAACCCCTGTTTTCACAGGGGGTCGATTCCGCCAATGGCGTCGTGACTCTCTCCAAGAGAGCCCGTCAGAGGCGACGTCAGCGCCTGGCGAAACAATTAGCCCAGGCAAAAGAATCAATGGATGGGGTTCGCTATGAAGCGGATCTAAGATCCAGGTTAACTCAGAGGTTGAAATCTGAGATTGTAGCCGACTCCTACAGGTCGGCGACAAACGAATGGGTCCGAGTCAAACGGAACCGTTCTACGCTTCAGGAGCGTATCCGGAAGCGTCGCGCACTCCTCGCACAAGCAAGGGCTTTGGTGCAACAAGCCCGCGAGTTAAAGAAGGAGACGGCTAAGAAGTCGTCAACGAGTCGGCTAGTTTGGAAGCCCAAGTCTGTCGACACTTCAAATCCGACGAACCCGGCATCCAAGCCCAGCTCTGCCAGCAGGCCAACTCCTACTCCCGTGCTCAAATCAAAAATTGTGAGCACTTCAACAAAAGTGACGCCGAAGTTACCTCCGGCGTCTGCACCCAAACTTCCGGCGAAGCCAACTCTCGCCACGACCAGCAGGCTTACTGTCAAGGATCGCCTGGGTCCGCTAAAGGAATCGCGGGTCACTCCTGATACAGGGGGTCGCACCCACAAAGACAAGAAGATTCCTGCGGCTTTGCATACCGGATTGAAAGTCGAAGTCCGAGAGTCCCCTGAAACTTCACATAAGCGGAAGTCAAGGAGAGTTACTTTCGGTAGTTTTGGTCATTCTCGGAAGGAGACGCCTGCCCGACGACGACGACGCTATACCCGTGAACATCAACACACGCGCATTGCTCCGTTCACCCACCGACGAGCCGTACTACCGCGGTAAGGGTACGAAAATCTCGAAAGGATTCCCCTAAATCGCCACAGCCATGTTTGTGCTCTAAGCTCATCAAGGCGGTGCTCGAGTGTAATTGTTGTCGAGGAACTCGAAAGAGTCTCGGTCTTCGAGACTTAGCACCAACACGCCGAGACCTAGGTCAAGGCGATTCCACGAAGGATGGCATCGAGAGGATGAGTTGCGGAGGTCACTAATAATATGGCGGCAAAGAACCATCGTCAAGGGCTATTCCTAGCGCGCCATAGCGGTTAACTTCGTTTGCGGTCGGGACTATTCGACGGTCCAATTACGACAAACTCTTGAGAGGGCTACCTTGAGGATGAAGTATCGGTATTGGATCGGCAATGGCATCCGACAATACGACTTCTAGTGATGGACGACCCGAAGCTTATGATCGATGCATCAGTGGCCAAGATCTTTGGATGAAGCGTTAAATAAACAACGGGAAAACTTCAAATTAGAGATGGAGTTGGCCATGCAGACAATGAGAGAAATGCATGACCAACAGATCCAAGCTCTAACAAAGCATCGAGGGGAATCAAGTCAACACATCGATGTTGATCAAGATGACAAATGACTCGCATCGTGAGGAAGCACCAGAAGATGACAACCCTCCTGAACCACGTGACGCTGCTGTTGCTCATGAGAACGAGAAGATTAAAGACCTCGAGAGCAAAATCAACTCGTTGATTTCCGCCCAAGAGGTGAAGAAGACGGGTATCCCTTGCCCATACCCGAGGGGGTGGGAATCAATCCCATACCCTTCAAAGTTTAACTTAATAAACTTTACACCGTTTGATGGTAAGGGTTCCCCGACGCAACACTTGATTTACTTCAAGTCACACCTCGGGGTTATTTCTGGCAATGAGCCCCTGATGGTTCGGTCATTCGTTGGCACCCTTCGTGGAGCTGCCTTCGATTGGTACCGCCGTCTTAAACAGGGGAGCATCAACAGCTGGGATGATATGGAGTCCTTGTTTCTCTCCAACTTCTTTGATGACGATACCGAGGTATCTATTGGAACATTACTCGACGAGAAGCAGAAGAATGGAGAAACGGTGGATACCTTTGTCAAACGATTCCGTAACAAAGCGATGAACTGTCGAGATCCAATAACAGAGGAGTTCATCCTCCAGACCTGCCATAGTAATTTGTCGATAGATGTGCTTGAAGCAATGGGGACAGCACCATCTGTAACATGGAAGGACTTGAAAGTTCGTGGAGAGCAAGCTGAAAGATTCCTTAAAAGGAAGAAAGCAGAAAGAGGTCAGCCGGCGACAAACACGAACAAACAGAATTTTGTGCCACGCGGCAAAGGTAAAGCGCCAGCAAAGTCTGTAGACGCTAATCAAACCTTCGAACTGCAACCACAACAAATAGCCGCAATGCCGCGGCGCCACAAAGAATCACAAATTTCGCGGCGCCGAAAGAAGCTCGAATCAAAACCTTCTGGTTCGAGATTTCCCAAAACTTACTCATTCAAAGATGAGGAAGTTCCGGGCATCTTCAAGTACCTTCTGGAGAACAATAAAATCCAGTTGCCTCCAATTGTAAACCAAGAGGAGGCAAACAAAATTTCAGATCCTAAGTAATCGCTTATCGTATGTACATCATCCTACGAAGTTCTGCTACCATCTCAGGGACAAGATTCAAGCCTTGATCGATGTTGGAGTCATCACTCCAAAACCTTCTAAAGAGAAGAAGGTGGGGGCGAATGCAGTCTCTATAAATTTCGGATCAGTTCCTTTGGATTGGTTTCAACCGACGCCAGCCGTAAAAGTAGGAATGAAAATGGTGAATGAGGATCCTCACGGGCGACGTGAGAAGGGACTCGTACCACACACCACGGCAAACGGAGAAATCCTTTGGGTCCACCCTGACTTATTGGAAGACGATCAGTGGACTGCGTCTTCGGCCAAAAAGAAGTCCAAGGGAAAAAGCAAATTATGCCAAGCCGCTTCAGCAATTCCAGAGAAGGATGATGAAGAAGTAGCAGCCTTCCAATTTCCGGAAGAAGAGCGGGAAGTCTTCGCTACTAGGAGTGGACAAGAATACTCCTACAAGTATCCAGACACTCCAAATCCAAACGCTAAGACACTGTCAGAGCTGGGGGTGACCACGACTCCTCTCACTCGTGCGAGAGAAAGAAAAAGCAACAAGCAAAGGAGAAAGCGACCTCAGTCGGGAAGCTCAACTCCGGCGGTCCGATTCAATCGCCCGATTGTGAGGGATAGGCCGAACATCGCTCTCCATACCGTTTGGCGTCATGGCCCGGTTGGCGAACATCCGGCCGAATAACTCTTCTGAGTTGCTCCGATTGTCAAAGGAAACCCGGGAAGCTCTACAAGAAGCTATGGCTGACTCTGAGGTGTTTCTCACTCAGATCAAGCCGACTCCGGAAGAATCTGCACAACAATGCAACTTGGCAACCAAGCACTTCTCCTGCATTACTTTTACAAAGGAGGATATGCGGACGAGAGATTCAAGCACGATCGGCGCTATACTTCACCGGGTATATTGGCTCTAGTGAAGTTAACCGGATCCAAGTCGATCCGGGTTCCGCTGTGAGCATTATGCCCCTGCGCCTCATGTATCACCTTGGAATCCCTGCCAGTAAGCTGGCATCAACAGGCACAATGATCTATGGGTTTAACACCGGTCTCGGCGCTTGGTAAGATCGGATAAAGTGCCAAATGGGGATTTAAAGTCGAAGTCACCGCTATGTGATTGACGAGACTTCCTATAACTTATTGTTGGTCGACCTTGGATCCACGGTAGCGTTATAGTCCCATCTACTCTTCATCAGTGTCTCAAATATGTAGACACGAATAATGAGGTCAAGATGGTGGTCGCGGACAAACAGCCGTTTAAGGGGGTGGAGAATTATTTTACTGATTCTCTCCTCTACGGTAATGAGTCCAAATCAATCATCGCCCAAGGCACGGACAATGTGAAGAAGCTCGACCGCCCCGCTTGATTGTAGTGGTGGTTTTGTTTTAAAAGACATTGTACCTTGTAATCAATCTTGACGATGAAGAATCGTCGGATGAACATTGTAATTGGCAAATTGCCGATGAATCAATAAATGACGATTTAGAGTACCCTTTGTCTTTGATTGATGTAATGGCGAGGTTTATACAACGATCGAGTTGCACTTACCAACTTCGGTCTTCTTGCTTTACACAAAAGCAATTCCAGGACTCCTTTGGGACAACACTCGTCATCCCACGAAGATCAAGTAGTGAAAAGACTTGGTTTACGGAAAAGGAGATGCGCCCAACGTAATCATTTGGGTCCACCGACTTATTGGAAGACGATCGCTGGACCGCCTTCGCCAAAAAGAAGTCCAAGGGAAAAAGCAAATTATGCCAAGCCGCTTCAAAGAATTCCAGAGAAGGATGATGAAGAAGTAGCGCCTTCCACTTCCTAAGAAGAGCGGAAGTCTTAGCTACTAGGAGTGGACAAGAATACTCCTACAAGTATCCGGACACTCCAAATCCAAGCGCTAAGACACCGCCGAGCCGGGTGACCACGACTCCTCTCACTGCGGCAGAAAGAAAAAGCACCAAGCAAAGGAGAAACACCTCAGTCCAGAAGCTCAACTCCGGCGATCCGATTCAATCGCCTGACAGAGGGATAGACCGAACATCCGCTCTCCATACCGTTTGGCGTCATGGCCGGTTGGCGAACATCCGGCGAGAATAACTCTTCTGAGTTGCTCCGATTGTCAAAGGAAACCCGGAAGCTCTACAAGAAGCTATGGTGACTCGAGGTGTTTCTCACTCGAGATCAAGCCGACTCGGAAGAATCGCACAACAATGCAACTTGGCAACCAAGCACTTTCCTGCATTACTTTTACAAAGGAGGATATGCGGGCGAGAGATTCAAGCACGATCGGCCGCTATACTTCACCGGGTATATTGGCTCTAGTGAAGTTAACCGGATCCAAGTCGATCCGGGTTCCGCTGTGAGCATTATGCCCCTGCGCCTCATGTATCACCTTGGAATCCCTGCCGATGGTGGCATCAACGAGCACAATGATCTATGGGTTTAACACCGGTCTCGGCGCTTGGTAAGATCGGATAAAGTGCCAAATGGGGATTTAAAGTCGAAGTCACGCTATGTGATTGACGAGACTTCCTATAACTTATTGTTGGATCGACCTTGGATCCACGGTAACGTTATAGTCCCATCTACTCTTCATCAGTGTCTCAAATATGTAGACACGAATAATGAGGTCAAGATGGTGGTCGCGGACAAACAGCCGTTTAAGGGGGTGGAGAATTATTTTACTGATTCTCTCCTCTACGGTAATGAGTCCAAATCAATCATCGCCCAAGGCACGGACAGTGAAGAAGGCGATTCGGCCGGGCTTGATTGTAGTGGTGGTTTTGTTTTAAAAGACATTGTACCTTGTAATCAATCTTGGCGATGAAGAATCGTCGGATGAACATTGTAATTGGCAAATTGCCGATGAATCAATAAATGACGATTTAGAGTACCCTTTGTCTTTGATTGATGTAATGGCGAGGTTTATACAACGATCGAGTTGCACTTACCAACTCGGTCTTCTTGCTTTACACAAAAGCAATTCCAGGACTCCTTTGGGACAACACTCGTCATCCCACGAAGATCAAGTAGTGAAAAAGACTTGGTTTACGGAAAAGGAGATGCAGTTCCAACGCCGAATCATTTCTTAGAAGAAGATGAAGATGACAACGGGCCTATCCTCAACACATTCAGATATAGTCCAGAGACACTGGGTATCATGAAAAAGTGGGGGTACGACTTGACACAAGGAGAAGGTCTATGTTTCGGGCGAGGTCCTCGAGTCCCTCCTAAAGCGGCATATGTCCCAAAGGGAAGCGGATAACTACTATGCATTTAGAAGGGGATTGGGATACGAATCCTCCTCAGAAGATGAATGCTCATGGCTAATTGATGATAATCCACCTGATGAGGGAGATGGACATTCGTCTGATTCTTCGGCTTGGGATTCTGACACCAGCCTCGGAGAAGCTTTCAAGGCTTTGATGTCAAATATGGCTACGGTCGATCCTGCTACTATTGAGGGTGATGAAGATATGCCAACATGGGAAGACCCATGGATCCATCAACTCAGAGAGCAGTTTGGGGATAGATTCGAACAAAGAGAACCCCCCACTAAGGACAAGGTAGTCCAGGTTAATATGGGTGATGAGGAGCATCCTAAGCTCATAAACATCAGCAATACCCTTCCCTCGGAAGAGAAAGAAGAGTTGATCGCCCTAATCAGGGAATATATCGATGTATTCGCTTGGAGTTATGAGGACATGCCAGGACTCGACCCTAATGTAGCGACACATCGCCTCAACATCAAGGTGGATGTCAAACCTGTCAAGCAACCGCAAAGACGGTTTCGTCCACAAATCTTGCAGGCAATCGTCAACGAAGTGAAGAAACTCATAGAATCGGGATTCATCGAGGAAATTCAACATCCGGATTGGGTGGCGAATATAGTCCCGGTCATGAAGAAGAATGGTTCGATCAGATGGTGGCTCCACTACGAGATCCAATGCCGCTGCCCAAAGACGACTTCCTCTTCCAATCACCGATGTCATAGTCGACAATACGTGTGGATTTGAAAGAATGTCGTTCATGGATGGTTTCTCGGGTATAATCAAATCAAGATGCACCCCGATGACGCCAAACACACAGCGTTCAGAACGCCCATCGGTATATTTTGCTACGGTCATGCCGTTCGGCTAAAACGCCGGTGCAACATACCGGCGAGCAATGGCGAGATTTTCGGGATCATCTTGGAAAAGCGGTCGAATGCTACGTCGGCGATTTGGTCGTAAAAGCGTGACAAAGGAGATCACATCAAAGATCTTGGAGCGGTATTCGAGCTCATCGCGAACTCATCGACTAAAGATGAATCCCGCCAAATCCTTCCTTGGAATGTCGGTGGCAAGTTCCTCGGATTCGTCGTCACCGACAAAGGAATCCACGTTGATCCTGACAAAGTGAAGGCAATTCAAGAGTTGCAACCTCCGAGAAATCTGAGAGAACTCAGGGGGTTACAAGGGCGATTGGCGTACATCCGACGGTTCATATCGAACCTATCCGGAAGTGCCAACCGTTCTCCAAGTTGAACAAGAAGGCGTGTCGTTTATTTGGAGCGGCGCTGTCGGCGCTTCGAGGAGATAAAATCGTATCTCGCTAAACCTCTGTTCTTGTTGCACATATCGGAAAACCGTTCTGATCTCGTCAAGGCAACGGATCACTGCGTTTACGCGCATTTAACGCGACAAGCGGGTCACGAACAAAGGTGTATTACCCGAGCCGAACATTGGTCGGCGCCGAGTCTCGATACCCAATGGTCGGCGGTGCCTTGCATTAGTGTTCGCGATTCAGAAAATGCGACACTATTTAGTCGGACAGACGATTTATGTTATCTCTAACGTAAATCCGGTCCGGATATTTATGGCCCAGCCGGCTTCAATGAGTTGGCGTTTGGCGAAATGGGCCTTGCTCTTGTCCCAATCGACTGTACTTCAAACAACGAAGTCGGTCAAAGGGTAGCGATTCGCGATCTCTTGGTACGCCAACCCGACAACGGACGCAGTTGAGTTATATGATGATCTTCCGGATGAAGTCCAGGAAGTCAACACTACGTCGCACCAACAAATATGGCGATTGTATTTTGACGGAGCTTCTCGGGCCACTAATGTAGCAAGTAACCCCGGACGTTCTAAAATCTCTGCTGAGTCGGAGTTGTCTTGATTTCCAGGAATCATGTCATGCCCGTGCTTATTCACTCACGAACCTGTTCCAATAGCGTAGCGAATACAACGCTACTTATCGGACTTAGCCGCCAAAGAGGGGTCGAATATCTCGGCGTATGGAGATTCTGGCGATAGTTAAGCGGGTTCGTGGTGACTCTGAAGTCGAGAATCGGATCTAATCCCTATCATCGGATAGGCTGTTGAAATGGCGGACTCATTGAAGAATTCTTCATCGAATATATCCCACGCCCAAAACGCCAAACACCGGCGTTGAGCGCCCATCGGTATATTTTGCTACGGTCATGCCGTTCGGCAAAACGCCGGTGCAACATACCGGCGAGCAATGGCGATTTTCGGGATCATCTTGGAAAAGCGGTCGAATGCTACGTCGGCGATTTGGTCGTAAAAGCGTGACAAAGGAGATCACATCAAAGATCTTGGAGCGGTATTCGAGCTCATCGCGAACTCATCGACTAAAGATGAATCACGCCAAATCCTTCCTTGGAATGTCGGTGGCAAGTTCCCGGTTTCGTCGTCACCGACAAAGGAATCCACGTTGATCCTGACAAAGTGAAGGCAATTCAAGAGTTGCAACCTCCGAGAAATCTGAGAGAACTCAGGGGGTTACAAGGGCGATTGGCGTACATCCGACGGTTCATATCGAACCTATCCGGAAGTGCCAACCGTTCTCCAAGTTGAACAAGAAGAGTGTCGTTTATTTGGAGCGGCGCTGTCGGCGCTTCGAGGAGATAAAATCGTATCTCGCTAAACCTCTGTTCTTGTTGCACATATCGGAAAACCGTTCTGATCTACGTCAAGAACGGATCACTCGTTAAGCGCCTTACTGCGCGGAACGGCGGCGGCGATCACGAGCAGTGATGTATTACGGCCGAACATTGGTGTGGCGAGTCTCGATACCCAATGGTGAAGCGGTGCCTTGCATTAGTGTTCGCGATTGAAAATGCGACACTATTTAGTGGACGGACGATTTATGTTATCTCTAACGTAAATCCGGTCCGGATATTTATGGCCCACCGGCTTCAATGAGTTGGCGTTTGGCGAAATGGGCCTTGCTCTTGTCCCAATCGACTGTACTTCAAACAACGAAGTCGGTCAAAGGGTAGCGATTCGCGATCTCTTGGTACGCCAACGACAACGGGCCTTGATTGAGTTATATGATGATCTTCGGATGAAGTCGGAAGTCAACACTCGTCGCACCAACAAATATGGCGATTGTATTTTGGCGGAGCTTCGGGCCACTAATGTAGCAAGTAACCGGGCGTTCTAAAATCTCTGCTGAGTCGGAGTTGTCTTGATTTCCAGGAATCATGTCATGCCGTGCTTATTCACTCAGAACCTGTTCCAATAGCGTAGCGAATACAGCGCTACTTATCGGACTTAGCTTCGCCAAAGAGCCGGGGTCGAATATCTCGGCGTATGGAGATTCTGGCCGATAGTTAAGCGGGTTCGTGGTGACTCAAGTCGAGAATCGGATCTAATCCCTATCATCGATAGGCTGTTGAAATGGCGGACTCATTGAAGAATTCTTCATCGAATATATCCCACGCCCAAAACGCCACGCAGATGCACTGGGCGTTAGGCGGTCGTTAGCACAACCTTAGAGACCGAGCAACTAGTTACGGTCGGGACTCACCAACTCTTCGTACCATTATCGATGAGGCACAAGAAGGTAAGGGGTAGTTACCAAAGTACCGCAACCCAAACCAAGTTGGAGCCGAGATTGGCTTTCCTATCATCGATTACGTCTTACATGGTATTCTACCGGAAGGCGTGAAGGAGAAAGTCAATCGGCGAAGAGCTCCAAGATTCTTTACGACACGAAACCCGGATGCTATATCGTCGAGTGCGATGGTCTTTACTCGATGCCTCTCAAACAAAGAGGCGTAAGAGGTCCTTCGGGAAGCACACGAAGGTGAATGTGGTGCACTACCGGTCCCAAGCTCTGGCGAATCGGAGAATGGGCTACTTTTGGCCCACGATGATTAATGACGATTGAGTACGCCGGAAATGCCATGCGTGTCAAATTCCGCGAATTATATGCATCGGCCGGAGCGGCTGCATCCTTCCGGCCATCACGGCCATTCGAGACGTGGGGAATGGACGTTGTAGGTCCCATTTTTCCTCCGTCAGTTAAAGGAGATCGGTTTATTCTAGCGATCACCGACTACTTCTCCAAGTGGGCTGAAGCAATCCCACTAAAAGAGGTCAAGGCGAGTACCGTCGTCAGATTCATCAAACACCATGTCATCTATCGACATGGTGTCCCAAGACGGATCGTGCATGACAACGGTCCCCAATTTATCAGCAATTCCTTCATCAGGTTTTGCGAAAAATTCAAGATACAAGATGTCTCGTCGACAGCCTATAATCCAGCAGCGAATGGGTTAGCTGAGGCGTTCAACAAGACGATCATCAAGATTTTGTCGAAGCTTGTGAAGAATAACAAGCGAGACTGGGATGATAAACTCGGAGAAGCACTCTGGGCATATCGCACAACGATACATGCAAGCGGGAGCTACCCGTACTCTACGGTCTACGGGTGTGAAGCAATTCTCCGTTGGAAATCCAGATTCGCCACTTCGCCGCCTTGCAATAGAGATGGCGAGAAGAACAACATCAAAAGCGTCTCGAAGAACTTGAGATGTTAGATGAGAAGCTGGAGGCTCAACAATGCATTGAGTTCTATCAAGCCGAATGTCGAGGGCTTTCAACAAGAAAGTTCGAGAGAGAACCTTTAAGGAGGAGATCTCGCCCCGCCGCTAGGCGACCGATAATCCTCACCTCTAAAAGAAAGGTAAATTCGAACCCAAATGGGAAGGACCGTTTATAATAGACACGGTCTATTCAAGCGGTGCATATCGCCTTATCACCTGAGAATGGCGGCCAGGCAATTAATCTTAGATAAATGGGAAGTTTACGAAAAGTATTATCCTTAATACATTCGGGATAACCCGTTTTGATGGGAAGTTCCTCGGAGAATATCTCACTCATTTTCATGAGGATAACCCTAAGTTATTGTGTTTTCCTCCAAAATTCTCTCACCGATCAAATTCATTGGCGGTGGGCCCACTAAAACCTCTCGGTCCAACCACCGACAAATTCCCTCTCGATTCCTTCCACGAGCAGAGGTCCACTTTCAAATTCTAGTTAGCAATCCTACAAAGAAAGCTATCCATACCCTTCCTAGATTCTCGGTGGAGACCCACTCTTAGTTTCTCATCGGAAATAGAATACATTCTTCCTTTCCCACCTTCACCGGAGATAGGACACATCCTTCCTCTTGAAGCAAGAGATAGAATACATTCTTCCTCTCTTGTCTTAGATTCTCGGTGGAGATCCCACTCTTAGTTTCATCTTTCAAGATTCTCAAGATGGAGATCCCATTTTAGGTCTCTTTCCTTTGGAAGCAGGACAAAAATCCTTCCTTTCCGGCTTGGGAGATAGGAGACAAGATCCTCCTTCCTCTCCATCAATAAGAGATAGGATACAAAACCTTCCTCTCTTATCTCAAATTCGTGAGCACACGGAGATAGGACACAAAACCTTCCTCTCTTATCTCAAATTCGTGAGCACACGGAGATAGGACACAAAACCTTCCTCTCTTGTTCATCCCTTACAGGAGATAGGAGACAAGATCCTCCTTCCTCTCCACCTTCGGAAATAGAATACATTCTTCCTTTCCCACCTCAATCAACCTTATGCCGGTTCAATCCTTCTCCGGTCAAAGAAGGCCAAGATTCATCTTGGGGTATTTTATCGAAGCCTAAGAAGGGATAAAGCCAACGCCTCACAGCGTTGCGGTTTAGTCTTTCTCGATTGAAGAAGACACGAGTTCGACTCGGGGTATTTTATCGAAGCCTAAGAAGGGATAAAGCCAACGCCTCACAGCGTTGCGGTTTAGTCTTTCTCGATTGAAGAAGATACGAGTTCGATTAAGGGTATTTCATCCGAAGCCTAAGAAGGGATAAAGTCAACGCCTCACAGCGTTGCGGTTTAGTCTTTTCGATTGAAGAAGACACCGAGTTCGACTCGGGGTATTTTATCGAAGCCTAAGAAGGGATAAAGTCAACGCCTCACAGCGTTGCGGTTTAGTCTTTTCGATTGAAGAAGACACCGAGTTCGACTCGGGGTATTTTATCGAAGCCTAAGAAGGGATAAAGTCAACGCCTCACAGCGTTGCGGTTTAGTCTTTCTCGATTGAAGAAGACACCGAGTTCGACTCGGGGTATTTTATCGAAGCCTAAGAAGGGATAAAGTCAACGCCTCACAGCGTTGCGGTTTAGTCTTTCTCGATTGAAGAAGATACGAGTTCGATTAAGGGTATTTCATCCGAAGCCTAAGAAGGGATAAAGTCAACGCCTCACAGCGTTGCGGGTGGTCTCTTGCCCGTAAAGAGTAACGGCCTATGTATTCAATATCATAGCAACAAGTCTAGAAGAGTTTCATTCTTCGGCAAGCGTCACGTCGCGGAGCGGATCTAGATAATCCGCGACGCTAGCCTAACTCAAGCGGTAGTTGGTAAAGGCTAATCAAATCCGTTGGCGGTGAGGGTTTGCCAAAATCCTATAAGTATTATGGTTAATTATTTCTGACGAAATAAAAGAATCATAATCGAGCACAAAAGAGGACGGAAATATGTTTTATCGATAAAAGACTGAAGTTACACAAGTTTTCTAAACGGCAAATTTGTGACAGCAAATACTTTATTGAGAAAAGCTTGCTGAAGTTTCTCCTGAGGCTCGGCCCTGAAAGCCTCCTCGGCGCCATTAAGGGCCTCCGATCTCATACGGATATTAACCGGCTTACGCCCGAGTTCAAATTCCTCGGGCACGACCGCGAGAGTCTTTTCTTTGTTGGCCTTCGTCAGCTTCAAGACGATCAGGCTCTCCCTCGCCGCTTGAAGCTCCTGTTCGAGCTCTACTATCCTCGCTTCTCCAGCAGCGACACAAGACCAAAAATGTCCCACGGAAGATGAAGCTTCAAAGAATGCAGCCTCCAAATGATGCACCGCCTCGGCGCATTTGAACTCCGAGTCCAAGAATAACTAAGCATCCCAACAAGCCTGATATATGAGGGCGAAATCTTCAAAATCTTGTAGACTTTGGAGCTTAACCTCTAAATGGTCGAAATCATCGGCAAGGTGGCACAGGCGGACTCAATCTTCGGATATTCTCCCATGCCCTACTCCAAATAGGATTACAGTATAAACTAATTCACGGTTCTTAGCGAAGTTCTGGAGAATATTACCATATTCTTAAGGATAACTCGATAACCCTCAATTTCCTCATTGTGGGACCTCAAGGAGGGATAAAATTACGGCGAGGCTTATATCGACGGACAACGCTCTACCTCGAAGGACTCCTCCCATCAGACGTCGATTCATGCATCCCGCCGAGGGCCTACCAATCAACAATTGGGAAGAATACCTCCCACCGTGGATGAACACTGCAACGAAGTAATGCGATGGCGGCGCCAACCAACGAAGTCGTCGGCGAAGGATTCACCGATCAACGGTTCGGATCCACTGAAGAATTCCCCGATCAACGGAGGAATCTCGATGATCAATTGGATTACAATCCACCGACACGAGTCAACAACAAATAAACTCAATTAGCTACAGTTCGAAATTCCAACAACGGTCAAGCAATAAATGCGACACATAACACCCCGGTATCCTACAAAGCGGAGAACACGAGAGAATTGGAGGAATCAAATACTGGAGCCAATCTCAAAAGAAATTTATCTACCGACTTCTGGTCAAGATCTCAACAACGGTCAGACAAAAAATGCAGTACCGTAATACCTTCAGCAATCCTACAAGGCACTGGAAAGACTGAAAGGAGTGGAGAGATCAAAAGCCAAGGTCATTCACAAGTCCCATCACGCCGATCGAAGGGTGAAGGGCTCATCATGTCCAAAGCATCCCAGACTCGGCAAGAATCGAGACTGAGACGCTTTGGAGGGGGTATCTGTAGGCGTTAAAAATTGCTTATCAGTGCCCGAACGAAACTCGTGACGGTGGGTTAACAACCAACAACCCATTCGACAAACCGACGCCGATTGACTATGCCGCAAACGCGTAAAGCGGGTCCGCGAACACACGAAATGGGTCAACAAGGCGTACGAATCAACGAGGCTACGTGTTATGGAATGAATCCAACAAGCAAAGCATCAACGAGATCGGATTTGAACATCGACCGATCGTCACCTAAATCGTTGACGGGATGAAACCAATCAAGTGAACCAAGCACGGACTTAGAACGACGACGACAAGATCGGAATAAACGTCACGGAAAAGTCCGAAAACCAAACCGAGAAGCCAAAACGTCGTCCGGCCGAAACCCGGACACCGTTTGGTGTCCGGCCGGCCGAAAAGCCCCCCCTCTCCCTCTTGTTTTCCTATAAATAGTGAGGGGGGGTGCTCATTTGAAGAGGGGCTGGATTTTTTGGGATTTTGGCGTACTTCTGAGGAGCCCTCGCGAGATCTACGACGCACAGTTCCGAGCACCGGCGAGCTCAAGTCCAGTCGACGTCAGATCTATAGGCGGAAGGTAAACAAACTCGGGTCGAACTCTGAGATACCCTCTAGGTTAAGCTTCGTCTTAATCTCGGGGATAGCTGTGATTTCTCCTTGTAGATCTCACCCGCTCGGCGATCCTCTCGCCGTGAGTGTGATCCCCGCAGCGATCCTCTCCTTCGTGAGTGTGATCCTCAGCGCCGCTTCCTTCGTGAAACGAGCCCCTCGTCTGTAGTTCGAACACAGGTTTACACGGGATCGAATTGCGGTGGTCAACGGACGAACAAAAGTCCCCAAGACAGCAAAGAACCCACGCAAGCGGTGATCCCGAAAATAGAGATCCTCGTGTTTGTTCACAAAAGGAAGAAAGTTGTAATTTTCGTTTTCATTTATGCGCTGAAATAAAGGCACTTCTTTTGTTTGAAATTTTGTTGTAGGCCAACGAAGCTGTACACGAGTTCAAACGAGCAATGAATAACAAACCAACTTTCCCCGCGAACAGTCAACTTCAAGCTTTGGTATTTGATGTGAACATTTTAATAATCAGGGGACAACATCTCGTCATCTTTTTTTTTTTTTTTGGGGTTTTTCATAGAAAACATGTTTAAAATAGGGTCTATTTTTAAAAATCACTTTTGATTTTCAATTTATACATAAACTGTATTTAAAGCATTTTTTTGTTGCAATCAACCACCCAATGCACTTTTTTAGTTAATTTTTTTCAGCCATTGATCCCACCTATCCTCCATAGGGAAATCAAAAAAATTTGATTTAAAAGTGAGTCTAGGTGGTTGATTGTAACAAAAAATACTTTAAATGTGATTTATGTATAAATTAAAAATAAAAATGATTTCTATAAAACTACCTTATTTTAAAGGTGGCTTCTATGAAAGCACCCTCTTTTCTAAGAAAAAGATGTGTCTCACCATCTTTCTTAATTTATACATTTTCATAAAATCAAAATTGCATAAATTTTTTAAAGACTACTACCAATTTTTTTTGTTGAAGTATATACCCCAAAAATCTCGTACATGTTATTGAGGAAAAAGATGGACACATAACTGACGAGGTTGTAGGTATATTCAGTGTATTTTTGTGCTTAAATGACAAAATTAGAGACAAATAAAGAATATTCAACTCTACTGAGTGCATATACTTGTATTTTCTAATACCAAGTTGTAGAAAGTTGCTCTCTCCCCATGCTTGTAGCTAATTAAAAAACAAACACACCCCTAGGCATCCAAATCCATGCCTCAACTTGCAAATATAATGTTTACAATATCGAAAAAAAAAATGTACATCTCATGCGTCATTAATATCCTTAAACAAAGTTTTAGTGTAAACGTTCATTTAATCATGAATCCTCGCAGATCACGTGGACGACCACATGTTCATATCTTTATTCATTTGGGTAATTATCACCAGACCCCCTGATATGTTTTTTTTTTCGCATTTTGTGCAGTACCTGAACTTAAAACTAATAACCTTCCTAGTTTCACAAGATAAAATGAAATTTTTGGTTCAAATCTTAGATGGAATTTTTTCAAATATTCATAAGAATTCTGTGAAACTCCTTAAAGTTGGTGACATTTCTCCGGGGGTTATTTTGTTGACATAATATATACTTACAATCGCATATGTCGGGATCAATTTTCTATTTCTATCATTTGATTTGGAACAATATCTTTATGGATGATAACTGTATTTTCATTTTGTAAAAAAATGTTGCATCACTTTTTTGCTGCCAAATTTTACGGTAACAAATCAAATCTATTAACTAAAAACTAAAACTAACACTACATCATCAAGTTAATGTATTCTAACTTACAATAAATATGCATTTTCCACAACAAAATATGCAAATCTAACAACTTTTTGAAGCAACAATATAACATCGTTTGCAACTAACCAAACATTATATTTTGATTTAGAATTACATCTGACAGAATAAACATATAGATATCCGAATGACAAATTTGATATCCATTTCCAACAACAAAATATTGCATGTAACATTTTTCGCTTGCAACATTATCTGCAATTATATTTGTAGCGTACCAAAACAGCCTCTATTTCCAAAGTGCATAAATCTTTTGTGCTAATGACCTCAAGTTTAGGGGGTTGTATCAAATTTACCCATTTCTTTATTCTCCTTTTGCACCAAAAAACAAAAAGAACTGCACGATTCAATAAAAAACAACCAAATCCCCCCAGATTTCTTCTCTTTTCTCTCTCTCTCTCTCGAAGCAACGAAGAATCGAAGCTCATCTCCGCCGTCCGATCCCATCTCTCTCCGATCTCGTCCGTTCGATTTCTCTCCCACCTCGTTATCCAATATAATCTCCGCTGTCAAAATCGAGAGAGGGGAAGTAGTTGAATAGATCTCCTCCATTATTTTCTGCAGAGCTAGGGTTTTTGATCTCCTCTCGCCGATTCCAAAGGTCAGTTCTTTTCATTGAAATCTCTGTCTAGTCATCGAATTGAAGCCTGTGTAACTATCAATTAGGTCTCTTTGATCATTTTATTTAGTTTTTACGGTGAAAGATTAGGTTTTTAACCGTGTAACAGGGTTTGGTGATGGAGAACGGGGTTGAGGTTGTCAACGGAGACGGTGGGGCTTTGAAATTTGAGTCAACGGATTTGGTGGAGGAGTCGAAGGGTTCGGTTAGGGATTCAGAAGGGAAATTGAAATTGGAGTCAACGGATAATGGATTGAATGGTTTAGAGGAGGATTTGGTGGAGCAATCGAAGGGTCCGTTAGGGGTTCGGAAGAGAATGATGAGTTTGAGGAGGCGGAGGTCGACCGAGAGAGCTTCTACACGCCGGCTTATCGACATATGGGTTCGGATTCGCAAGATTTGCAGGAAGCTGATTTTGATTCGGTGGAGAGTGCTGATGGTTTCGATGGTGAGGATAGGGATAATCGAGATCGAGAAGCAAAAGAAGTAGTAGATAGTTCGAATGTTGAAGAACTTGGTTCTGGAGATAAAGAAGAGGCTTTTGATACCAAATTAAATGGCGTGGAGGCTGATCGTGTCGCTGAAGATCAGGAAGAAAAAGAAATGGTAGATAATTTGTGTGCTGTTGAACAAGTGGAGGTTATTTCTGATAAGATTGATGTACAAGTTAGTGATCAGAATGGTGAAGATCGAGAAGGAGTTGGTTCTGGGGAGAAAGAAGAAGTTTTTGTTGAAGAAGGTTCTTTTGGGTTGAAGGATGTTGGAGAGAAAGGTTTCGAAAATGGTGAAAAGGAGTTAACTGAGGATAAGCTTGACAATGGGGAGTGCAATGGTACAGTTTCTGATGAAGGGCATAATGTTCTTCATGAGGAAGTTGAAAATGGTGTCTCTCTTGTGGCTAGTTCAGACGAGATTTGTGTGGACACTGCATCCGAATCTAAGGAACAAGCTCCTGCTGATGAGATTTGTGTGGAGACTGTTACACAATCTGAGGAGCATACTCATGTAGATGAGATTGGTGTTGATACTGATGTAAAATCTAAGGAGCAACTTCCTAATGAAAGTGTTAAGCATATGGTTAATGATTCAGTTGAATTGGATTCCACTTATGATGGTCAGACAACATATATGCAGCGAGAAGTTGTCCATTCACCGTCACCTCTTTCTGTAACCAATAATGGGATTACAGCAAGGTCATATGCTTCAGTTGTTAAGGGGAGTACACCTAAAGGAAACCCGGAACAAGCTAAGGAAGATGGATCTAGTTGTGACAGCAAGTCTGAAGTGAAAGAAATTTCTGGTAAGGATGATGATGACAAAAAGAGTATGAGTAAAGCGTCATCTTCTACTGCTCCTGTGCTTCCAGAAGGTTCTGGAGGCCCATCATTGCCATCTCGTCCTGCTGGCCTTGGAACTTCTGCTCCCTTACTAGAGCCAGGTCCTCGTGCTCTTCAGCAGCCAAGGGCTAATGGAGTTACTCCTCAGAGACAATCCCAGGCTTCTGAAGAACCTGCTAATGATGATCCGGAAGATAATGATGAGACCCATGAGAAGCTTCAAAAGATTAGAGTCAAGTTCTTGCGACTCACTCACAGGCTTGGGCAAACACCACACAATGTAGTTGTTGCTCAGGTCCTCTACAGGCTTGGTTTAGCTGAACAGCTGAGAAGAAACACAAACCGCCCGGGTGTGTTCAGTTTTGATCGAGCCAGTGTTATGGCAGAGCAGCTCGAGTCATCGGGCGGGGAGCCTCTTGATTTCTCGTGCACGATCATGGTCATTGGGAAAACTGGAGTGGGCAAGAGTGCAACCATCAATTCAATCCTTGATGAAGTCAAGCTTCACACAGATGCATTCCAATCTGCCACTAAGAAGGTCCAGGAAATTGTGGGCACAGTTCAGGGCATCAAGGTTAGGATTATTGATACTCCTGGGCTTTATCCTTCCTTTTCTGACCAATGGCGCAATGAGAAAATTCTTCATTCTGTGAAGAGGTTTATCAGTAAGAGCCCTCCAGATATTGTTCTGTATTTTGATCGGATGGATATGCAGAGTAGGGATTATGGTGATGTACCCCTTTTGAGATCGATTACTGATGTTTTTGGGTCGTCTATTTGGTTTAATGCCATTATTGTTCTGACTCATGCTGCTTCGGCTCCACCTGATGGTCCAAATAATACTCCTATGAGTTATGAGATGTTTGTGACTCAGCGATCTCATGTTGTCCAGCAAGCAATAAGGCAAGCTGCTCAGGATTTGAGGCTCATGAATCCTGTATCTTTAGTTGAGAACCACTCAGCTTGCAGGATGAATAGAGCAGGTCAGAGGGTTTTGCCAAATGGGCAGGTTTGGAAACCCCACTTGCTTCTGCTCTCGTTTGCTTCGAAGATATTGGCAGAAGCAAACACGCTTCTTCAATTGCAAGACGCTCCAGCTGGAAGGCCTTTTGCTGCTCGTTCAAGAGCTCCTCCATTGCCTTTCTTTTTGTCTTCTCTCCTCCAGTCGAGGCCACAGCTAAAATTGCCAGAGGAGCAGCTTGGTGATAGTTTTAATGAAGAGGAGGGTTTGGATGAGGCATCTGATTCTGATGATGGGCCTGATGATTATGATGAGTTGCCGCCATTCAGGACTCTCAATAAATCACAGTTGGCCGAGCTGAGCAGAGCACAGAAAAAAGCATACTTTGAGGAACTTGATTATAGAGAGAAGCTCTTTTTCAGGAAACAGTTAAAGGAGGAAAAGAGGCGTCGAAAGCTAATGAAGAAAATGGCAGAAGCTACCAAGGATCTGCCAGTCGACCAAAATGAGAACGTAGAGGAGGAAAACAATGGTCCAGCATCTGTGCCAGTTCCAATGCCCGATTTAGTATTGCCCACCTCTTTTGATTCTGACAATCCTACTCATCGTTATCGGTTTCTAGACACTTCCAACCAATGGATCGTTAGGCCTGTGCTTGAGAACCATGTATGGGATCATGATGTTGGTTATGATGGTCTGAATGTTGAAAGATTACTTGTAATCAAGGATAAAATCCCAGTATCTGTTTCGGGTCAACTCACAAAGGATAAAAAAGACTGCACATTTCAAATGGAGCTCGCCAGTTCGATTAAGCATAGTGATGCAGGAGCCACCTCTTTGGGTTTGGATATGCAAACTGTTGGAAAAGACATGGCTTATACTTTTCGGGGTGAATCAAGAATTAAAAACTTTAGAAGAAATAACACAGCAGTTGGGGGTTCAGTAACTGTTCTTGGGGATTCAGTATCAGCTGGTGCTAAAATAGAAGACAATCTAGTAGTTAATAAAAGGTTGAAATTACTCATGAGCGGTGGTGTTATGGCTGGTCGTGGAGATGTAGCTTATGGAGGTCGGCTTGAGGGTACATTGAGAGATAAAGATTATCCAATTGGTCGAGCTTTGTCTACTCTTGCATTATCAGTTGTGGATTGGCATGGGGATCTAGCAATTGGATGCAATGCCCAGTCCCAGATTCCTTTGGGAAGAGGAACTAATGTTGTTGTCCATGCAAATTTGAATAACAAGGGGACTGGGCAAGTTGGAATTCGGTTAAATAGCTCAGAACAACTCCAGATCGCTCTACTTGCTCTTGTACCCTTATTTAGACATGTCAAGCGAGCTATTTTCGGTTCTTCTCAGACTTTTGATTAGGTTGGAGGCAATAATCAGCTGCTGGAAGTACTTGAACTTATGCTAAAAGCCTGCTGTAAGCTGCTGGATGCTACTTCTTTGTTTCTTTGTAAGTTTTTGATACATGTTTCTCTTTTCTAAGTGGTATAAGCTTTCAGATGGTGTTTTCTACACTAGATCTTAGTTAGAAGAGGGAAAGTTTGATGTTCATTTGATGCCTTTGCGGGTATTTTTGTTCTGATTTGTGCTACTGCTAAGTAGTTATTATGATTAGCCGCAATGTCGCTCTTGAGTATAGTTTTTTGAGCTCCGGAGAACTTGATATCCTTTATCTTAATGTTGAATACATCTCTTTTATGTGGAAATTATCTATTTCTTCAATCTGATTTACTTGATATTCGCATACACGAACCTTTGCATTTCTTTACTACGCGCTATACTATTAGTATGATCTTGAAATATCATGCAGAATCTTTGCTAGTGGAATACTTACGAAGCCTTTTGTTATGTGAGATTATAGCATATTTAAAATTAGGCAGTTAGGAGTTGAGCACATGTTGCGTTAAAATAATTTCCTTCCTTTCTGATTATCTTTGCTTTATTCACATGCACAAGTCCTTATTGGAGGAATCTCCCTTTTGAAGATTATCCTTCATTAAGCATATACTCAAAACATAGGTATAATATCTTTTGCGGTTGAGTAGAGCATAATAGCGATTAGTGCACCGCTACATGAACACAATCTTGCCATTTTGGTTTATGCCATGATATAACTGCAGGCTACTGAATGATGAGATATTCAAAGAAAAGCTGATATAGGTGCAGACTACCAAAGGATGAGATATGTAAATACAGTAAATTAGGCTTCGGTTATACTCAATGATAACTAGTGCATGTTCGACACGGTTTTGCCCAATTAAAATCACAAGGTTCTGACTTTTGTGGAAATGAAAAAGGTTAGTTTTCCCAGAATATCTTTGGGATTAGATATTGGGTCCAGTTTTGGTGGAAATGGAATTATATGAAGTGTTTGTTTGGAAGTATCATGAAACTCTGATTCATGGATAAGTCATTTGGGGTTCATTTGTCCAAATGATACATTCTCTCACTTACGGCATGTTTTACTACATTCTAAGGATTAAGATGAAAAGGGCATCCTTTTCTCATCTCTATTTAGTAGTCGGTATATGTTTTGTAGGATTATTTCTTTTTATGCTTACTGTTGGAATGATGATCAAGTTACCCAGTGAAACAGAAGTCAAAAGGAAACGATCGGAAAGTCATGAGATAAGGAGTTTTGGCAGTCCCCAATCTCTTTTATTTGAAGGTTTCATTTGGGCTCCATTTGATGCCTTTTGGGGTGTTTTTGTTCTGATTTGTACGACTGATAAACAATTGTTATGATTAGCCGCAATGTTGCTCCTGCCTATAGTTTATTGAGCTCCGGACAACTTAATATCCTTTATCTCAATGTTGAATGCATCCCTTTTATGACCTCGAAATTATCTATTTCTTCAATCTGAAATGCTTGATATTCGCATACGAACCTTTGCATTTCTTTACTACGCTATACTATTAGTATGATCTTGAAATATCATGCAGAATCTTTGCTAGTGGAATACTTACGAAGCCTTTTGTTATGTGAGATTATAGCATATTTAAAATTAGGCAGTTAGGAGTTGAGCACATGTTGCGTTAAAATAATTTCCTTCCTTTCTGATTATCTTTGCTTTATTCACATGCACAAGTCCTTATTGGAGGAATCTCCCTTTTGAAGATTATCCTTCATTAAGCATATACTCAAAACATAGGTATAATATCTTTTGCGGTTGAGTAGAGCATAATAGCGATTAGTGCACCGCTACATGAACACAATCTTGCCATTTTGGTTTATGCCATGATATAACTGCAGGCTACTGAATGATGAGATATTCAAAGAAAAGCTGATATAGGTGCAGACTACCAAAGGATGAGATATGTAAATACAGTAAATTAGGCTTGGTTATACTCAATGATAACTAGTGCATGTTCGACACGGTTTTGCCCAATTAAAATCACAAGGTTCTGACTTTTGTGGAAATGAAAAGGTTAGTTTTCCCAGAATATCTTTGGGATTAGATATTGGGTCCAGTTTTGGTGGAAATGGAATTATATGAAGTGTTTGTTTGGAAGTATCATGAAACTCTGATTCATGGATAAGTCATTTGGGGTTCATTTGTCCAAATGATACATTCTCTCACTTACGGCATGTTTTACTACATTCTAAGGATTAAGATGAAAAGGGCATCCTTTTCTCATCTCTATTTAGTAGTCGGTATATGTTTCGTAGGATTATTTCTTTTTATGCTTACTGTTGGAATGACGATCAAGTTACCCAGTGAAACAGAAGTCAAAAGGAAACGATCAGAAAGTCATGAGATGAGGAGTTTTGGCCGTCCCCAATCTCTTTAGTTTGAAGGTTTCATTTGGGGTTCATTTGATGCCTTTGGGGGTATTTTTGTTCTGATTTTTACGACCGATAAACAATTGTTATGATTAGCCGCAATGTTGCTCCTGCGTATAGTTTATTGAGCTCCGGACAACTTAATATCCTTTATCTCAATGTTGAATGCATCCCTTTTATGACCTCGAAATTATCTATTTCTTCAATCTGAAATGCTTGATATTCGCATACGTAGACCTTTGCATTTCTTTATTACACGCTATGTTATTACTATGAACTTGAAGTATCATGGAGAATTTTTGCTAGTGGAATATTTATGAAGCCTTGTTATATGAGATACGTTTAAAGAATTTCCTTCCTTTCTGATTATCTGCTCCTTTTGTTCACATACACAAGTCCTTATTAGAGGAATTCCCCTTTTGAAGATTGCCCTTCATCAATCGTACTCAAAACATAGGTATAATATCTTTTGCTGATGATGAGAGAAAAATAGAGAATAGTACACCGGTACATGAACACAATCTTGCCATTTTGGTTTATACCATAATATAACTGCAGGCTACTGAATGATGAGATATTCAAAGAAAAGCTGATATAGGTGCAGACTACCAAATAATGAGATATGTAAATACAGTAAATTAGGCTTCGGTTATATGCAAGGGTAACTAATGCATGATCGACATGGTTTTGCCCGAGTAAAATCTTAGGGTTCTGACTTTTGCGGAAATGAATAAGGGTTAGTTTTCCCAGAATATCTTTGGGATTAGATATTGGGTCCAGTTTTAGCGGGAAGATGAGAATTGAATGAAGTGTTTGTTAGGAAAATAGAGACATAACTAAGTTTCGGCGCCAGTGCTCAGTGTATTCATCAATATGAAAGACTTGCTCTGGTGCCAAAACCCAATTCATGAATTTGATTATTGTCAAAATGAGTCATTCTCACCAAGGTCATATTTTACTAAACATACTTAGGATTTAGGTAAGGGGCATCCTTTTCAATCTCTATTTACTTCTCGGTATATGTCTTGTAGGATTATTCCTTTCTTATGTTTGTTGTGGGAATGATGATCAAATTATCAAATCAAATAGAAGTCAAATGAAAGAATAGGCAATTCATGATATAAGAAATTTTGGTAGTCCCCGTTCTGTAGTATGAAGATTACCTTGTATTGGAATCGATAAAATCTTATTTTAGCCCAAGGGTTTGGTTAGTTTTGATTTTGCTGATGACAGGTCCTTTTCAAGAGAGTGCAATTTTTTCAGAGATCATATATATAATGAAGTCCCAATGTGCATTGTTCTTCTCTTCTCTAAAGCACAATTCTTAAGGTTTGAACATAGGCAGCTTTCGAACTTTGGTTGCTTGCTCAAAAGCATAAGCAATCTCAATCAGCTTTGGCTCAGAACCCTTCAGTCCGCCAAAGCAAATACCGAAGGGAACTCCTTTTTCGCTGTATCCTGCAGGAACGCTGATCCCAGGATATCCACCAATTGCCAGAACGCTACTGAACGTCGCATCGGCTGTCACCACTGCATCCAACTGCTTCTCTATCATCAACCTCTCCAACCCTTGCTTTGATAGACGTGCCATTTTGGCTATGGCTCGTCGTTCGGTGGGACCCACCCCGCTCGTATTTTGAGCTTCCAGGAATACGTGTTGGCCATATTCTTCTATCCTTTCCTAGAATGAGTTCGCATTGTTGTGAGATTTCATATGTATGAGAGGATGAAGGTTATCTTTGGTGAATAGAGCGACAAGAAAGATCATATAGGAAGGAAGAAGAAGGTTATACACGTTCCAATTCCAATTTCAAAATAGTGCAAAATAGTGTACGAAATGTGCAATCACTAGCTTTCAAATTGATGTTAGAACATGTGTGTGTGTTTTTGTTTTGGATTGATGATGGTACCTCGATGCTGTGTTTGTTATTGAAGAGTATAATGTCGAGGAGAGATCTCACGGGTGATTGCGATAGATCGGAGAGGTATGCATTTAGTGATATCTTGAATTCTGCCAGCAATGCGAGTGTCTCCCCGCTTAGATTGGCATCAAGGATGGTGTCCACATTCTCTATTTCGAGATTGTCGACTATAATGGCTCCTTTCTTCCTTTCAAAATTGTTTGAATCAAGCAAGTTTAAATTTAGGCATTTTACTGATAAAGAATATCATAACCTTTTAAAGCGATTGGCATTTACCTCATCATATCGAAATGCTCCTCAAAAATCTTTCCTTCGATAGATCCATGAGGAAACTCGAGAAACTTGTTTCTCAAGAGCCCAACCCTCTTCCCTTGCAATCCATCCGCCTTAAGGAATTGCCTGTATCCTTCTCGAGGTATGTACTTCAATGCTGCTCCGGTGGCCTCAGCATCCCTCTCGTCGAACCCTACGATCGCCTCCAATACTTGCACTGCGTCAGACACCGTTCGACAAATTGGCCTGCAATCGAAAATATCCTCTCCTTATTAAAAATAAGGACTAACTGCAGATAAACATTCCGTATTATGATGTTGTAGTCTTTTGTATTTCTGAAACAATTTTGGTTTAACACTTTTTATCTTCTGAATCACATATGGTGTCTCTATCGAGAAGGAAAGTTGGGGGACACAAGTACCTGACCATAAAATAGGTTTAAAAGTATAACTGATCAATATTAGTCCCTTAAATCTTTAATAATTCAATATTAGTCCCTCAAAATTTTGAAAGTGCTCATAAGTCCCTCAAATCTTAAGGGACTTGTAATTTGGTCCCTCAATGACCAAAATACCCCTAAGTTTATGTTTCCCCTGAAACTCCGTTGCGTTCGAAAAAAAACCCTAGCTGATGGGTATTTTGGTCACCGAGGGACCAAATTGCAACAGCCCTTAGGATTTGAGCGACATATGAGCAGTTTCAAATATTTGAAGGACTAATATCTAAATAATCCTTGTTATAAAAGGGTCAGGAATGTTTATACCCGATGGTATCTTGTCTCAGCGATATAGGGATAACCCCAGCCCTGCTAGTGAGTCCAACCGTAGGCTTAATTCCCACCACTGAATTTGCCGCCGACGGACAAATTATGGACCCGTCGGTCTCCGTTCCCAGCGATATGGTCACCATATTCGCTGCCACGGCGATCGCGGATCCGCTGCTCGATCCACAAGGATCCGCGGACAGCACATAAGGATTCTGTTGGTAGATAAAATGAATGAGAGATTAGAAAGATAAAAAAAGTGAGAGAGAATCAATGTTGAATTTTACTAATTGAATAAATTTACTAAAGAAAACCATCATACTCTCAGTAAAGACTTTCCGTTCATACAAGAAAATGGATTCAAATAGCTCTATTTATAACTGCCAATCCATCTGAAAGTAATAAATTATATAAACTTAAATGAGAGTAAAAATGGCTAAACAGTGTATTTATCAAGCGGTAACTTTCTCCAACAACAGTTTAGTTGTGCTCCTCTTGCAAAATATGTGTCATAGTTTTGTCTAAGAAAAACAACTTAAAGACTATATTTTCAAAGTCTCTCACAATCTATGACAGTCTCTGACGTTTGTCACTGTTAATTGTTTGAACAGGAAAAGGGTAAATTGTAGATAATTTCCTCATCTATACATTCATTAGAAAGTATTATCCCTCAACTATTAGCACTTGTCTCCTCAGATTTGGAATCTTTACAAGAATAAATTCCAAATAAATGCTTCTCTCCGGTGTAGGAGACCGCAATAAAAAATTAGAGGGGGCTTTATCTTGTTTTAGTGGATGATCGTGATTTGTCTTAGAGTGCGAATTAGGAATGAGTCCAATTCAAGAGGGAATGGTACGTGCTAGAAGTAGACTACGTTTTTTTAAGGTGAAGAGAATCCAAATTCGCAAGCGATAATAAATAGAAGACAATATCGTCTGTAATTTTCCCA
Source organism: Asparagus setaceus (assembly GCA_012295165.1). Taxonomy (NCBI): domain Eukaryota; kingdom Viridiplantae; phylum Streptophyta; class Magnoliopsida; order Asparagales; family Asparagaceae; genus Asparagus; species Asparagus setaceus. Next base: position 35,861,823 of record CM022708.1, on the reverse strand, counting down.
AAATCAAATAGGAAGATGATGATGAAAGATGCCGCATACCCGCCCTTGCCCGCCGCGCGCACTCCACCCGTCAGGCATATCAAACGACCGGAAATGCATCCACTCGCTCATACTCGCCTTCCCCAAAACCACCGCCCCGCCCCCGCAACCTCTCCACCACCCCGGCGTCCCTCCCCACCGTGGACCCCACCAGCGCCAGAGACCCCGCTGTCGTGTTCGTCCCGTCCCTCGTCGCGATGTTGTCCTTCACCAGAACGGGAATCCCGTGAAGAAGCCCTTCGCATTCACCCGTCTCCGGCCTCTCTCGGTCGGCCTTGTCTGCTTGGGTTAACGCGTCGGGGTTGAGCTCGATCACTGCGCGGAGGACTGGGTTCAGGGTTTCGATTTGGTCGGTGTAGTGCATGACGAGTTGGCGGGAGGTGAGGGTGCCTTTCTTGAAGGCGGATTGGATTTCGTCGATGGTGAGATCTCCGCTGAGGATGAATCGATCTCCGCTGAGGATGAATCGATCTCCAGTGAGGACTAGAAGGAGGAGAGGGAGGAGAGACATTGTGGACTTTTAGGGCTTGCTTGGACTGGATTGGGGGGTAATGAGGGGAAGTTGTGGGAGACTTTATTGTGGGAATGAAGTTATGCTAGGTGAAAGAGGGTGAAGGAAACTTTGAAAATAAAAATAATTATGAAGAGACTATTTTACTCGCTATCTAATTTCTAATAATAAAGTGACTTAATAGTATATGAGGTTATTATCATAATTTTACATGTATTCCCTTTTATTCCCTTCAGTTTACTTTATTAAACTTTCCAAACGAGGTGAAATAAGTTCTCATTGATTCACCTTACTAATTTCTCAAACAAGTTTTACATATTCTCTTATCTTCCTTTAACTTAACTTTTCCTATATTCCCTTAATTTCCCTTCACTGGGTCCAAATCCAAACAAGCCTAGTGAATGAATTCAAATGGTAACTTGTAGCCACGGGAGGAGAACTAGGTGGTTCTGGTGGGCACATAGGTGATAGTTACAGTTTATCCACCACGAGCTTGCTTGGTATTCAAACATTTTATGAGTTGAAAGGCCTAATTGCACTTTGCTACCCCAAAATCTTGCATGTTTTCAACTTTGATACCTCAAAGTTTTTTTTTAGCTCATTTAATACTGCAATGTTTCAGATAGTTGCACTTTGGACCCTACCGTTCAGTTTTTTGTTAAAACCCTCACTGTTAATTTTAATTTCAATAGATAAAACAACACCATATAGAATCTCCATAATTAAAATAGGGTAGCAAATAGGGGAAAAATTTACTTGGGGATATCAAAGTTGAAAATGGACCAAACTTTGGGGTACTGAAGTCCAGTTAAGCCAAGTTTAAATGCAAGAGTAGTGTTATTCTACTTCAACACTAAAAGAGAGAAAAATGTTGGGTCCAATCTCAAACTGTCCATTGTTATTTTTTCGACAGCCGTTTGAATCCCAGCCTTCGAAATTAGAGGGTTGTAAATAATTAGGAATGTGAAGTGTTCTGATAGCATCCATGCTTCAAGGTGGTCTTGACTAATAATCTATTGTTACTATGTAACTGGGTAATATGAAACAGGTAATTAGAATTTTAGCCTCATATTTTCCAGCTCAAATGTCTCTATCAATCAGTAATCTACTCTGCATTAGGGGAAAAACAATGATTATGTCATTCATAAGAAGTGAGAAGATTTTTTCCCCCCTCCAACTTTTGACAAATTCATGCTTTGTTGTTCTCCTACTATTCGCTGTATTATTGTATGCGTTCCAGAGTGAATTCCAATTTAGAAAGTCTCTTTGAAAGAGCCAACTGCGCAATCAGTTTCCACCAATATTACATCTTTTCCCTTGTAATTTTATAGTGTTTGTTAAAATGACATACTTTTATAACAAGTTTTCCTCTTGTTATCATGCTTAAGAATTGAATGACGTCGACGCCAATCTGAATTCTTGAAATAGTTGCAACAAAATCAATCTTACTTTTTATTGAACTTTACTACCGATGTAAACACCAAACGGTAAACTTTTATAAATGATGACTAATTATCGAGATTTCTGCTAGGGGACCAAAACGAGACACAGGAGCTTCTTTTTGGATTTAATTGCTGATATATCTCCTGTACTATTGCCAAATTGTGGATTGACCCCTGTACTTCTGTTGTTGCAGATAGAGTCCTGAATTCTCAACTCCAATAGTTTCACGCTAAACTTCTACATAAGTTGATTTATTTACATACATTTGCATAATGATTATTACAATATATAACTAATTTAAATGGTAAAACTAACGGAATTGAGAATCCAGAAGGTCCGTCCGCAACAATATAAGTGCAGAGGGTCTACCCGCAATGAAACACTTTTTTTTCCCCAATATTTTCGGATTTCTCTATTTCAACAAATAAACTCCTGCAGAAGCCCAAATGAAATGTTTGATAATGAAGTTAAACCATATATCATCCAGAGATCAACATATTACAATTTCAGAACCGATTCTCAGTTAATATTTTTCTGGAATCCGGATCCTCTCCAATTAGATGGTAATTAAAGAGAATCGATTCTCTTAATTCTTATTGTTTATATCACTTCCAACGGATAACATCACGCCATATTATATTTCCGTTATTATCTTAAAAACTACTAGTAAACTTGAAAACCTCTATAGTCCAGACCCCTAATTTGTAATAGTGAAAATCTTGGGTGGAATGATCACATCTATAAGACTTGAGATAAATAATACGGATCGAAAGAATTGAACCCTTTCTAATTACCATCTAAATACAGAGGATCTGAATCCTATTTACTGAAACATGTAGCCTAAATGTACCCTTTGCTTGCCCAAAATACCACCACTACCCTTGTGTTCATAGTACCCATTCAACTTGGGCATAAGCAAAATCTTCCATATTGTTTAATAATTAAGCCAACCAGAGAAACTTAATAACAATAAATAGATAACAAATTGAGAAGAATGTGAAGTAGGAGTTATCCAAGTTTGGTACTTTTTAGATTATGTGTGCGTCAATTAGGAGTTATTCAAAATAAAAGTAAAATATGGTGAAAGTGGTGGTGAAGAGATTAGAGAGTGGTTGTGGATTATGCTAATAAAATGAGGAAGAAAATGAGAGTGGAGAGATTAGAAAATGTGTGTGATAAGCGAGGAAGAAAGTGAGTGTGGAGGATTTAAAGATGGAAGTGGTAAAGCGAAAATAAAAGAAAATGAGTTTGAGAGATGGAGAGTGATTGTGATTTGTGCAAATAAAAGAAAAAGAAATCAAGAGAGGAGAAAGTAAATTGAAGGAAAACAAACAAATGAGAAGCAAGGATAAGAGGAAAATAAAGAAGATAAAGTATGGAGGATTAATTAAAGATATGAGAAATCTAGAGTAGATCCACTTAGCTTATCTCAATCTCAATCTTATGGGAATAAGTTGGATTTGTTAGCTAGTTTCAAATAATCTCTAGGGATCCCACAAATATTAGCTCCACACTTAGAAAAGGGTAATTCCCTAGAGGGTTCTAGCCTCAAGGTGAATTAAAGAAAAGAAAATTCTATACTAGAAAGTAAATATAAGAATTAAAGACATTGCATGAAAGTAAATTGCATGAAAGTAAATCTAAGCTGCAAAGCATATAAATGAACAAGAAATGAAAAAGAAATAAAAGAAAAACCAACAACTCCTAATCTTCATCTCATCCTCCTTGGACAAGAAGAAGAGAAAGGAAATTGAAAGGGTGAAAAATTTTATTTATTGTATAACAAAGTTTTAATTTTTGGAAGGTCTTCTCAATTAAGAGTAACCCTCCTCTCTAAATGGAGTTTTTATAAAATATTTCACAATCTCAAGCCCTCACTCTACCCCTCTATTTATAGATAATAAGAAACTCTCACAACCTTTGGATTTGTCTAGCCCCCAAGTAACCATCACAACCATAGGATTTGACTTAGGCCCCAAGCAACCCTCATAACCATAGGATCTCTCAAAATAATCTAGACCATTGATTCAATACTTGAGAGATGGGCTTTGTGGACTTTATTTTTTTGTATTTAATTCATTTAAGACTCTTGGGCTTCTCTTAAATGCTCTTGGGCTTCTTGAAATTTAACTTGCCCTTCAAATAATTGAATATATATCACTAAAATTCGGATTTCTATCATAACCCGCTGCTACTAATAAAATTTTTAGAATCTGGTAATTAGGATGGCTCCGTCTCGTCGAGATAGGCGATTTTCATATATAATATGTGTAGGCATCAAAAATTGCTGAAGAACCTCAATTATGACTAAATCATGAGAAGATCGAAGGACAACGTCGTCAAAATCTCAAGAAGTCAACATAGGGAGGATTGTGTCTCGCCACTAGCGAGACACTTGTTTGTCTCGCTACAAGCGAGACACTTGCTTGTGTCTCGCTACTAGCGAGACACTTGTTTGTGCCTCGCCATGAGCGAGACACTTGCTTGTGTCTCGCTGTTAGCGAGACACTTGTGTGTGCCTCGCCACTAGCGAGACACATTGATGTGTCTCGCTAAAGGCGAGGTACTTACTTGTGTTTCGCCAAAGGCGAGACACCCAGAATATCTGAAATGTTCTCCTGAAGGGTCTAAATCAATGCTGGTGGGGCCCAATTGACTTTATCAACGCAAAGAGGCGTTCACTACTTTAATGGCGGTTACAAACTGAAAATCGCCCGGTAAGTGATTTTAGGGCATTTAATCGTCGCGTAAAAGAGAAAAACCGTTACAACGGTGGAGATCCGACCTTTGCCTGCGCTAGTTAGCGAGGCGACCTATCGCCTGGCAGCTAGCGAGCGGCTACTCGCCCGGTTAGCGAAGCGACTTAGCCTGGCGATTGGCTGCCGCGCTAACTAAAAGTATGGGGCACTTATGACATTTGTGTTTCTTCGGAGGGCACGTTTCCCAAAGGCTATAAATACCCCCCTACATCCACTTGGGCAGGGGATCGGCAATCGAGATCGAGATCGGATAAAGCGAGCCATTGCAAAGAGAGAGAGAATCAAGCTTAGGAGTTCAAGAACACGATCTACGTGGAGATTCCTCGAGTTTAAGCTTTGACTTATTCTTGAGAAGAGTAGATATCTTACTTTGCTAAGATATTTACTTAAGTTCTTATTTCCTTTGCGAAGCATTAACTAAACTCCGTCGATTCGACGATCGTTGCTCGGTGGTCCACGGTTGCGTCCCGGCGCGAGGCAAAGTCAGCAACGGAGATCTACACTTGTAGTGTCTTTCGTTCGAGTTTGTGAGAGAGTTATTTAAAATTTCTTTGTAACTGAAAATTAAAGTGTAATTTTCTTAAGTTTTGTAATGGAAAGGACAAAGAAATCAACTTTCGACCCAAACACGATGGCGACCACAGTGGGAGCCAACGGTCTCGAGCCCGAGATCATTGTGTCGCAGCCTTGCAGCGATCAAGCCGACCTCATGGTCGATGGACTGGATTACTTCTTCGATCAAGCCAAGTTTGAAGAATATCTCTCCTCTTCCTCATCGAAGTCCTCCTCACCCCGCAAACATCGGAGGATCTCATCTCCTAAGAGGGAGGTTCGTTCTATTGTGATGCGCAACGATTCTTGTTCGCTTGCGACGGAGGCGATTTCTCCTCGCAACAACACCCCGGTGGATCTCAAAGTCGGGAGCTCTGCTCAAGTTGACTCTTTTCAGAAGAAGGAGTCATTCAACAAGATCTCAACCGCTCTGACGAAGAGGGCTCGTCAGAGACAACGTCAAAAGATGGCCCGACAACTTGCCTTTAACGTCAAAAGATGGCCCGACAACTTGTAAAGGCCATGGAATCAACAGACGGAGTTCATTACAACACAAACTCGCGTGATCAGAGGCGTCAGCAAGTTACAACGCCTCAACCTCAATCCGCTAACACTCCTCCCAAGGAAGAATGGGTTCTCGTCAAAAGGACCCGATTGACAAGGAAGGAGCACGCCCAAAAGCATCGTTACGCGCGCATCCGTTACGCGTGCGTTGTTCGCAAAAGCGAGGAGTCGAAATCATCCAAGGAATGGACCCAAAATCACAAAATTTGGGTCCCGAAGTCGATATCAAAATCGGCTCAAGAGTCGCCTGCAGCCGATCTTCGGTAGAGCGGCTCGAGCGCCTCGCACTAGCGAGACGACCTAAACGCCGCCAACAGCGAAGCGGTGTAAAGCTGTCTCAGCGTCGGCAAAGGCGGACTACCGCATGCTTGGCTGGCGATCCTCATCTGCCGCAAGTTCTTGCTTTCTTAGCCTTTCATTCACTTCTCCGGCTAAGATAACGACAATTAAGCACGGAAATTTGGCAACCGGTGTTTAGTCGTCTTGGTCCACGGCCCGGAAATAAAGGCAATGTACCGGTGAAGAAGCGTTTGGATTACCAGTCGAGAAGAGTCTGAGCAAGTTGAAACATCTCGAGCTTCTAGAATTCCAATTGCATCTCGTTTGAGCATCATAGAAGTCCACGAAGTCTACTAAAGGGAAGAACTTGAGGCGTGTGATTCGTGAAGTCACGAGAGATGATAAAACACTTGTGATTTATGCCAAGACAACTTCAGCGGATGAAGTTAAAGCGTTAAAAGTGCTTCCCAAGTCGAATGATCGGCCCCCAAAGCGGGTCCTCGGTCAAGGACAATGTTACACTTGGGGTGAAAATACAACCGATGACAAGCCACATCAAGCTGTGTCATCGGTGGGGTAGTAACACGAAACGATTGATGAAATAGGTTGTTCTTGCTCATGTGCACAACTAATCAAGACGTTACTGTCAGGATGTGCCTGTTCCGAATCAAACGCTCAACCACAAAGAGCTTCAGTATTCGAGAGGCTTTCCTTGCCAGCAACGGAAGATTTGAAGCCGGAGTCAACACGACCCCGAAGAAAGAGAAGATCTGCCATCCAAACCGACGAACTTCCTGAAGTTACTATTAATATGGTAAATAAAGGGAAAAGACCGGCAAATGATGAAGATCCAGACTTTACCCCTGGAGGAAGAGTTAGTTCTCAGATTTCCCAGAGAATGTCCCGATTGCAATTGCGAGCTACGCGACGCATTGACTATAGAAGAATGCATGAAGGAGAATCATCCGAAGATGAAATTTCCGGCCTTTGCTTCGGCAATAGCCGGGCGATCTTGTTTCAAGTATGAGTCGTCACCATAGGAGGCTTTTACCATTACTCGATGTCACGGCTCAAATGTTACAAGAAGCCTTAGCCAAGCAAAGAGAGCTTAAGGCGAAATGAGAACAGAGATGGAGCTAGCCATGCAACAGATGAGGGAGTTGCAAACCCATACGGTTGCACAACCCGGGTCCAGTCAACAGCCTGAAACCAGTCAACAAGGTGGAGTTACCCACCATAATGCCCATAATGTCGAAGACAGTGATTCGGAGATAGATGAACACATTTATGCCGATAAACCTCCTAAGAAAAAGGCGTTCGCTACCCAAAGCGGAAATGTCTCGATCCCTCTTATTGGGAATCATCCAAAACAAGGCGAGGATGAAAATGAAAAGATGAAGGAGCTTGAAGGCAAAATTAATGCTTTAATGTCTGTTCACGAGGTCAAGAAGACCGGCATCCCGTGTCCATATCCGAGAGAGTGGGATTCAATCCCTTACCCGTCGAAATTCAGTTTGATTAATTTCACACCTTTTGACGGGAGGGGTTCGCCTACACAGCACTTGATCTATTTCAAGTCTCATTTGGGGGTGATCTCGGGAAATGAACCTTTGATGATTCGGTCATTCGTCGGTACCCTTCGGGGAGCTGCCTTCGATTGGTATCGAAGACTCAAAGCTGGGAGCATTAACTGTTGGAATGACATGGAAAGCTCTTTTCTCAGTAACTTCTTTGATGATGACACAGAAGTTTCCATTGGAACTCTCCTAGACGAGAAGCAGAAAGATGGGGAGACAATTGACACCTTCGTTAAGCGCTTCCGCAATAAAGCTATGAATTGCAGAGATCCAATTACTGAAGAGTTCATATTGAAGACTTGCCACAATAATCTTTCTATAGAATTGTTGGAAGTCATGGGGGTTGCACCACCAACCACTTGGAAGGAATTGAAACTCAACGGTGAAGAAGCAGAACGGTTCATCAGGAGGAAGAAGAATGAGAGAGGTGAACCCACAACGGTTCCCTCCAAGCGAATTTTGTGCCCGTGGCAAAGGAAAGCGCAAGCTAATCTTTGTTGAGGCAAATCGGGCATTCAAAAGCAACAACAAAGCGCCCGGCAACCGCGGTGAGGTTTCAACAAAAATCTCAAGAATTGCAGAAGGCTCCGGATACTAGGTTCCAAAAGAGCTATACTTTCAAAGAGGAAGAAGTATCAGTTATCTTCAAATACCTCTTAGATAACAATAAGATCAAATTGCCTCCGATTACAAATCAGGAGGAAGCTGACAAGACCTCGGACCCCAAATATTGTGCGTACCACAGAAGGGTCCATCATCCGACCAAGAGTTGTTTTGTTCTTAAAGACAAAATTCAAGCTCTAATCGATGCGGGAATCATAACGGCGAAGAAGGAGAAGAAAGTTGGTTCAAATATGGTGGCTATCAACTTTGGATCTCTACCGCCCATGCCATATTTACAGAGGATTGTCCCTGAGGTTGAAGTTAAAACTGTTAATGATGATCCACATGGGCAACATCAGAAAGGGTTGGTATCATACCACGACTCTAATGGCGAAGTACTTTGGATTCATCCAGATCTTCTTCAAGATGAGCAATGGACGGGGTCTTCTTCAACACGGAAGTCCAAGCGTAAAGGCAAGATATGTGCTCATATTTCGGCAATTCCGGAAGAGGGTGACGAAAAAGCTCCAACTCTTTCGTCATCTGAAAATGAACATGAAGTTCTTGTGACAGAAGGTAACCCGGCTTATGCTACTAGAAGCGGACATAAATTCAGTTACCAATACCACGAGAACTCGCTCGAATGCCAAGCAGCTACTTGGGCTGGGGGTGGCAATGACTCCACCAACACAACCTGAAAGTCAGCAACAACAGGGAGTAGCCAAAGAGGATACAACCAAGCGTAAAGATAAACAACTTCAAGAGGTGCAAGTCAGAAGTCTGATTTAATCATCCAATTAGGAGGGACAAACCGGGAAGTTCAGGCTCATCATATCGTTTCGACGTTATGACCCAGTTGGCCAACATTCCAGCGAGGATAACTCTTTACGAGTTACTACGTCTTTCTAAAGAGACTAGAGAAGCCTTACAGGAAGCGTTAGCTGATTCAGAAGCTTTTATCACTCAAGTCAAGCAGGTTCCGGAGAAGACCGAACACTGCAACTTGGCAGCAACACAATTCCCTTGCATAACCTTTGCAGAGAGGATATGCGGTGAAAAATTCGAAGCACGACAGGCCATTATATTTCACTGGGTACATTGGCTCGATTGCTGTCAACAGGATTCAAGTTGATCCTGGATCTGCAGTCAGCATTATGCCACTCCGGTTGATGTATCATCTTGGAATTCCGGCTAGCAAGTTGGCTTCTACAGGCACGGTGATTTATGGATTTAATACCAGCGGGTCCAGACCTTTGGGTAAAATCCGGATAAAGTGCCAGCTTGGAGATCTCAAATCTGAGGTTACATGTTATGTAATCGATCGCGAGACTTCATTATAATCTACTATTGGGTCGACCTTGGATCCACGGTAGCCTTATAGTCCCATCCACATTACATCAGTGCTTGAAGTATGTCGACACTGATAATGTGGTCAAGACGGTGGTCGCGGATAAGCAACCATTCAAGGGGTTAGAAAATTATTTTACTGACTCTCTTTTGTATGGTGCTGAATCCGATACTGAACCATCGGCCCAGGGTACGGACAGCGGTAATGAAGCTGATACCGAGGCCGGGCTCGATTACGATGGAAGCTTTGTATTTAATAACATCGAACCTCTTGTGATCGATCTTGACGGATCTGAATCGTCGGAGAAAGTTATGTAGCGACTTCTTAGATGAACATATAATAAATGACGATTTAGAGTATGTACATAGTGTTGATACTGTAATGCAGGCATTGTACAGGGATCATGATGTACATGTACCGCTCTCGTCGTTGAACCAGGTGAAGAAATGCCTTCAAAGTTCGACGGGATCAACATTCCTTCTTCCTTTGAAAGATGCAAAGCAAACAATCTTTGCAAAAGGAAGAAAATCTCCATCTCAAGATTATTGTGAGGAATCTGAAGATAGCAACGACGATCCGTGCAAATATTTTTACAAATATAGCTCACAAGCGCACCATTACATGAAGAAATGGGGATATAACTTTGTACACGGACCCGGTCTTGGCTTCGGACGCGGTGTTCGGATTCCGCCTCGACCCTCTCATGTTCGAAGGAAAGCCCGATCGTTATTATGAATATAAAAGGGTGCGGGCTATGTTTCTTCATCCTCGGCGAATCTTTGGCGGCAAGTTGATGATCATGACAGCTCGTCAGATTCTTCAGCCTGGGATTCGGATTTTAGTCTTGGCAAAGTGTTCAAGGGGCTAATGTCCAATATGACCACAATAAGTCCTGCACAGTCTGAAGAAGATGATTATTTACCAGAATGGGAAGACCCTTGAACTTTTCATCGAATATTGATTCGTGATAGGTTTGAACAAAGAGCCACCTACAGAAGATCTGATTGTTCAAGTTAATATGGGTGATGAAGATAATCCGAAACCCATATTCATGAGTGGTAGTCTTCCTCGAGGAAGAAAGAGAATTGATTTCTCGTTCGAGAATATATTGATGTATTAGCACGGAATTATGAAGACATGCACGGACTTGATCCAGTAGCGATGCACCGACTCGATATCAAACCGGAATCTAAACACGTGAAACAACAACGGCGAAGATTTAGTCCACAGATCATGGAAGCAATGCGTAGCTGAGGTTAAAACTCATAAAATTGGGTTTCGTCGGGGAAGAGCAACATCAGTTGGGTGGCAAATATTGTTCTGTTCTAAAAGAATGGGACGATTAGAATTTGCATCGACTTGAGAGATCTAAACTTGGAATGCCCTAAAGATGACTTTCCACTCCCCATCACGAGGCGTCATCATAGATAATACGTGTGGGTTTGAAAGAATGTCATTTATGGGCCGGATTCTCTGGATATAATCAAATCAAGATGCATCGGCGATGAGAAACATACCTCATTTGGACGCCTCTTGGCATCTTTTGTTATACCGTTATGCTCTTTGGTGCGAAGAGCGCGGGAGCTACTTATCAGCGGGCAATGACAAATATTTTTGAGGATCATCTAAGAAAGACCGTCGAATGCTATGTTGGCGATTTAGTAGTGAAAGCGGGATAAGAGCGATCATATTAAAGATCTCGGGGCGGTATTTGAACTTATCGGGGTCATCAATTGAAGATGAATCCAACTAAGTCATTCCTAGGAATGGCGATGGTAAATTCCTTGGTTTTAAATGCGTCACGTCAAAGGGAATTCATATTGATCGAGACAAGGTGAAGGCGATTAATGAGTTACAACCCAGAAGAATCTCAAAGAACTTCGAGAGGGTTGCAAGGGAGATTGGCTTACATAAGGCGGTTTATTTGAACCTTGCGGGCAAGTGTCCGCCGTTCTCCAAGCTAGCCAAGAAGGGTGTTTCATTAGTTTGGGATGATGCTTGTCGAAGGCTTTTGAAGATATTAAAATATATCTATCAAATCCTCTGTTCTCGTCGCCATCGGGAAGGCCGTTCTTGATTTACGTCGGGCGACCAACCATTCATTAAGTGCTTTATTAGCACAAGATGATGATAACGGTCCGCGAACAAGCGGTATACTATTTGAGTCGGACAATGGTGGGCCACGAATCTCGATATCGATATCGAGAAAGAATGCCTAGCTTTGGTATTTGCACTCGAAAATGCGTCATTACCTGGTGGACGGGCGATACATGTCATCTCGGATGTTAACCCAATTCGGTATTCATGACACAACCGGCTTCTTTGAATTGGCGATTAGCGAGATGGGCATTACTCCTTCATATCGACATCCACTTCAAGCGAAGTCGGTGAAGGGACAAGCGATTTGTGATCTTCTAGCCAGCGACCGTCGGCGATAAAGCTATACTTTATGAAGATTTACGTGAAACCTCGAGGTCAATCACACTTCTCATGAATATGTGTGGCAATTATACTTGACGGGCGTCAGCGCAACCAATGTGGCGAGTGCTCTGGATGTTCTAAGATTTCAGCCGGAGTCGGAGTTGTCTTAGTTTCCCCGGAGAAACATGTGATGCCTCGGGCTTATTCGTTGACTGAACCGTGTTCTAATAATGTGGCCGAATACAATGCGTTACTTATTGGGCTCAGTTTTGCTAAAGAGCTGGGGGTCGAATATCTCGAAGCGTTCGGAGATTCTCAACTCATAGTTAAGTAAATTCGCGGAGACTATGAAGTTAGAAATCCGGATTTAATCCCATATCATGAAGCGGCAATAGAGATGGCAGAATCATTCAAAAGTTTCTTCATCGAATATATACCACGGCTTGAGCGCTTATCTTGATCGTTGGCGTGGTATTTCATTGGCGCAACCCCCTCAAACAGAGCAGTTCGTCACTGTGAGGACACACCAACTTTTCATACCAGAATATATTTTGGGTGTCAAAGAAGCACATGCTACTTCAACGGGACCCGAGCTTCGAGATTGGCGCTTTCCGATTATAGATTATGTCTTACATGGTATTTTACCAGAAGATGTAAAAGAAAGGGAATCTATCCGAAGAAGAGCGCCGAGATTCTACTACAACGCAGCATCTCGAACACTTTATCGTCGTACATATGATGGATTGTTACTCCGGTGTCTTTCGACCGAGGAAGCGGAAGAGGCACTTAAAGAAGCTCATGATGGCACTTGCGGTGCGCATCAACCTGGTCCTAAGCTGGGAGATAGACTAAAAAGATTAGGCTATTATTGGCCGACCATGATTAGAGATGCAATCGAATACGCGAGACGATGTCACGCGTGTCAAATACATGCAAATTACATGCATCAGCCGCCAGAAGATCTACACCCGTCAGCTACTTCTTGGCCGTTTGAAACATGGGGAATGGATGTGGTAGGACCTATATTTCCCCCGTCAGCAAAAGGTGATCGCTTTATTTTAGCGATTACCGACTACTTCTCTAAATGGGCTGAAGCAATTCCGCTCAAAGAAGTCAAGACGAGCACTGTCATCAAATTCATTAAACACCATATTATCTATCAATATGGTGTTCCGAGACGAATTGTGCATGACAATGGTCCTCAGTTCATCAGCAACGCCTTTGTTAGATCTGCGGCAAGTTTAAGAATACAAGACGTCTCGTCCACAGTTTATAATCCCACTGCAAATGGTTTAGCTGAAGCCTTCAATAAGACTATCATTAAGATCTTAGCAAAGCTAGTCAAAACCAATAAACGCGATTGGGATGATAAACTTGGTGAAGCTCTTTGGGCATACCGCACCACTGTTCGAACACCAACAGGATTCACACCATATTCCTTAGTATACGGATGTGAAGCCATTTTGCCTCTAGAGATACAAATTCCGTCACTTCGTGTAGCCCTTGCGATAGGGATGACAAGCGACGAACAAGATCAAAAGCGTCTTGAAGAGCTTGAGATGTTAGATGAGAAACGCTTGGGAGCTCAGCAACAGATGGAGTTATACCAAGCCAAAATTTTCAAAGCCTTTAACAAGAAAGTCCGGTATCGGAGTTTCAAGGAGGGAGACTTGGTGCTCGCCATTCGGCGACCGATGATTCTCAATTCCAAGAAGAAAGGCAAATTCCAGCCTAAATGGGAAGGACCGTTTATAATTGATACGGTCTACTCAAATGGAGCATATCGCTTGATCACTCAAGATGGTGACAAGTTAATGATGCCAATTAACGAAAAGTTCCTGAAGATATATTATCCCTAATGTATTCAGGATAATCTGTTTTCGCACTATTGAATGATTAGACTTGTGAACAAGTCACATTCACTAAGCTCTTATTCGGCTGAAAATCTTAAACGATTGAAGCCACCAATAATATTAACACATATTATTAATTTCTTTCATGAATCAGGGTTCGTTTTCGCCCCAAGAGAAGACACAAAGGGTTCGTTTTAAGCCCCAAGAGAAAACACAAGCGGGTTCGTTTTAGCCCCAAGAGACACAAAGGGTTCGTTTTAAGCCCCAGAGAAAACACAACGGTTCGTTTTAAGCCCCAAGAAAACACACAACGGGGTTCGTTTTAGCCCCAGAGAAAACACAACGGGGTTCGTTTTAAGCCCCAAGAGAAAACACAAGCGGGTTCGTTTTAGCCCCAAGAGAAGACATGAAGGGTTCGTTTTAGCCCCAAGAGAAAACACAAGCGGGTTCGTTTTAAGCCCCAAGAGAAGACACAACGGGGTTCGTTTTAAGCCCCAAGAGAAGACACAACGGGGTTCGTTTTAAGCCCCAAGAAGACACAATTCAAAAGTTTATATATTCAATACATATTTGGTTTCATTATTTGCTAAATCTCGCCTATTTATGCATAGTAGGTGTTATTCTGTCCTTAAATCGGGAATAAGTCAATCTAACACCTTGGCCACGTAATCAATTTCCGTGATAATTGATAAAGTCTACGTGTTCAATATCATAGCACAAAGTCTGAGAGAATTTATTCTTTTAGCACAACGTTATATGTAGAACGGACTTAGATAATCTACATACTAGCCCAACTCAAACGGTGATTGGTAAAGGCATATCAAATCCGTTGAGGGCTGAGGGTTTGCCAAAAATCCTATTGAAATTATGTTTATTTATTTACAACAGAATAGATGAAACATAATAAAAGAAATTTTATTTCATGAAAAAAAAATGAATTACAAAGTGTTGGCAAAAGCTAACAAAAGTGTTCTATGAAGATAATTGGCGGTAGTTCGTTCTTCTAATTACGAGAGTTGACTGATATTTTTCTTCTAATTCTCTCGAGAAGGGCTTTTGACGCATCGTTGAGGGTTAGAAGTTGAATGATCTTTCAATCCAGTTCAGCAGATCTCTCATCGGATGCTTTCAATTGCTCGGCTAATTTTGGCGAGTCTTCTGGTGGCCAAGTCGATCTTCAAAGGCGTGAGCCTCCTCGGCATCTTCCAAAGCCTTCTTGGACAAGCAATCTCAAGATCTTAGCCTCTCTTGACGGATCAATTCGGCATTGGCCTCATTCGCCTATGTAGATTGGCCCTTATGCGTTGATTGGGCTTGCACTTCTGTAGTTCTTCTTGGTGACCTTTGGTTAACTTCGAGCTTGCATGATGGATTCAATCCGAGAAGAAATGTATGAAGAGGCACCTTGGTTGTAGTTTACGAAGCTCTCTAATTCTTGCTCTAATTGAGCTAAGTCTTACGTGATAGAGTCCACTAAATCGAAAAGCCCTCTTCCCTTATGGACACCACACGTCGATCAAGAAGCGTTTGAAAGAACTAAGAGAAGCCCTTGGTTGTGACTTTCGATAACATTCTTGATAGAAAGATGAACCCTTCGAGCTCGCGTTTATCACCGCCTTCTCGGATCCTCATCCGACATCAGCATTGATCGTGTCATACAATACTGAAGAAGGCACTGTAGAAGAAGAAATGTTAGTTTCTGAAAGTCTTAAATGCTTAAACTTTCATAAGAAGCAAAATTGGGAGATGTACCGATACGGCTGGAAGATCCTCCAGCAGGTATTGTTTCCACACTCATGAATCCAGCTTGGAGAATCACCGGAGTTGATTCAATTTCAGGTTGGATAGCCGGTGGTCCAGGGTGGATAATAGGGCCTTCAACCTGATTTGTTTGCTCCGTAGTTGGTTGATCAGCTTTGTGAATCACCGAAACTGATTCAGGTTCGGCTTGAATAGTTGGTGGTCCAGGTTGAACGAGCAAACTCTCAGCAACAGTTGATACAATAATGGACTCGGTTTGGAAGACGTTCAGTTGAGTTTCGAAGCCGGGAATCGGAGCATGTTCTACGATAGTAGCAGCGGGATCTATAAATAAAAATATCATTAAGTATCAAATGTCGATGAAATGATTAAGAGGATTGGAATTATAAAGCGCAAACCTGCAGAAGAGCTGATATCCACAAGAGATTCCTTCTGAGCCTGTTCCGACAACATCTCTTCAATCAAAGTGTGATCAGATTCAGAAACGGAAATCATCTGACTTAAACCATGTTCAGATGATTCCTCGAAACCCTCTTCAGGTGCAGACTCCATTTGCATTGGTTCTCCACCTATGGTGATAGTGACCACGTACTGAGCGTTGGTAAATAGGTATTAATATATACTAAAACGACAATGGTATATGTGCATACCGGGAACCAACTCTGCAAATTCAGTTGAAGTTCCCGATGCCTGCATAAAGGCGGCCCCTCCTTGACTTGTTCCTCCATTCACGAAAACGCAATATGTTAGCTTTTCAATATGGAGAAAAGATCTGAAAAATTAGATTTTATACCAAGACTTCGGCTCAGCTTAGTACGACATTGGCCCATTTCTTGAAATTTTTCTAAAAGAATATGAAGCGCGTGGCGATTAGCGGGGAACAAAGTCAGTTCTTTCAATACTTAGAGCCGCCATCGGAGGTATTAAGTACTGCGATGACAGTCTCGGGAACATGAGGCATGTCAACATCCGCGTCGGCAGCAGTATCTAAAGTACCTTCGTCCATAGTTTAGAATGCGGCGTCCGCGAAACCCGACTCTTCATAAATAAGCGGCGGGGAGAAGGTTCAGCCGAATCTCACCTTCTTCAGAGGGAACTGAGAAAAGAGAATGAAATAATAAATATTAGTTACAAACAGAATAATAAAGTTTAAGTTAACAAAATTTTACCTTCTCCCCCAAGTGGAAGATCAGTGCTCGCCACCTCAAAAGTTGGAGAAATTGGACGCCGAGGCCGGTGCGCGAGCTTCTTTGTCCGCAGTAACGCTCTGACAATAGATGTTGGGGAAGGAGCGATTGTCGACGTGCGGACCCTCTTCCTCAAAATGAGGTCGGAAGCTTCCTCTTCCTCTTCTTCTTCTTCTCCTGTCTCAACAGTCATCCTGTTGGGATGGGTAAGAACGACCTTCTTTCGAGGCCGTTTCAAAGGACGCTTCGGAGGAGGCGGAGCACGAGAAGAGGGTTTGACTGGTATATCTGTCGGTAGGAGGCGTGAGGCGATGGCACTACTTAGCTCGAATTGAACTTCTGGCTGAACGAGCGGTTGTTTCTTCTTCCTCAGAAGTGTGGACTGTATAATCAAATTCCTCTTCTTCACTCTCTTCTTGGACGACCTTCTTCTTGCCTTTTGATTTCTTTGAAGGCGAGCTTCGTTTGGGGAAGCAGTTGGTGTAGGCTCTGTCATATTCTACTTCGTGGGGCGTTAGGCTGCAATGAGCCATTTGCGGTATAAGAAAGTCATCGGCTTGCTTTCGGCGTGAGAGGCCGAACTTGGCGTTGGTGCGGCCGCTTATGTTCCAATACGGTAGCGGACGCGCTCAATAAGACCTCCACGAGTCTTCATTCCCGATTTGAATTCCGACATAAATCGATCGTAGCCAAAGCGGCGAAGCGGCATGGTAAATAAGGCTCGATGTCGCAAGAATTCTTCACCCGGAAGATCAAGTAACCAATACGAATGTTCATTAGCCATCGGAAGCAACCAAGATCCAGAATAGTTCGGCTTCCGCTAGGCCCAGCAGCATCTACAAGCACTTCATCATATCGTCCTGAAAAGTTCGGGAAACATTTGAAGAATTCCCAACTCTTGGCAATTCTGAATTGGCGAGATGCTTCAGACCATTGTCTCGCTTTCCACTTGCATTTTTCTAAGATTTGTAAATAAGGTAACTCATAATCTACTATGTCGGGGGCCGTCATCAGATCTGGACGATGGAGCACGAGCCAGGCCATCAAATAAGTATACGGAAGTTCTACTTTGACGGCTGGGATGTCGCTAGAAGACCCTTTACCCTTATGTAGAAAACCGGAGGTTATCCGTCGGAGTCCACCATGAATATCCGCCACCATCGCCGGAAGAAGAGAAAGGCGACGACCGGACCAGCTCGACGGCCGGGAAGAGCACTTCTAAAGGCAGGGCATCGGAAGATTGATGCGGAACTACACATTTCTTCAACCAGATAGCTAAGTAGCCCGCCAAGAGAGTTTGTGGTTTTATTTGCTTTTGTAGCTGCCACAAGAAAGTCTCAAATTTTGTTCCCTTAGGAATTTTGCCCTCGGCATATGGGGTGGTAAAGGATTGGGCATTTATCTTGGCAATCAGCTTGTTGATGGCAGAAGGAGTGGAGGTTTTCTGTTCACTTACATCCTCGTCACCCTCTAAGTTCTGGAATAGATAATCGGCGAACTGTTTATGGCTAATCTGCGGAAGTCTCCTAGCCTTCACGTCTACCGTTGCTATGGCAGCTTGATAGTGGCAAGTCAGCTCCCACAGAATTTCATAAGCAGGTGATTTCTTCTCTTTCATTTCCCTCAATCGCCGATTGACGGGAAAATATTCTTGATATGGTGCTTCACCCATGGGAAGACCGGAAACCTTCATCATCTCATGAAGCGGTAGACCCAATTCCCCCATTCTTCGTCAGGAAGGTGTTGGTATCTGGGTTGTAAATTTCCGACAATTAGGAAATGATGCGGTGGGAGGAATTCCATACATACTAGCGGATGGGAACATATAATCCAATCTCTTTGAGTTCCCGACTCCATCGGTCGAGCGTAAGCGTCATCCGTGTCCACCATCGATTCGTGATAGAATATACCCAACCAAGCACCGGTGAGATTCTTAGGAGGCAACTCCCTTCCTATTTTGGCCAAGCGATTCTTCAATATGTCAGCTTTGACCAACAATTCATTATGGGGTGGGCTTTCCTGACTCACAATGCCCGGGTAAAGCACGACGTAATTTTGTCACTAGAACACGGAGCGGCACCTTTACCAATATATCCGCGATTAATGCGCGTTCCATATCTTGATCAATCTCCAAGACATATTCCTCTTAAGCGATAAATTCTTGACCCAAAGAGTGAATGATGGCGGGCAAATGGAGGTAAATAAAGATGTGAACCATCACCTTCATACAGCCATGGTTCATTCTGAATAGATAAGGCTTCTGGATCCGCAACAGAATCCCCGAATAAATAGCTGGATTTCCTCATCACCTCTGTGGATCCGGCATTCCTTGTCAGTGGGGCGTCAGTGATCATTCTCCGTAAGTCACGACGATCACCATGTTCTAACGCTTCCAGTAATTCTGGAGGTGCATTTGGACCGAGCAGAGGAGCATCAGTCACTAGCGGCGCCTCTTGAGAAGAGGAAAACACAGAGCTGTGCAATCCACTTGGTTCATGAACATCAAATGCCCTATGGGGAAACTCAACTGCAAAACACATGTACACTTATAAATGTTGAGTCGAAGTTAACATCAAAAAATGGCTAAGTGTTGGGACATGACTTGCCGGCTCAAAGCTGTCTCGCCCGGCGAACGATTCAGGTGTCTCAGCTAGCGAGGCAATCGCCTGTGAAAAGACGGTCTCGGCCCGACTTCGCCCGACGAGCGGTTTCAAGCGCTCGCCCGGCCGGTGAGCGGTCCCAACTGTCTCGCCGAGAAGTGAGACGACCTCGGTACCCTGCTAAACACGAGACAATCGAAGCTTTGTTCGTTGATTTGACAAATGTTTTGGCCATGCAAAACACTTGTTTTAGCCCAGATCCCCGCAAAGGAGGACCTCGACTCTGCCCAAATGTCTCACAAAAGAGATCAAATGAGGATTCATGCACAAAAGTTTAAGTTTTGACAAAAAATAGGACTTCAAATCAGTAAAAAATGAGAGGAAACTTACCCCCGAACGACGAGGCCATAGGTTCTTCGGGTTCAGAGGCTTGGGCAGTGGAAGTACCCTTGGGAGCCCTAGATCTCTTAGGCGACATGATTAAAAATCAGATTTTTTGATTCGAATGACAAGGGAGAAGTTGGGTCTTGAGGGAACTCAAAGCAATTGAGCTAGGGTTTGTTAGGAAAGCTTCAAGATCTTTGGATCTGACAGGAAGAAAATGAAAGAACGAGCTTTTCAATCCAAAATCCCAATACAACCCAAACCCTAGATCTATAAAAATGGGTTTTCGAACATACCTGAATGCTCAAGGGGTTTGTTAGGGCGTACAGGAGTGCAGGAAGAGCTCGGGAAGAAGTTAGAACAAGTTTGAAGTTTAGAAGGCAGGGGGTCGAACGGGGTTAAAACCCTAGTGTCGGGTTTTTATATAGCCCCGCTTATTCGAAATGTATAGTCCAATCGCCAAGCGAAGGAGTCCACCACCTCGTTCAAGGCGTGTCCAAACCGCCTCAGCTGCTGACGCTTTAACCACCACCTTCAACAGACACTTGATTGCCCTTCGCTTTCTTCAAGTCGGACACTTTTAATTGCCGTGCACGAAGAGAAACATCGAAGTGTATTGATAATTCCAGATCTTGATGATTATTCACCGCACGAGATTCAAGGCAGTATATTCAAAACAAATCGGTTCCATATTCCATATAGAAGCTTTCCTGGAAATTTGATGTTTAGAAAACCAGACGACGTTTTTTTTTATGAATGATTCTCAAGGCATTCAATCGCAACCCAAGTGGTGACCTTCAAGATGAAGATGATTAGTCCAAAATCGACTTCGACATTTCAATCCATTCAAATACAAATGCAACAGTTATTGAACTCAGAATATGGATAGCGACATCGCGTACCCAGGGTTTGAGAAACTGAAGCAAAACACGGGCCTCTTCTACAAAGTTCAACGTTGAACAGAAGCAAGGCGCATCTTATCCAAAGTATTCCAGACCCCTCGATAAAATACATAGGAGTCTAAAAAACTTTGGAGGGGGTATCTGTAGGCATCAAAAATTGCTGAAGAACCTCAATTATGACTAAATCATGAGAAGATCGAAGGACAACGTCGTCAAAATCTCAAGAAGTCAACATAGGGGAGGATTGTGTCTCGCCATAATGCGAGACACTTGTTTGTGCCTCGCTACAAGCGAGACACTTGCTTGTGTCTCGCTACTAGCGAGACACTTGTTTGTGCCTCGCCATGAGCGAGACACTTGCTTGTGTCTCGCTGTTAGCGAGACACTTGTGTGTGCCTCGCCAATGTGTCTCGCTAAAGGCGAGGTACTTACTTGTGTTTCGCCAAAGGCGAGACACCCAGAATATCTGAAATGTTCTCCTGAAGGGTCTAAATCAATGCTGGTGGGGCCCAATTGACTTTATCAACGAAAAGAGACGTTCAGCTACTTTAATTGGCGGTTACAAGCTAAAAATACGCCCACTAGGAGTGATTTTAGGGCATTTAATCGTCGCGTAAAAGCGAGGAAACCGTTACAACAAATGGAGATTCGACACCGCCTCGCTTAGTTAGGCAGTTTATATCGCCGCCTAGCGAGCAGCTATACACGCCGGCCAAGCATGAGGTAGCCTTGCCAGGCGCCTACGCCGCTAACTAAAAGTATGGGGCACTTATGACATTTGTGTTTCTTCAGAGGGCACGTTTCCCAAAGGCTATAAATACCCCCCTACATCCACTTGGGCAGGGGATCGGCAATCAGCAATCAGAGATCAGATAAGCAGAGCCATTGCAAAGAGAGAGAGAGAGAATCCAAGCTTCCGGAGTTCAAGAACACGATCTACGTGGAGATTCCTCGAGTTTAAGCTTTGACTTATTCTTGAGAAGAGTAGATATCTTACTTTGCTAAGATATTTACTTAAGTTCTTGTTTCCTTTGCGAAGCATTAACTAAACTCCGTCGATTCGACGATCGTTGCTTTCGGTGGTCCACGGACTGGCCCCTAAGACGGCAAAGTCCCACGAAAATGAGATCTACACTTGTAGTGTCTTTTGTTCGAGTTTGTGAGAGAGTTATTTAAAATTTCTTTGTAACTGAAAATTAAAGTGTAATTTTCTTAAGTTTTGTAATGGAAAGGACAAAGAAATCAACTTTCGACCCAAACAATATGTTGAATTCTGCTTTCCGGATTGGGAGATGTCGTCTTTTCTTTGCGGTTGACCATCCTGAGCATGAATTTGACTTTATGTTTTTCATATTTTATTTGATTTTTAATTACAAGCCAAGTTATTAATAATTCTGACCAAGAAAGTGATGAGTGTTGAGATTTTGCTTCTAAACTTAGTCGTGGGCTTTGGATTTAGGCATCCTGGGCTTCATTAGAGATCTTTTGGGCTTGAAATAATCTTCATTTGAGCTCTTATTCAATAATTCTATATTACCTGCATATTAAGATAAAAATAATTATTAGCAGATATATTTATTTAAATAAAATAGATAATGAGGGTATAAAAGTGTAATAAACTGTGATGATCAAAACACCAAACGGTGAACTTTTATAAATGATGACTAATTATCGAGATTTCTGCTAGGGGACCAAAACGAGACACACGAGCTTCTTTTTGGATTTAATTGCTGATAGATCTCCTGTACTATTGCCAAATTGTGTATTGATCCTTGACTTCTATTTTTGCAAATAGAGTCCTGAATTCTCAACACGAATAGTTTCACGCTAAACTTCTTCATAAGTTGATTTATTTACATACATTTGCATAATGATTATTACAATATATAACTAATTTAAATGGTAAAACTAACGGAATTGAGAATCCAGAAGGTCCCTCCGCAACAATATAAGTACAGATGAAATGTTTGATAATGAAACACTTTTTTTTCCGAATATTTTCGGATTTCTCTATTACAACAAATAAACTCCCGCAGAAACCCAAATGAAATGTTTGATAATGAAGTTAAACCATATATCATCCAGGAGGACTTCTAGCAACACTTGCCCAAAGGCAAGTGTTGCCCTCACTCTCTTTTAGGAGGGGACATGTGTCCCAATACCCTCAAATATCCCTAAATCCTATACCTAACCGTACACCACTCTAACCAATCAAAAGGCAAGTATTGGACACCCGCAAGTGTTCTTAGAATTTCTCATCATCCAGAGATCAACATGTTACAATTTCAGAACCGATTCTCAGTTAATATTTTTCTGGAATCCGAATCCTCTCCAATTAGGTGGTAATTAAAGAGAATCTGATTCTCTCAATTCTTATTGTTTATATCACTTCCAACGAATAACATCACGCCATGTTAGATTTCCGTTATTATCTTAAAAACCACTAGTAAACTTGAAAACCTCCATAGCCAAGACCCCTAATTTGTAATAGTGAAAATCTTGGGTGGAATGATTCACATCTATAAGACTTGAGATAGACAATACAGATCAAAAGAATTGAACCCTTTCTAATTACCATCTAATTACAGAGGATCTGAATCCTATTTACTAAACATGTAGCCTAAGTGTACCATTTGCTTGCCAAAAATACCACCACTACCCTTGTGTTCATAGTACACATTCAACTTGGGCATAAGCAAAATCTCCCATATTGTTTAATAATTATGCCAACCTGAGAAACTTAATAACAATAGATAACAAATTGAGAAGAATCTTAAAACAATAACTAATGAAAAAACAAACAAAATTTACCCTTCCAAACTGATAATTATTGTATAAGAATAAAAATTAAATAATACACCACATTTGCAACACAGTACATGTTCCCAATAATTCTGACAACAATCAAAACTAAGCCTTGGACCACAATGTGAAGGGAAAAAAACACATGTAAAAAAGTGAAGTATAACTCAATTTCCGTTACAACTAACCTACCACCAAAACTAACTCAACAAGTAAAACCACAAAAAATCGTTCTGATACTGACACGAGAACAAAACTGACACTGAATAAATAGAATCCTCTATCACCTGCTTCTCTTGAAGCTCATCTTCCTTATTTTTTTGCGGTCATAAAACTCTCAGTTCTCTTGCAATTGCTCCTCCACTGCATCTACACTGTAATGCAAATCATAGAGACAAGTTCAGTCAAAATACATATTCGGAATGCTTTTCAGACAAAAGATGTTTCAAGCTATAGTTAAGTGATGAGGGACACATATTAACTTCTATTAAGTTTTAGTCGGATAAAGATCTCCATCAATAGCCATTAACTTGCAGAAGCAAGCTTACTGTCATTTGAAGAGATTTCAACAATAATATTGTGACATGGATAATGATATGCTGCAATGAAAACATTCCAAATGATAATAGTGTCAAGTGAGAGACCAATTGCATAGATGCATAGTATAATAACTTGCATGGTATTACACTATAAATACTGTTTGGCTGTAAATGCGTAGTAGATTCCAATATAAAATGAAAGTACTTTAGCAATCTAGCAAATTTCAAATATTTTATCAGCCAGCACCTCACAACTATTGGAGAAATGTTATACAAAAACGTGTGGTCAATCTACTATTTTAGACTACCTTAACAGGATACCACTTAATGGATTAAATCTCAAGTGCTACAGTATGGAAAGAATTATTAACTAATACAAACTCAAAGCCAAGTTTTTGTGGATATGTCCAGAATTATATTCCTGATAATAACACATGCACGTTGATATTTCCCAAACCCGAGAATTTATGCCTATACCAAGTCAACAAAGATCCAATACTCATGTGAAACTTGGCTTGCGAGCGAAAACACGAGAAGCCATGGCAAGGGACAGACTAACCAGATACATTTTACAAGAGCAGAAGAAAAGGTCATCCAAAATCCATTTTTGAACAGAGTTAAGAAAATGACCATTTGACAGCTTCCCAACTGCAAATTGGTTCAGTTTGTTCCTAAACCTAACACAAACTCAACCCAAATTACACCTGAACCATACTCGAAATCTAGATCCATGGTTCGTGTATGGATTAAAATAATCTAGCGTCTGAAATCCAAGTGGGCAAAGTCCAAGTCTAGCGAATTTGTATTTGAACTGCCCAAACATAACATACAAGACTGGCAAGATCTGATAGAAATTTGTTAAAAAAGGGAAATAATAAACACAAACGTCAAAAAGTTTACGTATCCCAACCTATCTCAATTAGATCAGATCTGGTCTTAAATAATAAAAGCAAATCCTTTCAAATCAGGCTCCTACCCTTCTAGCTTTACTATTGTATTCATATGTCTGCTGTGCATAGGTATCAAGTGTGATGATTATGCAGCACAAACTACTATTCTCCCCAGGAGGAGGAGGAGGATGTCATAATTGGAGTAACAACAGCAAAAAAGTTGTTTCATATATAGGAATAAAGGACGTTTACTGTGTTAAGAGAATGCAAAGCTTAAAGGTAACCGTAAGAAAATACATCCAAGCACACCTATATATCAGATCACAACTAGACCCCAGCCATTACACTTAAACTCTAAAATAAATAAAATAAATGCAAACATGAAGAAAATAAACACATTTAATTATTTCTGAACAAGTTGAAGTCTACAATTTTCTGCAGTTTCTTGATCTAAATTACTGTGACATCCATGAAGTTTCAGTTATCACTCAGAAACACAATTGGCACGACACATGACACACTTGGAAAACTTTGAATTTTACTTTGTAATGGTGCGAGATATTTTTTCCCCTTTCTTTTGGGGTTTGCTAGTGTATTTTGAGTGACAAAAGAATCCATATCTTGTTGCTTCATCAGCCAGCTAGTGATCAACAGACAGGGTCCTCACTTTAAAAGGTTCGAGGGTAATCATTAAAGCACTGTGTGTTCTACTTCTATTGAAGGTCATGACAGGTAATTTTCCTACATTTTTCCCTTGTAGACCAAGGAAGACAACAATCAACTGGAGGGCATGATCATTGATTTGTCACACAAAGGAGAATGTTGATATGGCCCCTGAGACCCTACATTAGCTAGGTGTGACTATAGGATCCAACTCTCAATTTGCATATGATGGACCCATGAAGATCTACTGGATCCATCCAGTTTCAAAATGACCTGGATGTCTCCTAGCACATATATTTAGTCTTGAACTCTCATCTTCATGTTATCAAGCACAGACCTGTCTTAATACCATGACAAAAGGGGTGTGCCATGTGAGTGCCAGCTTTAATTAATTGGTAATTAGCTAGGAAGCATGAGCACATCACACATGACTCAATGACATACAGACGAGTCCTGAAATGCACACAAACCAGGAATTCATGTTTAAGAGGCGTCTCACATGACAAGCTTCATGATAGAAAAACCACTGCTACATAGGTAATCAGAAAACCAACTATACAATTTGCATCAAGTGATTGAAGTTATAGTGGTCCTAGATGGTAATAAGCTAAGAAATCAACTCTGAACTTTGAAGTTTGTGTCAAATTATAGTTCTCCTAAGCGGGTGTTAGCTAAAAATAACAGAAAATAATGTAGCATGTCTAATAAATATCCCGCATGATACAACTTTCACAGTAGATGTGTCTGTGCTACATAGAAAATTCAAAAATCCACTTCAAACTCTGAAGTTTGTATTGCAGCATCTAGTGTCTTAGCTGGTAGGTAGCTAAGAAGCATGAACATGTTGATACAACTAAAACACACATATATAGAGCAAGTGTAGCAAAATGCATAGAAAACATAAGTATCATGCCCAAAAAGCATCCTACTAGACACGGCTTCACAGTTTGCGGTCTCAATGATACATAAGGTGTCAGAAAATTCACTGAAGTTTAGTTTGCTTTAAAACATATCGTCTCCTCAAATTCTAGAACTATTTGCATTTTAAGGAAGTTGTTCTTCCATCTTTCAAGGGTCAATCCTATAAGTTCCTATATATTCTTGCTCAACATAGAGAAAATTCTGGTAAGGTTCATTGATATTTCCAATATTCACCTCTAGTCATCACCAGCCTTTTAACCATAGATAAGTAGTGAGCCTGGCTTTTACCATACTAGGATAGCTGCTACCAGCATATTAAGTAACACGTTAGTAGAAATACAAGCCTAAACAAAACTATAACACACTAAACATATAATGTATTATATAAATAGTGGAAATAGCGGTATTTAGTAAGCAAAAACAAAGCTCTTAATGTGGAATTGAATGATTGTTCACGTGTAATTTACTTCAAAACTAAGAAAACTAACCCAACATTAACAGACATATATACAAATGATGATGAATTAAAATAATGAAGGCAACTTTGAGCACAAAGAAGAAAAACACTCCCCATATTTGAAATATCAGGAACATCACCCAAAAATCATAATTTCACATGATCATATAACAAATGAGCAAGCAAACAAGAAGTCAAAGAATTCATGTTCTCTTCTTGTAACTCAATCGCCAATCCAACTAAAACTACAAAGCAAAAGCTGCATCCTATCGTTTTGCAAAATAGACCCCAAAGAATTATAAATGAAAGAATCAAAACTCAAACCTTGGTGCTGGCAAAGCAGCATCACTCGCTTCCGGCTTCCTCCAAGTCCTCTCGGTCCTCTCCTCGTTCAACCCATTACCCATCCCAACCTCCTTTCTCCAAGCATTAAGCTTCGGTTCCCTAATCTTTACAGCCTCAAGTTTCTCATCAATCTCCTTCCAATCCTTCCCCTTCTCCTTCAAAACCTCCTCCCTCGGTCTTGCCGCTCCAAAAGGATTCGACCCTTTACTCTTCACTTCCACCTCCTTCTTCTCCTCCCCATTAACCCCATTAACGACCGGCAATGTCCTCGGCTGAAGCACGAGCCTCGGCCTCAAACTTCCTCCATTCTCCTCCCTCTTCTTTCCCCAACTATCAGAATCAACTCCGTTCCCATTACTTCTCTCCTTATGAAAATCAAAACCCCTCCTTTCTCTCCTCGCTTCGTTCTCCGGAGGCAAAGTCCCCTTCTTTGATATCCAGCTGTCCAATTCATCAGCCCTAGACTGCGAATCGAAGAACCCTCGATCCCTCTCCCTCCTCTCGAACCCGACCGGAGTTTTCTTCGTCGATCCCCAATCATCGACCTCATCAGCCCGAGACGGCCCCAAATCCCTAGGCTCCCTCGGAGGTCCTCGCCTAGGGTTCTCATCCCCCGAAACCCTAGACGGCCCCCCACGGTACCCGAACCCTCGAGATCGCTGCAATTCCTCCTCGGATCTCTCTCTGGGCCCAGTCGGCAGCGCCAGGAGCTCATCAGGGGTTAGGGTTAGGGTTTTGGACGGAGGTTGGAACTTGCCAGCGCCGGGATTGACGGCAGTGCCACTGGTGAACTCGGCTAGGGTTAGGGTTTGCTTCTTCTTCTTCTTTGGGATCTTGGTGACGGCGGCGGCGGAGAGGGAGGGGAAGTCGGCGGTGGACGACTGGTGGGAGTCCGACGAGGAGTAGCCCTTGTCTAGGGCTGACGTGGCGGCGGCTGCGGCGGAGGCTGCTTCGTGCTCCTCGGACTCGAGGGCCCAGGCTCCAGGTTTGGCCCAAGCCGAAGCCATTGATGCTCTGGATTCGATCTCTTGCTGCGATTTTTCTCTGGATCGCGATATTTCGGATGCAGAGATTTTGATTTGATACCGCTTGATATTTTTGGTTGGGATTGATTTTATAGCGGGTTGGGTTGGGTTCGTAGGGGATCCGATTACTAATAGGGTAACGAATCCTAATCCCAGTTGGACAAGCGCAAAATATCTACCTCAGGTGAAAATTATAAATTTTCATGCTTGAATCTAAGACACATCGTTGCCTAACTTTTCATTCACATGAATTATTTTAATTTTAATATGATAGAAAATACTTTTGTTCCTCTTGATGTTAAAAGGTAATATGGAAGTGATAAGAAAATTAAACATTTGACTAGTTTAGTTCTCAAACCTCCTAATATTCTTTTTACTGTTAAAATATTCATTTGTGATCCAAACAACAAAAGTTGCATAGAAAAAAAAAGAGTAGAAAATGTAATTGCGTTCAAATTGATAAGTATTTTCATAACAAGAGATGAATCACATGATAACTTGATCCTATTTAATAAATTATCATGAGAGTTATCTCATGGGTTTGTCAAGATGTTTGAGTGGATCTACTTTCTTTTCTATAGATTCTTTTGATCGAGATGTGTGAACCATTGATTTTTTTTTTCTTGAAAGGATTGAATACTTTTGAAAATGTGAGGCCTCGAACTTGGGTCATTCAAGTGCTGGTTTTATTCTTTGATAAGAATAGTTTTCTTCATAAAAGAATATGAAAATTAATAATTACAAATAAATCGAAATATATATATTAAAAAATTGGGGAAACTTGATCCTCTCTTTACGTTACATCAACCTTATGTAAATCTAGTGCAATATGAAAACAAGAACGAACTAATAATATCATTATCGACAGCACACGCAGCCGATGAGAGGTGGATTCATTAGCAGATTCATCGGATTCGTCATCAGCCAATTCAATAGTTTTCTCTAATATCTCATTGGCAAAGGTAGAATGTGGAGTGCACCTCTAATAAACATAGATGTCAATAAATTTAATATTAGTCAATAGTTTTTCTAATATCTCATTGGCTACGGTAGAATGTGGAGTGCACCTCTAATAAACGTAAATAAGTAGTGAGCCTGGCTTTTACCATACTAGGATAGCTGCTACCAGCATATTAAGTAACACGTTAGTAGAAATACAAGACTAAACAAAACTATAACACACTAAACATATATGTATTATATAAATAGTGGAAATAGCAGCATTTAGTAAGCAAAACAAAGCTCTTAACATGGAATTGAATGATTGTTCACGTGTCATTTACTTCAAAACTAAGGAAACTAACCCAACATTAACAGACATATATACAAAAGATGATGAATTAAAATAATGAAGGCAACTTTAAGCACAAAAGAAGAAAAAACACACCCCATATTTGAAATATCACGAACATCACCCAAAAATCATAATTTCAATCGCCAATCCAACTAAAACTACAAAGCAAAAGCTGCATCCTATCGTTTTGCAAAATAGACCACAAAGAATTATAAATGAAAGAATCAAAACTCAAACCTTGGTGCTGGTGAAGTAGCATCACTCGCTTCCGGCTTCCTCCAAGTCCTCTCGGTCCTCTCCTCCTTCAACCAATTACCCACCCCAACCTCCTTACTCCAAGCATTAAGCTTCGGTTCCCTAATCTTCACAGCCTCAAGCTTCTCATCAATCTCCTTCCAATCCTTCCCCTTCTCCTTCAAAACCTCCTCCCTCGGCCTCGCCGCTCCAAAAGGATTCAACCCTTTACTCTTCACCTCCACCTCCTTCTCCTCCCCATTAACCCCATTAACGACCGGCAATGTCCTCGGCTGAAGCACGAGCCTCGGCCTCGAACTTCCTCCATTCTCCTCCCTCTTCTTTCCCCAACTATCAGAATCAACTCCGTTCCCATTACTTCTCTCCTTATGAAAATCAAAACCCCTCCTTTCTCTCCTCGCTTCGTTCGCCGGAGGCAAAGTCCCTTTCTTTGATATCCAGCTGTCCGATTCATCAGCCCTAGACTGCGAATCGAAGAACCCTCGATCCCTTTCCCTCCTCTCGAACCCGACCGGAGTTTTCTTCGTCGATCCCCAATCATCTACCTCATCAGCCCGAGACGGCCCCAAATCCCTAGGCTCCCTCGGAGGTCCTCGCCTAGGGTTCTCATCCCCAGAAACCCTAGACGGCCCCCCACGGTACCCGAACCCTCGAGATCGCTGCAATTCCTCCTCGGATCTCTCTCTGGGCCCAGTCGGCAGCGCGAGGAGCTCATCAGGGGTTAGGGTTAGGGTTTTGGACGGAGGCTGGAACTTGCCAGCGCCGGGATTGACGACAGCGCCACTGGTGAACTCGGCTAGGGTTAGGGTTTGCTTCTTCTTCTTCTTTGGGATCTTGGTGACGGCGGCGGCGGAGAGGGAGGGGAAGTCGGCGGTGGACGACTGGTGGGAGTCCGACGAGGAGTAGCCCTTGTCTAGGGCTGACGTGGCGGCGGCGGAGGCTGCTTCGTGCTCCTCGGACTCGAGGGCCCAGGCTCCAGGTTTGGCCCAAGCCGAAGCCATTGATGCTCTGGATTCGATCTCTTGCTGCGATTTTTATCTGGATCGCGATATTTCGGATGCAGAGATTTTGATTTGATACCGCTTGATATTTTTGGTTGGGATTGTTTTTATAGCGGGTTGGGTTGGGTTCGTAGGGGATCCGATTACTAATAGGGTAACGAATCCTAATCCCAGTTGGACAAGCGCAAAATATCTACCTCAGGTGAAAATTATAAATTTTCATGCTTGAATCTAAGACACATCGTTGCCTAACTTTTCATTCACATGAATTATTTTAATTTTAATATGATAGAAAATACTTTTGTTCCTCATGATGTTAAAAGGTAATATGGAAGTGATAAGAAAATTAAACATTTGACTAGTTTAGTTCTCAAACCTCCTAATATTCTTCTTACTGTTAAAATATTCATTTGTGATCCAAGCAACAAAAGTTGCATAGAAAAAAAGAGTAGAAAATGTAATTGCGTTCAAATTGATAAGTATTCTCATAACAAGAGATGAATCACATGATAACTTGATCCTATTTAATAAATTATCATGAGAGTTATCTCATGGGTTTGTCAAGATGTTTGAGTGGATCTACTTTCTTTTCTATAGATTCTTTTGATCGAGATGTGTGAACCATTGATTTTTTTTTCTTGAAAGGATTGAATACTTTTGAAAATGTGGGGCCTCGAACTTGGGTCATTCAAGTGCTGGTTTTATTCTTTGATAAGAATAGTTTTCTTCATAAAAGAATATGAAAGTTAATAATTAGAAATAAATCGAAATATATATATTAAAAAATTGGGGAAACTTGATCCTCTCTTTACGTTACATCAACCTTATGTAAATCTAGTGCAATATGAAAACAAGAACGAACTAATAATATCATTATCGGCTGACTTTTTGTGTGAGAGGTGGATTCATTAGCAGATTCATCGGATTCGTCATCAGCCAATTCAATAGTTTTCTCTAATATCTCATTGGCAAAGGTAGAATGTGGAGTGCACCTCTAATAAACATAGATGTCAATAAATTTAATATTAGTCAATAGTTTTTTCTAATATCTCATTGGCTACGGTAGAACGTGGAGTGCACCTCTAATAAACGTAGAATTTTTTATTTAAGTGACTCCTTTTCATGCCAATTGAATGCAAAAACATGAACTATGAGTTTTCGTTTCTATTATATCTGTTGTTACAATACACCTAACCAAGCAAAACCTTACAATGTACCCTTTTTTTTAATACTATTTATCTAAAAAAATTGCCTCTATCTTTTTTTTATTTTTATAAATACTTTAGCTCGTTTCCTTCTAACAGGGTCAATAATACTACTAGAAAAATTAAATATATTGTTTGTAAATTTGCACGTCATGGAATTTAATTTACTTGGTTGTTACATCTTGGTCTTATTTCAATCTTATTCTTGTTACATCTTTGCGTTTTCCTTCAAGTATACGAATTTTGTTGTTTACAATTAGACTTCTTGTTCCCCTCGGTCATTGCAAGACCGAAAGTCCCTATACATCTTTTGATAAATGAAGGCCCACTACTCCGTGCTCAATGTTCATTTACGATTATTCGTGCTTTACCCAACTCAGCGAGATAATTCAGGATCCAAATCCTCTCAATTATCTCTCCAATTATATGATAATTAGAGAGGATCTAATTTTCTCAATCTTTATCGTCTATCTCACTTCTAACAGCTTTTGATCTTGTAATGACCTAAAAACTGTAAAAACTTAGCGACCAATACCTAATTGGTAAACCCATAAAAAAAACATGTATAACCAATATAAGAATATGCCAAAGCTCCAGAGTTCAGATAAATTCTATAGCTTGGGATCATTAAATTCACTATCCAGAATAACTATTACACAAAAAGAACTATCAAGTACAGCCTCAAATGAACATTCTCTTTCAACAAACATCTGCCTGCTCTAGAAACTAAGTTGTAGCTTACAAACTACAGCATCAGTACAAATGCAAATTTACTTTTTCTTCTTCGATTTGCTTGAAAGAGACTGAGCATATGCAGTTCCCTGTCATAAAAGATAGAAACAAAGATTAAAGGAGAAAAAAAATCAAATCAAATCAAATTTAGGCTCTCATTCTTTCTCAGGATTCATTATTAGAATACCAGGCTTCACTAAATGTTCTCAATGAAAACAAATAATTAATGGTTTTACCTCTAGCCACTCATCCATATTAGCTTCTGTGGTCCTGGTGCCTACTTCCACCTTCGGGGCCCTCTTTGTTTTCTGGAAAGAGATCGATGCAAATGTAAGAATCGTTGAGGTTATTTTTAATTAGCGATGCATTAAGGATTCTAATTTTTAAATTTTTCTTCCAGCGGGTCTACCGTTCCATATAACACAACCTGTTATGCTAATATAAATATATTCATATGTTAATATAGTAATTCAAAATGCTAGCTCGTCCAGAACCATCAGATTTGACTAGCTAGAGATCGCATGGACTAATAGAACCTAAACCAACTCACCAAAGATCACTAGCAATTCCCATAACAGCTTGTATAAAGAAAAGGAAAGTGCTTAGTTAGCATTATCAAACAGCAAGCTTAAACTTCCATAAAGCTTCTAACTCCTTATCTGAAGAAGTCATCGAGCAAAGAGCAGACATCCCTAGACTAGTAGACTTCAATAGTCAGCATCCTCATAAGATCTAACTCTATGCAAGAGCAGAGATCCCCTAATTATCATGCTGTCCCCAATGATACTATTTCATTAGACAAAACAATCATAAACTTAAATCTTCAGGAATTAGTTTCCTAGATGGTATGGTAACAGGGAACCAGAGGGAATGCAGGCACTTCATATACACTGGGTTGAAAAGTTCATAAATTTAAGGTTAGTCAATAGTTTTTCTAATATCTCATTGGCTACGGTAGAACGTGGAGTGCACCTCTAATAAACGTAGAATTTTTTATTTAAGTGACTCCTTTTCATGCCAATTGAATGCAAAACATGAACTATGAGTTTTCGTTTCTATTATATCTGTTGTTACAATACACCTAACCAAGCAAAACCTTACAATGTTCCTTTTTTAATACTATTTATCTAAAAAAATTGCCTCTATCTTTTTTTTTATTTTTATAAATACTTTAGCTCGTTTCCTTCTAACAGGGTCAATAATACTACTAGAAAAATTAAATATATTGTTTGTAAATTTGCACGTCATGGAATTTAATTTACTTGGTTGTTACATCTTGGTCTTATTTCAATCTTATTCTTGTTACATCTTTGCGTTTTCCTTCAAGTATACGAATTTTGTTGTTTACAATTAGACTTCTTGTTCCCCTCGGTCATTGCAAGACCGAAAGTCCCTATACATCTTTTGATAAATGAAGGCCCACTACTCCGTGCTCAATGTTCATTTACGATTATTCGTGCTTTACCCAACTCAGCGAGATAATTCAGGATCCAAATCCTCTCCAATTATCTCTCCAATTATATGATAATTAGAGAGGATCTAATTTTCTCAATCTTTATCGTCTATCTCACTTCTAACAGCTTTTGATCTTGTAATGACCTAAAAAACTGTAAAAACTTAGCGACCAATACCTAATTGGTAAACCCATAAAAAAAAAAAACATGTATAACCAATATAAGAATATGCCAAAGCTCCAGAGTTCAGATAAATTCTATAGCTTGGGATCATTAAATTCACTATCCAGAATAACTATTACACAAAAAGAACTATCAAGTACAGCCTCAAATGAACATTCTCTTTCAACAAACATCTGCCTGCTCTAGAAACTAAGTTGTAGCTTACAAACTACAGCATCAGTACAAATGCAAATTTACTTTTTCTTCTTCGATTTGCTTGAAAGAGACTGAGCATATGCAGTTCCCTGTCATAAAAGATAGAAACAAAGATTAAAGGAGAAAAAAAAATCAAATCAAATCAAATTTAGGCTCTCGTTCTTTCTCAGGATTCATTATTAGAATACCAGGCTTCACTAAATGTTCTCAATGAAAACAAATAATTAATGGTTTTACCTCTAGCCACTCATCCATATTAGCTTCTGTGGTCCTGGTGCCTACTTCCACCTTCGGGGCCCTCTTTGTTTTCTGGAAAGAGATCGATGCAAATGTAAGAATCGTTGAGGTTATTTTTAACATTAACAGCAAAAGCGATGCATTAAGGATCTATGACTAGTGCAGTTAATTTAAATTTTTAACTTGTAAAAGCCGCGGGTCTACCGTTTTACCAAGCATAACACAACCTGTTATGTCGATAAACTATAAATAATTGGTTCATATGTTAATATAGTAATTAGAATC
Source organism: Asparagus setaceus (assembly GCA_012295165.1). NCBI lineage: Eukaryota > Viridiplantae > Streptophyta > Magnoliopsida > Asparagales > Asparagaceae > Asparagus > Asparagus setaceus. Next base: position 35,826,557 of record CM022708.1, on the reverse strand, counting down.
TCAAAAGTGCTAGCAGCCGTATCGTCCAGAACCATCAGATTTGACTAGCTAGAGATCGCATGGACTAATAGAACCTAAACCAACTCACCAAAGATCACTAGCAATTCCCATAACAGCTTGTATAAAGAAAAGGAAAGTGCTTAGTTAACGTATCAAACAGCAAGCTTAAACTTCCAAGTATAAGCTTGTCTAACTTCCTTATACGAAGTCATCGAGCAAAGAGCAGACATCCCCTAGACTAGTAGACTTCAATAGTCAGCATCCTCATAAGATCTAACTCTATGCAAAGAGCAGAGATCCCCTAATTATCATGCTGTCCCCAATGATACTATTTCATTAGACAAAAAAACAATCATAAACTTAAATCTTCAGGAATTAGTTTCCTAGATGGTATGGTAACAGGGAACCAGAGGGAATGCAGGCACTTCATATACACTGGGTTGAAAAGTTCATAAATTTAAGGTTGTCTTAAGTTTTAACATGAACTCGAGTAAAAACGAGTTTGGAGGAAAAAGAAACCATGCGGTTGACATTCAATCTAAAAGACTAAAACATGAATTGTTTTACATAATTCAGAAGCTTGAAAATATTTTTATTGATCAAAACAATGTTTGCGGTTCAAATCTGCATAAATATATCTCATATAATGAATCATACTGATGAATATCTGAAGAATTACCTTTGACAACTGCTGTATCTGCCCATAGGCCCAGAGTCCAAGAAAGCCAAGAAGGGCAACACCAAGAGTCACAAGGAAAACTGATTCCATACTGAGAAACCCTCCAGCCTCAACAACTTCAATGGTACCATTATAAAAGACACTCTGATATGGATGCTGGTCTATCTCATAAATTACAGTACCAACTAAATCAAATGAGCCAGGCTGCAATTTAAACCAATTATTAAACTCTTGAAGTTTATAAAGGTTGCAAGTTGCAGTAAACACGTAACTTTTGCTAGTTTGATGACAATAGAGCTTTTGCTCATCTAATTTTTAAATGCAAGTATGATTAATTTTAAATAAAAAGGTACCTGCAGATATTTGCTGACAGCAAAAATATAGGGGAATGTTGCTTGCGAAGATAATGGCACTGTAGCATTGTAAAATTCCTGCATCGGAAATGAGGTTGCTTTCCTTTAAAAATGAGTGAAAAGTATATAACACTAAAAGATGAAAACTTTAACAGAGTCAGCAACACCAATATCAGGATACTATATTCCTTGAAATTAAAGAACAAACTGAAATTTAACACAAGAAAATATAGCTAGCATGTGGAAGCGCATACACACTTAACCTGTTCAGCAAAGAAAATCGTGCAATAACCTTCCCAATTCAAAATTTTAGCTGAAGATAATCAATATTATTAATTTGGTGCAAAATGTAATCAATATCTCATAAGCCTCTCATATGAAGTTGCCCTCCATGGCAACGCCATTTATTAAAGTAAAAGGCCTAGATTTTTGGTGATGATGATGTGAAATGTAAAATTATCAACTGCTAGGCCTACACTTCCGCTAACTTTACCCTCATACTAATTATACACTGGGACTTGTCTGCCACAACAAAGATACCCGACTCACATTCAGGTTCAAGAAATCCACAGTTAGAATCACTTCTTATTTAGATAAAGAACTCTTAATGCTGTCTCCTACTTGATTTTTGAGTCGATTTTAGCACCATTGGCAAAACAGTAAATACCCAAAGCATAGATTGCACAAAATTATCTGCAAATTATCCATTTAGTCACAAACTAAGCCTTCTGAAACTATGTTAGGATTTTATTTTATTTTATTTTTTTTATTTTTTTATTTTTTTGTGGTGCAATTGATTTAAAATTAGTAATTGTGAAAATGAAAAAAAGCAAAAGAATAATAGAATAACTAAAAGTAGAAAATGCAGTCTCACCTGCACAGTAAGGTTCTGAACCAACATGCGGTGATCAAAAGTAAAGTGAAGACTCGCTTTGATAGCAAGGACATTTAAACTAGACTTACCATATATCAAACAGAGTGACAAGATAATCAAACAATGTAAGAAACAAACTGCTTACAAAATAGTAATAAATAGAATATAGAATATCATAGTAACTGTCAACCAGAGCACATTTCTGTGGCTCGTACCAGATCGGTATAATCTCATAGAAAATTCCAAATTGAAGAACCATAGAATAGGAACATAACTTAAGAGTCAAAATAGGGATAAACCCTCCAGCCTCAACAACTTCAATGGTACCATTATAAAAGACACTCTGATATGGATGCTGGTCTATCTCATAAATTACAGTACCAACTAAATCAAATGAGCCAGGCTGCAATTTAAACCAATCATTAAACTCTTGAAGTTTATAAAGGTTGCAAGTTGCAGTAAACACATAACTTTTGCTAGTTTGATGACAATAGAGCTTTTGCTCATCTAATTTTTAAATGCAAGTATGATTAATTTTAAACAAAAAGGTACCTGCAGATATTTGCTGACAGCAAAAATATAGGGGAATGTTGCTTGCGAAGATAATGGCACTGTAGCATTGTAAAATTCCTGCATCGAAAATGAGGTTGCTTTCCTTTAAAATGAGTGAAAGTACCTAACACTAAGATGAAAACTTTAACAGAGCAATACCAATATCAGGATATTATATTCCTTGAAATTAAAGAACAAACTGAGATTTAACACAAGAAAATATAGCTAGCATGTGTAAGCGCATACACACTTAACCTGTTCAGCAAAGAAAATCGTGCAATAACCTTCCCAATTCTAAATTTTAGCTGAAGATAATCAATATTATCAATTTGGTGCAAAATGTAATCAATACCTCATAAGCCTCTCATATGAAGTTGCCCTCCACGGCAATGCCATTTATTAAAGTAAAAGGCCTAGATTTTTGGTGATGACGATGCGAAATCTAAAATTATCAATTGCTAGGCCTACACTTCCGTTAACTTTACCCTCATACTAATTATACACGGGGACTTGTCTGCCACAACAAACGACTCACATTCAGGTTCAAGAAATCCACTTACAATCACTTCTTATTTAGATAAAGAACTCTTAATGCTGTCTCCTACTTGATTTTTGAGTCGCTTTTTTAGCAACATTGGCAAAACAGTAAATACCCAAAGCATAGATTGCACAAAATTATCTGCAAATTATCCATTTAGTTGCAAACTAAGCCTTCTGAAACTATGTTAGGATTTTTTTAAATTTTTTTGGTGCAATCGATTTAGAACTAGTAATTGTGAAAATAAAAAAAAGCAAAAGAATAATAGAATAACTAAAAGTAGAAAATGCAGTCTCACCTGCACAGTAAGGTTCTGAACCAACATGCGGTGATCAAAAGTAAAGTGAAGGCTTGCTTTGATAGCAAGGACATTTAAACTAGACTCGCCTGCATATATCAAACAGAGGGACAAGATAATCAAACAATGTGTGAAACAAACTGCACTACAAAATAGTAATAAATAGAATATAGAATATCATAGTAACTGTCAACCAGAGCACATTTCCGTGAAGCTCGTACCAGATCGGTATAATCTCATAGAAAATTCCAAATTGAAGAACCATAACGAATACGAAAATAACTTAAAGAGTTAAAATAGGGGATAAATTTTAGACTTAACGAGGTTTAAGATTATAGTTGATTTAAATGCTTGAATTTTAGTTTGGGATTGTCAAATATATTTAACTTTAATATCAAAATGATGTTGGGTAAATAATTAATTGTTGAGTGACATCTTTGACTTTATTAGGGAAATTCAATTCCAAATATATACCTATGATTACTCTTTAATTCTTTTGAGATGACGGGTTTAGTTGCAAGAAAATTGACAGTTACCAGTGAAAAATGTGATACATTGGGATGATTGCTCAATGATAACAAGGGACCATGCAGGCATTAGGAGCCAAAATGCTTCTCAACTAGAAGACAAAATTATGCTCCTGTTTTGTTTGATCTCAAGCTCATAATCTCCCACGCAAACCTCATTTTACCAGTTAGGAAACATATGCCCAGATGTAAGTGCAATATCTGTTGCAAGTGCCAGAAATGGACAAGCACTTGATTGACCTTTATTAAACACACCAACACTATGTTCTGTTAAGAAAGGAGACAGCATTATCTAATCTTTAAAGATCCATGCCCAGCTTAAATAACAGCGAAAGGATTCTTTAACTAGTTCAAAGAATGATTAAAATACCTAAAACATGTGACGGGGATCATAGAATAGGAGTACCAAGTTTTGAGCCAACCAGTGAGCGATCCAAAGTCAGCCGATTTTAATTAACCTTAATCGGGTGGATGTCACAAATGGATCAATCTAACATATCTAGCAAACAGGATAAATTCATGGGCTGGGACGTTCAGTTTGTGCCTAGTTGAAAGAAATTCCAAACACTAGACTTTTTATTGTAAGGCATTTAATCTATGTAGACCAACTTCAAAATGAAGTAGATCAACTTTAACAGAGTACATCCCTCACTACCTCCCTCCGTCTACACACACAAGTAAACTAAGCTATGAAGGTTTTAGGAGTGGTGAGGCCCACCAACTTTGATGTGACAAGCAGTGGGCCTCAATGCTAGCCAACCTGCTCATTTTGCTAAATGAACTGCCATCTCCCTCCCTCCCTCCCTCGCATGTGTGTGTTTTTGAGGGAGGTTGGGAGTTGGCCTAATATCCACATAAGTGGATATGAAAATTTGTCCAACCAATTTTCAAATGTTTGATGGGATTGATGTATTAAGATAATGAGTGATAAGTTGTCATTATTTAGGGAGAATAAACTAATAGAGTTGTCATCAAGTCTATTAAAAAGGCCGCTAAGTGCTTAAGTGGATATTATTCCCTCCATCCCTCCCTCACCACCTTTTAACTCTTGGTAACTCACACACGCACAACACACGCCTGCTCGCAAGCACATATTACATCTACATGTGCATACATACATGATACACGCACACATGTGTACACACATACATCTACATGTGTATACATATGACAGTTGTATGTAGTCTAGGATTCATTCGTCTCAATAGTGTCCACGCTTTTTATTCTGCAGTGTATCTAAGCCCATAATCACGTCTCTGCTTGGATCTTTTTTCGCTGTCTCCCTTACAGCCAATAACTGAAAACTCCTGATTAGATCTGACTGCTTCTTGCTTCGTGGAAAGCAGACAAACAATCATAACAGAAGGATAATGTTCTGTTAACGACTCTTTGACTCAAGCCTCTATCAAATTAATACAACTCATTCATACAACAATAACCTATAGTCCTACATAGAAATAAAATGTAAAAGCAGGCAAAAAAGAAGCAAACTGCAAAGCCTAACAAGACAAATCTGAAATTCATTAAGAGTTTTTTAAGCATTTGCCTGTGCCAATATGCATGCATATGCATATGTAGATCTACATGAATCTTCCATTTATCTTCTAGAATCTCTTCCGCTGCACTAGAACTTCAAATTTTGAAGTCTTGATGCGGGTTGACAGTTATAATTCTATATTCTAGCATGCCACAGGAGTTAAATGCCCTTTTCATGGGCCAAGACTTAACCTCTTTTATGCAGTGAAACCTTTTCTTAAATCCGTTATAAATGCGTATCTAGTAGGACTTGAACCTAGGCTATTCTAGCAATGCCCCTTTCTTGGGCCAAAACTTGGCTTGGCCTCTTTTATGCAGTGGTGCCTTTTTGTTAAAGCCATTATAAATGCATGTCTTGTAGGACTTGAACCTAAGTTATTCTAGTACAATTTGAAGCCTCTTCCATTATACCAAAGCTTTGAAGGTATCAAAAGGGTTGATTTTTATAACTTCATATTCTAAAACAGCTCACAATTGACCTCACATTTCTTCAAAATTTGCTCTACACAAAAGTTCTTATGAAAGGCACATCTCAGACAGTGGAAGAAGTTTCTTCAGTTAGATATCAATTAAAAGAGATGAAAAACCAGTTAGCCATAGCACAATTTTGAAAGGAGCATCATGTTCCTTCTCCACCAGTTTTGAATAAAGCTCAGATAACATACTTTTTTATCTAAATGGTAGAGCTACACCTTCAACGTTATATAATTTTCTTTCACAAGATAGTATATTGACCTCCTCAAATAGAGAGACTAAACAATGTCCAAAATATACTAAGCTACTAGAAATGAAGATTCAGATAAATAACTACAAAAAGCAACTAAAAATACAAGGAGGAAAAATAGACTCATATTAGTAGCCTAGTCCTCTGGTTTTAAATATCTTCTTCTTGTATCACATCAGATCCAGGAGTTATTCCAAACACATGGGACATCACGAAAATAAATGTTACCAAGAGGAGCTTGGCAGTAGTAATGCTAAGTATATCCAATACTGGAACCCAGGTGGCTTGCCTCAAACTAAAGGGCTGAAATGTTGTGCTTATACAAGATCGCTTGAATACCATGAGAAGGAAAGCAAAGCAACCTACTGGCTAAAGGCTCAAGAAACAATGATATTGGAGGATATAAATGCAAAAAGAAACCCAATATAACATATCTAGCAAACAGGATAAATTCATGAGCTGGGTTCAGTTTGTGCCTAGTTGAAAGAAATTCCAAACACTTGATTTTTTATTGTAAGGCATTTAATCTATGTAGACCAACTTCAAAATGAAGAAGATCAACTTTAACAGAGTACATCCCTCACTACCTCTCTCCGTCTACACACACAAGTAAACTAAGCTATGAAGGTTTTAGGAGTGGTGAGGCCCACCTACTTTGATGTGACAAGCAGTGGGCCTCAATGCTAGCCAACCTGCTCATTTTGCTAAATGAACTGCCACCTCCTTCCCTCCCTCCCTCCCTCCCTCGCGTGTGTGTTTTTGAGGGAGTCTGGGAGTTGGCCTAATATCCACTAAAGTGGATATGAAACTTAGTCCAACCAATTTTTAAATGTTTGATGGGATTGATGTATTAAGATAATGAGTGATGAGTTGTCATCATTTAGGGAGAATAAACTAATAGAGTTGTCATCAAGTCTATCAAAAGGTCCGCTAAGTGCTTAAGTGGATATTATTCCCTCCATCCCTCCCTCACCACCTTTTATCTTTTGGTAACTCACACATGCACAACACACACCCGCCCGCAAGCACATATTACATCTACATGTACATACATACATGATGCGCGCACACGTGTACACACATACATCTACATGTGTATACATATGACAGTTGTATGTAGTCTAGGATACATTCGTCTCAGTAGCGTCCACGCTTTTTATTCTGCAGTGTATATAAGCCCATAATCACGTCTCTGCTTGGATCTTTTTTCGCTGTCTCCCTTACAGCCAATAACTGAGAACTCCTGATAGATCTGACTGCTTCTTGCTTCGTGGAAAGCAGACAAACAATCATAACAAAAGGATAATGTTCTGATAACGATTCTTTGACTCTAGCCTCTGTCTAATTAATACAACTCATTCATACAACAATAACCTATTGTCCTACATAGAAATAAAATGTAAAGGTAGGCAAAAAGAAGCAAACTGCAAAGCCTAACAAGACAAATCTGAAATTCATTAAGAGTTTTTTAAGCATTTGCTTGTCCCAATCTGCATGTATATGCATATGTAGATCTACATGAATCTTCCATTTATCTACTAGAATCTCTTCCGCTGCACTAGAACTTCAAATTTTGAAGTCTTGATGCAAATTGACAGTTATACTTCTATATTCTAGCATGCCACGGGAGTTAAATGCCCTTTTCATGGGCCAAGACTTAACCTCTTTTATGCAGTGAAACCATTTCTTAAACAGTTATAAATGCATATGTAGTAGGACTTGAACCAAGGCTATTCTAGTAATGCCCTTTTCTTGGGCCAAAACTTGGCCTCGTTTATGCAGTGGTGCCTTTTTGTTAAAGCCATTATAAATGCATGTCTTGTAGGACTTGAACCTAGGTTATTCTAGCACAATTTGAAGCCTCTTCCATTATACCAAACCTTTCAAGGTATCAAAAGGGTTGATTTTTATAACTTCATATTCTAAAACAGCTCACAATTGACCTCACATTTCTTCAAAATTTGCTCTACACAAAAGTTCTTATGAAAGGCACATCTCGCACAGTGGAAGAAGTTTCTTCGTTAGATATCAATTAAAAGAGATGAAAAACCAGTTAGCCATAGCACAATTTTGAAAGGAGCATCATGTTCCTTCTCCACCAGTTTTTGAATAAAGCTCAGATAACATACTTTTTTATCTAAATGGTAGAGCTACACCTTCAACGTTATATAATTTTCTTTCACAAGATAGTATATTGACCTCCTCAAATAGAGACGAAACAATGTCCAAAATATACTAAGCTACTAGAAATGAAGATTCAGATAAATAACTACAAAAAGCAACTAAAAATACAAGGAGGAAAAATAGACTCATATTAGTAGCCTAGTCCTCTGGCTTTAAATATGCGCTCTTCTTCTTGTATCACATCAGATCCAGGAGTTATTCCAAACACATGGGACATCACGAAAATAAATGTTACCAAGAGGAGCTTGGCGCAGTAGTAATGCGAAGTATATCCAATACTGGAACCCAGGTGGCTTGCCTCAAACTAAAGGGCGAAATGTTGTGCTTATACAAGATCGCTTGAATACCATGAGAAGGAAAGCAAAGCAACCTACTGGCTAAAGGCTCAAGAAACAATGATATTGGAGGATATAAATGCAAAAAGAAACCCAATATAATTATCAGTACAGTAGTTAAAAATCAGATAAACAAAGTTTTGTCATTTAGACACAAGAAGACAACAAACCTGACATGTTTTGTTGAGAATAAGCACACACACAACAAAGTAAATTAGTATTGAGAAAAGTATAAAAGAAACTTAAGAAGCTAATAATAAACAGAAAGTTCTACATAACTATTTCTACAGAAAGCCACAACATACTTTGTTGTATTTTCTGCAAATAGATAAATACTAGAGTCATAACAAGGGTCAAAACACAAATCTTTACTGCACCTACCATAGGACTACTACACCAGAGAAGAATATAGGAGTAACAAATCTTGAGTTGGGCAAACCATAGCACTACTACACCAGAGATGAAATTAAGAGTAACAAATCTTGAGCTGGGCAAACGTAAATGGGGCATCCAAGATTATTTTAATAAGGTGAATTGATGGTAATAAATTGTGAAACATCATTGAGAAAATTAAATGAAGCAAGGAAAGTACCCTCATTATGCATTCCAACAAGCAATTCAGTTTCCTCCCCTGCAGGAATCACTGCAGTGCAGAATAAAATTAGGTATATAGCATGACGGTCTCTAGAAAAAAAGAACGAGAGAAAAGTAACATACGTCGTTTTGGGTTTTTGGGGAATACAGATATAGTATTCACTCCAGAAGCTGAGGTAAGGGCGGCATCACCAAAGTCTTGTGCCTCATCACCGACTATACCAAGTTCACCTCCATCTTCAGCAACCACCTCACTTGCATCCGCATCACATCTAACAACTATCAAGAAAAATACCAGCAGATGCATTCAAGATTTGGTGCATCAAATAACAGCTTAATGCAGAAACAAGTGAATACTATTTAACTATTGTGCAAGAACAGCTCAAAAGTCTGTGTCTTGAAACATTAATTCATCAGATGCCCAAAGTAAACATTATGAAATGATATAAACATTGTCAAAGATAAATCTCTGAAAAATCTGATTAGAAACTCAACTTTCAGACTTCAATTCTAGTACTTCTTGATAGGAAGTCTAAATTTTTTCAATGACTAAAGCATTATCAAGGAGATAGGCTATATCCACTTGCACATTAAATTCAGTCTACTAGAAATATTGTTGTCCAAGCTAATAGATAAACCCCAAACAAAACAGCAAGCAAGAACTTTTTGTGAGATGTTAACTTTGGATAGTTCTCCTATTGCTCACAACATTACAATATCCTAAAATCTACTAATTTGGATGCAAAGAAAAACTAATTGCACGACATACCACCTGAAATCATTGCTGTCAAAACCTGGATTCAATCATAGATACACGGCACGCAGTATGTAACGAGTCGTGATACGAAATCGGGTATGCAATTTGCCACTTAGCTACGTATGAATTCAAGGGGTAAGTTTCTTTGGTACGAAGGTTCAGGTACATGGTACGTTGTAATTTTTGGTCCGCTTACCATTTTCGAAGTGTATAGTAGAAAACTAGAAACTAAATAGCTGATTATGCATTTCAAAAATTTTTGTTAGCTTCACTTTCAAAATTTCTGAATACGTAAGATGTTGAAATATGTAAATACTAAATAGACTAAGCATCTCCATCTGTGTGCTTTCTTTTGTACTTCAATTTTTGAGTTTTTATAAGTTGTAAGTAGTAAAGTTTGCATATCAAAAGGAACCAGTATGCAAACATACCGCAGTCGGACCGTGTGACCGTACAACGGTTCTAGGAGGGTTCTGTGAATTTCGTAACTATGGCTCTGAATATAAAACTAAAGTATGGCACTTGAACAAGTTCCATGAAAAGAATTAATCATCACAAATATTGTCTATTAACTTAGGAAACTTGTCTGATTCGTACCTCATCACTGGATATCATGGTCAAATTCTCCTTATTCTAGAGAAAGAGAAAGAGGAATTATTTCTTAAGTCAATGAAACTACCATCCAGCTTAGTTGACTAGTCTAACTAATGTTATTTGAATCATCTACTGCAGGGGTAGTCTAATGGAGATTTTAATAGTTTCCACTGAAATGATGACTTGTCTGATTCGTACCTCATCACTGGATATCATGTTCAAATATTCCTTATACTAGAGAAAGAGAAAGAGGAATTATTTCTTACGTCAATGAAAATACCATCCAGCTTAGTTGACTAGTCTAACTAATGTTATTTGAATCATCTACTGCAGGGGTAGTCTAATGGAGATTTTAATTGTTTCCACTGAAATGATGACTTGATTTTGAAAATAGAAACCCCAGCACAATAATTTTTCATGCAAAAGAATGGAGAAGTTCCATGTTCATACTCTCCCATACTAGGTAGCACGGACACGAACACGGGACACGGAAAATTACTAAAATGTAGGATACAGGGACATGGTATATAATACACACACATGATAAAATATTGAACGAAAATACCAATAACATTTGTATATTTCTTTCTATTATCTATACAATTAAGAATCAAGTTAAATCAAACCAAGAATAAGATTTAACAACAAAAAGTTTAGTTTTGACCGCATGGGATAATATGATGGGTGTTTTTCAAATATTTAAGTAATGGGTTTTAGTTTTCGGGTTAAAAAACAATTGATTTTGAACCAGATATTACTAGAGAAAGTAGTTTAGGGTATAAGTAATGGGGAAATCAGGTTTTTCTTTGAACCACAAGTGTCCATGGAGTGTTCGCGGAGAGTCGGTGTCGGACACGGCACCCAAAACTAAGTGTCCGTGTTACCTAGCTCCCATATCAATCCACACCTGACTGTACAACAAACTTTCTCATATAATTCAGTAAGACAATTTAATTTGGAGAAGAAGTACACTCCAGGCAAAGGAGCCCATATCTGACAAGCATTTCACATAGGAATTTCAAACACCAAACTTTCACTTTGTTATTGGATTTAATTCATTTGCCTCAGCAGTATAACATATGGTTGTGCTCAATATTTTATTTTCTGCCTACACAAAGCTAGGATAGAAAAGTATCGCATTAGATTGCTAAGACCACATAAAATTTTAGCAGGATTTCTTGTATGAATCCTAAAAAAGACACATAGGACTTTCCCATTATGATGGTTAATCTAACAGAGGAGACAATTTTTTAGAAAAATCACTCATGTGTCTTATCCCAAAGGTTTGAAACAAATGCTTTTCTGTATACCACGTTACAATTCAAAAGAATTCAATGATATTAAAAATGTTAATATAAGATTCTTTAAAAAATATATATATATAGTCCAAAACATAATTCCTTTACCCCCAAAAAAAACATATATAATTAAGCGCATAGGATGTCATTGATCTAAGTATAGCTGATAGTTTGTTCATGTTTGAGGAAAGTCTTCACACTCAAATACCTAGAAGGTCCATCCCGAATATTCCTATTCATCTAATTTGCATAAAAGTCCTGTATCTACAGCAAACCAGAAGGAAACAAAAATCCCATTAGGACAAACATCTATCTCTGGTTAATATTTAAGGTCACGGTTCTCGTTACAAGAGCTTTTCTGGACAAATATTCACTATCAAGGCACAATGTAAAATGCAACATAAACTCTTCCCGCCAGCTAGTTTGCTTGCCATTCAACACATGTTCACATTTCCCTCATAACGAACATATGTTGCTCATGTTCTACTGTTTTCAGTAACTTCAAATTTTACCCCAGATTCAATTGGCTACTTCCTTTAAACAGTTACCATATCTAGCCCTATTCAAACATATGCTACAATCATAATTGCGCTGACTGACTACCGAACGTCAGAATGGCTTCATGCAAACCGATTCCTTGTACATTTACGAACCGATTCTCTCCGATACACGAATTAGTTCCCCAAAATTAGCGTACAGCTTACTAAGTATGAGGGGACCAAAGTTGATTTATAAGCTTGTTTTCATGCACATGCGCTTGGATTTTTTTATATGTTTCGATAATATTATTGAAAGTATTCTTTCAGTAAGTGAAAGTTATCCAAAATAAATAACTAATTCTAGATCACTATTTCTTTAACTGATGTTGCTAAGAAGATTTTGTCTCGGCCTATTAGTAGCTCTTCAGTTGAGAGAAATTGGAGTACTTATTCCTACATACATAGTGTGAAAAGGAATAGATTGAATAATGAAAGGGCGGATAAGTTAGTATTCATCCATTCAAACATTCGCCTCCCGTCACGATTTTGTGAGAATTACAAAGTTGGACTATATAAAGGATGAGATATGGATCCCAATAATGATAACTTGGAGGACTCTTCAAGTAAGTTGGAGGATCTTAGATGGAATTGTTTGGACTCGGAATTAGAAGAAGATGCACATGACGTTAAGGGGAAGAAAGTTGCAAAATAGAAAAAAAAATTTATTAAGAGGCATCTAATATTTAATATTTTAAGTTTTATGTATTGAAACTATAAAAATAAAGTATTGAAGTATTTATATGAAAAATATTGAAATGCATAATTAGTTTTCTAGTTTCTAATTTACTATTATACACTTTGAAAAATGATAAGCGTACCAAAAAAAAATTACATCATATTCTATATTGAACTTGCGTATCGAAGCAAGCTACCCCCGTCGAATCCAACAATTCAAAGTTTCGAATTATGCACCAATTGCAATAACCACTCCACAGTTACCATCTAACCATGTAACTATGGCTACAATTACCTAACCTCCATCCATATTTGCGAAAATGATAAAAACAACGGTCCTAGAAAAGATGAGACTGCAGCCGATATAACGATCTCAACAAAAAGAAACGTTCTTTGGAATCTGAGGTCCAATCAACCAAATCCCCAGTTTTCAAGTTCGCTCATCGACTAAAAGCTAATGAATTCAAGCAACTGAGCCGGTCCAAGAGTAGATCTTCTAGCAAACCCTAGCAGATCGATCACGAACAGATCCATTCGATCCAGCGGATCAAGATGAATCTGGATCATATCACAAGTAAATAGAGAGAGAGATCGAGGTCCAATTAATTACCTTGGGTGATGAGCGGAGACGCCAAGAGGAGGATCGCGAAGAGGACGGACAAAACCCTAATCTCCATGGCGATCGCAGAGAGTGAGAGCAGGTGGAGGCGTTGAAAACGAGATACTTTATAGATCTCAAAGGAGACTCGAGGACAAACCAAACCCCAAAAATGACAGCGCGAGGAGAATGAGCCCCAAATTTTGCTGTTATAGAAAGCTAGCTAAATAGCACTTAAGTACCTCATAGTTTCACTCTGCTAGCAATTATATACCCTCTCTTGTTTCTCGTGGCATTCATCGCTAAGTTGTTTAAAACCGGCATGTTAGTACCCTCAATCATACAAAATAGAGCTTTTAATCAGAATTTATGGAGGATTTTATGTATTAATACTTTTTTAAATTCACTATTAACCTACCAAAATTATATTTTTAAATATTTTTTAACCCGTCTTAATTCTACATTAAATTACAGTTCGTATCGGTTAATGATTAGAAATATCTACAATTAGCTTATAGGTATCCTAGAGGAATATTCAGTTGAAATTTCACGTTTGCATGATAAAAACAAGTGGGGATATATATAATTGCTAAGTGTGTGAAAGTATGAGGTATTAAAGTGGTATTTTTCCTAGAAAGTTACAAAATGCTGTTTGCGGCTTACCCTTATAATTGATCCGTGGACGGTTCAGGGGTTGTTGGTCGATATGGCTGGATCAATCAGTGATGGTCTGAACAATTAGACGGTTGTGATTAAAAAGGTATTGATCGTTTTTGGATTTGCTTAGAATGGAAAAAAAAAAATCTAAATCTAATTAAATAAAGTATTTAGCATGCAAATGTTTGCATAATAAAGAAAATGAGAAGACGAGAAAACATTCAAATAAAAAGCTCACGTAGATGGATTTTAAAAGATTTTTATATGATGAGATCATACAAGGTCAATGTTCACAAATTCCTTAGAGATAGGACATGGACAATCTACGCTCTGGATAGGCTAATATTTCTATTTGAAAAATATTTATATATTTAATATTTTAGACTTACGACTATGAATATGCTGTTAAGAAAAAGAATGAGTTTTTTTATTAGTTTTTTGTAGGTACAAGTACAAATCCTATTTAAGAATCAAACCTATGCGGGAAGTGGTCTTAGATCCATTAATCCAGACAGATGAGAACCCAATCACAGAAATTCGCGTAGAATCAAGTGGATGCGCAGATGGATCTCTTACAAAGCGACTATTATACTTACCAAGCATGTATCCACTTACTAATCATGAACACGCGTAGAAATATATATACACAAAACGAATAAGAAATAATTACATGCAAATAGAAAATGAAATATGATGCATATGTGAGGAAAACATTTAAGATTGAAAAACACTATGGTGCCGTTTGGCAAAGGGTTAAGTGAGGAGTTAAGGAGACTTAACATCTTCTTAACTTGCTAAACACAAAAAATTTATACAAGGATTAAAGTGAGCTAACCCTCCATAATTTGCCAAACGCAAAAAATACAGAAGAGTTAAACTAACCCCTCTAGAGGGATTAAAATGAGTTAACCCCTCAAAATGAGGGGTTTACTAATACCCCTATTTAGAAGGATTAAAAGTTAACCCTTCTAATTATAAAGAAAATAGTCAAAATCCTTATTATTCCCAAACATTAAAAATAGTAACAATAGCTAAAATAAACTTATATAACGGGTTAATGATTTAGTCATTCGGGTTATCGAATAAGCTAACTATGTTAATTATTCTCCTTAATCCCTTTTTCTTAACCGTTTGCCAAACGAGGCCTATAGGTCATATAATATGAGTAATATTTAAATATGTTAAATTTTTTAAATGAAATCTACTTACATGTTTGCTATATCTGAAAAAGCTACGCTAGAAATGTAGGGATACATCCACCCATATCCATATCCATTTTGCATCCGTTGAATCAAACCATCACGCAATATATATATCCATCTATTCCAAGTACTCTATCCACTTGAGAGTTATAAAAAAGAGAGGAAATAGAATAAAAAATCCATCTTTTCCCTCTCCTTCTCTAGTTGTTGCCTTCACTCGTGGCAGCCACTCGCCCTTGGTCCAATTGAAACGGAATCTGAGGCTCTTGATCGCTCGCTTCTCGATCTCGCCCTTGCCCTAGATCTCTGCCGCGTGACGATCTGGGAGATTTCATCTCAATCGAAGAGACAGCAAATTACAGAGATCTAGCTGTGAGAAGAGAGAGGGGGAGTTTCTATGGATCAGTGGAAGCCATCCGAGGGCTTCTTCGACGCCTCCGGGAGTTCGAGGTTGGTTCTCAATCTTGAATTTGTGTTTTTTGGAGAAATTTTGATGCTGAGCTGTAATTAAACCCTAATTTGAGGCGTTTGTGATTGAAAATTGTTTTCCCTTTGTGAAAAAGGATTTTTTTTAGCGATGTAGATGAGCCCTAAATTGTGGATTTGTTATAAAAAAAAAAGGAAGTCTTTTTTTTTTTTTTTCTGTCTTGCGAACAACTAGTGGATAAAGAGGTGAGATTCATTGTAATGAGGTGAATTCAACACTGGTATTAGTCTCCTTGTGATAGTAATTGGAATTTGATCATGATTGGGCCAAAATTGTGATGGATTGACCGAGATGTTTGGTGATTCCAATGATAGATTACCGCGACCACATCAATAGCTCTCGAGACTGGTTTCCATGGAATTGTGACTTATGAAAGTATTTTTTCAGTCAGATGAGTTCAAATTTGTGGATTATGAGTGGAAGTTCTATTCCATAAAAGTTGGCAGTATCTAAACTTTGTTGATCCAAATTTCTCTGGAGTCTAGGCTAACAACCTGCCGAACCGGCTTCTTATAGCATTAACTTTGTTAGGGATGGACTATGGAGTTCAAACAACGGTCAGAGCCATTAAAAGATTGGAATTTTAGGTATATTGATTAAATATATCTTTTTGGTGTTTTTATGTTTTCAGATACGTGATGTACGAGCATTCGGATCTTTATATTTTACCAACTTCAAGAGGATGAACCACTGACATGCAAGAACGATCAGTGAGACTGTGACCTTATCTCATAATTAACCTAAACTTGTTTGGATTTGCACCTAGTGAAGGGAAGTTAAGTGAACATATGATAAGTTAAGTTAAGGGAAGTTAAAGGACATGTAAAACTTGTTTGGGAATTTAGTAAGGGGAACTTATTTCACCCTGTTTGGGTAGTTTAATAAAGTGAAGGGAAGGGAAGGGAATATATGTAAAATTGCATAAATAACCTTACGTGTTATAAAATCATTTTATTGTTAGAAATTAGATAGAGGGTAAAATTGTCTCTCCATAATTGTCTTTTTTGAGCAATTCCCTTCACCCTTGTTACACCCCAAATTGGGGGGAACAGAAATTTGGATTTTCTCACCTCCTTTGCCTTACCTTCTCCCCCATTATCTATCACAAGTAACTTCCCAAACAAGGATAATGAGCTCCATAACTTCCTCTACCCCTCATTACCCCCAACCCAAACAAGCCCTAAAAGAAGTATATTGTCAAACCAATGAAGGAGTTGTAGAATCAACTTGAAAATTTCCCTTTAATTGTAATTTGCCGAACAAATCTAGTATCTTGCATTTTACTTTCAGCTGGTAAGACAACTGGACTTTAACCTGGGCAAAGCTACAGAATTCCATCACTAGTAGTATAGTACTACAATTTGAGAGGTTAAATTGGCAAACCTAAATCCCTAAATTTGAATTTCTTGATGCTCCAATCTATTTGTCATTTTTCTGGTTTTTCACATTTCTGCTCTCTGTCTATGCTACTAGCCTGCTATGGCATTTCTCAGCTGTAGCCTGTAGGACTAGCTCATGATACGTTTGTATGTTCAGTATGAGCGATATCCTAGGTATTACTATTTCAAAAGTGGGAGCATATTCATAAATCCTAAATGATGGTTAGTTCTCCTTTTTATTCAGCGTCATTTTTTAATTTGCCGTTCTTTGTTTTTTTGTTTTATCCTTAGAGACTGACTGCTTCTGTTGTGCTTAGTGTTCATTATGGTTTGTCCATGTTGCTTGTCATCAATCTTTTGCTCAACGCATCTGTAATCTGATGTTGCCTGTTTCTTCATCTAATGCTTCCTTTTGGAAGGTACAAGTGTATTTGAAGTACTCGAATGTTTACATCTGGATTCTAGCTTTCTTCGGCAAGATCCAAAATTAACATATCAATATGATCCAATCTTCAACTTTCTTTCTTAGTTGAAAGTCCTCTTTTTTATTCATTTCACAGAAGTGCAATCGGGTATATGGCTATGTATCTTAAAGAGAAAAGAACTTGAAGTAGCATCATAGATCGAAGCTGAAAATATAATAAGTGAAACTCCGTGGAGTTGTAGTAGATTGTGATCAGAGTGACAAACCATGGGCATGTTGGACCAGTGCCAAGTGTATTATCTAGTTGGTGGCTAGCAGGGTAGCTGTTGATGGACACGGTTGAGATCCTGTTTCTCCTTTAACCAATACGTGGAGAAGGTTCATAGACCTATTGTCTGCTAGCATTTTTCTTGAGTAGAAGACTTGGACACATAATACCGCCTTATTTTGAATGGTTGTAACAATGATGTTCACAATTTGCTAGTCGCATCTGAATATGTGTGGTTAACATTTTATATTGGCGAATTTTCACTTGAGATAATGGCTATTTAACTTGAATACAATACCTATGCGCATATTTGCACTTTACGAGAAAACCCGCTTGTATATATAAAACTAAAGTACCAAAGCCATCAAGCTTGTAGCAAATACCTGAGAATGTTTGCGTATTTTTGGTTATATATGCAATGTTGAATCCTGTTTGTGGAGTGGCACTGTTAGTATGCTAAATACCATAAGAACCAAGCTTGTTCCTGAAATATGGTGTTATCTATACATCTTTGATGATATCTGTAGTGCCTTACCCAGCTTTCAGGTGTATCATTGGGGTGCTAAGAATCATAAGTAGTTGTGTGTGTGTGTGCACGCCTGCACCCGCGCGCGTGTGTGTGAAAGTGCATAAAGCTTCTCAGTCTTAGTAAGTTGTTGCTTTCTACATTTTTGCAGTCAAAGGGTTGGAAATAGTGCAAAGGATCCTAGTTCTGCACGGAAGATTCAGAAAGCTGATCGTGAAAAATTGAGGAGAGATCGACTAAATGAACAGTTTCTGGAGTTGGGAAAAGCCCTTGGTAAACTCATATTAAAATTACCTATTATAAGAGCTTTCTTAATGTGCATGAGAAGCAAACATGTATTTGCTGTTATAGTTATGTTTTATAAGACTTTTAGAAAATTGTTCCATTCATGTATTAAGTCTGCTAGCACAAATAAATCGTGTCATCCTTAATCATAACTTTCGCTCCATAAGATCTCCAAAAAAAAAAAGAGCAAACTAACAGCTTTTGTAGAAAGTTTTGCTCTAATAACTGCAAATAACCAATTCTAATAAATAAGCTGTTTTACACCTATCTTATATTTTCCAAGACAAATTAAAAATATTTGATCAATAAAAATAGTAATACCATTCTACATTTCTACTATACTTGACGTACCAAATTATTTTCTTTTTACTAATACATATCTAGAAGCTACATCAATTAGTATAAACCGTTTAGTAACTTCAATTTTAAATGAACTCAACCAATTAAGTTTCCAAAGCTATATCATTTTATCCTAAAAATAAAATGATCACGTTGTCATATTTGAATTCTATTACTAAGTAGTTTCAGTAAATAACTTTTCATCTCTGAAAATTTCAGATTCTTTATTGTACTTGTGGTTGTATGGATTCAGCTCATTGTGATTTGTGATTATAGTCAACTGAGTTCTTTGCATCAACCAATTTCCTTATACTCTACAATTTCACATTTGCCTGTGATGTAATTGCAGACCCAGATCGTCCCAAGAATGACAAAGCAACCATCCTTTCTGATACAGTCCAAATGTTGAAGGACTTAACTACTCAAGTGAACAAACTGAAAACTGAATATTCTTCCCTATCCGAAGAATCCCGCGAGGTAAACAAATAGTTATATGTAGTAATGCGGAAAAGCATTTTATATATTTTCACTGAGTATCCCCATCCTTTATCTTTCCGTAGTTGACACAGGAAAAGAATGAGCTCAGAGAAGAGAAAGCAACATTAAAATCTGAAATTGATAATCTAAATTCCCAATATCAGCAAAGACTCAGGTGTGTCTATCCTTGGGCTCCAGTGGATCCTTCAGTTGTTATGGGTCCCCCTCCTCCATATCCATATCCAGTGCCAGTACCGATCCCTTCAGCCCCCATCCCAGTTCATCCACTGCAGCCATACCCTTTCTTTAGAAATCAGACTCCCGGTGCTTATGTGCCTTATACTTCCTCTTGCAATACTCAAGCTGACCACTCATCCTCTCAAAATATTCCTCATTCTCAACCAAGTAGTAGATCTCAAACTTCTAGTCAACAAGATTCCAGAAGCAAGCCTTTGGATCTTCAACAGCGTAACTGTTCGGAAAAGAGTGACGATTTTAGTGATGTTGTGACGGAATTGGAGCTCAAGACTCCCGGATCTGCAGGCACTTCTTCCCATTCAAAAGCAGCAAAAGACCAGGTTTCCTTTAATAAGATTCATAATGACTGTAATTCCTATTTCATTATGTTTTATTTTGGGTCATTATTAGTTTGTTACTAGCTGAACCTATCTTTTTTTTTTCTCCTAACCTATCATGTGCCATTATTTTTTCCAGGACTTGTCTTCTGAAGAGTGCAAAGGGAAGCAAAGGCCTTCACGTAGGAATAGCAGTGGTAATACTGAGAGGAGCAGTTCAAGCAGGTCTTCTTCCTCTTCTTCTGGTTTACTCGGGAGCTCTGGAGATGGATCGGTGGCAGACAACTAAATAACTTGGCGGATGTGAATGGTTGCTAAGCTTCTAAGATGATTTTAACTCCTACTTCAAGCCTCTCGATGCAAAATGGCTGCCTGGGGAGCTAGTGAAACTATGGTATCGTAGATCATTCCACACTTTGATGGAGATACTCGAGCGTAGAACAGAATACATCGAAGTAAATGTTTAGTTTAATGCACACTACTATACTACTGGCTACGTGTTCTAACTGATATAATCATGTATGTAAATAACAAAGAAATCGATAGATAAATATCTGTTTTTAATGTGTTATGTTTTATAGCAGATAATATTCTTTGTTCAGCAGGTGTTACTACTCCCTTGTAATTGTTGACTAGTCTTATATTTGCAAGTTGGTAATATCATTTCCTTCTTTTATGCTTTTGGGTGGCTGTTGTGGTCTAGTTTGTTGGTTATTCTTCGAAAAACAAAAAAGTTCGTCGTTAATCCTCTGAAAAACAAAAGAATCATCGAGAATCCAATTATTGGTGCAATGCGAGCATAAAAAACTCAAATTTTAACATAAGTGAAATCATGGGGGCCGAAAAAATAGGGTTTTTCTACCAGCGGGTCAATTTTTCTTGCACCCATTTTCATATAACCCATCGATACTTTGAAAATGACAATATTAACTCTAAATTTTGAATCTTTTCGTTATTCCCTAGTTTTTTTGGGTACCCAGATTTCTTTTGGGTACCTAAAGAAAGCTCATGCAATGTTCTCGGTTTACGACCTCAATGCACGCGATATACAAGGCCGCAACAGCTAATGCTTCGCCAGCGGCAAATACTTCTCTATCATGATCTATCTCCCAAACTCTTGCATTTTCATAGCAAGATAAATCGCAAGCGTCTTGGTTTTCTCTAATATCTCATTTCTGTCAAGAACATAATACACACATACTTCAAAAAGGTTATTAATCGCTTTGACAATCTTAAAAAAAATGTAAAAGGTAGTGGATTTTTTATTTGGTGAAGTTCATGAGAAAGGAGACTTTTTGTCATGTCAAATGAATGTATGAGGGTAAATTTTAAAACCCCCTTAAGCTTGGGCGTTTCTTAGATAACCCCTTAATACTAAATGTCAAAAAAACCCCTCTATGTATTAAAACATCCTTCTACTGTCAACCTTTCTCAAAAAATTACTTAAAAACATGAACCACAATCTTTACTTGTGAAATATTCACTGCATAATTTGACTCACCCATGTGAAAATTACGGTTTACGTCGCTAGAGTGGATTTTTGAAAATTTTTGAAAGTTGAAGGGGGTTTAGGATCCCAAAACTTAAGCGGGGTTTTGTAACGTTTTAAAAGTTAAGGGGTTATCTGAGAAATACCAAATAAAGGGTGGTTTTGTGGAATTTACCCAATGTAAATAAAATATGAGTTTTAAATTCTAGCTGGGTGTTAAATTCTCATGGGAATCAACAGAGAACCTTACTAGAGGTCAAGTTTTCTTTTCTTGCTTTTTTTGGTTAAATTGTAACATTAAAAAAAAGGAAAACTCAGTTGGATTAGGATTGTTGAATAGGATTCTTATGATTGAATATGCAAAGAATTATATTATTCCTACCAACTAATTAAGCACGTGGTTAATTAAATCACCAACGTCCTAATCTTAGAGACTGTTTGGTTTATGAATAAATCTTGATGCATGTAATAGATTTTGAAAAACTCATAATTAAAATCGTGTTTGTGCGTAATGGATATTAGAGAGGATTTGTGTGAGATAAAATCAAATTAAATTTTGTTTGGTTGTACATGAATTTTATTGAGGATCGTGACTAAATTTATAAATCCAGTTGAAATCAGCATAACTTTAAGGAATTATATTTGATTCATTTATCCTATGTGGTAACCCCAAATTCATGTATAAAAAATAACAAACAAGCAATGTATTTGCTTAAAACACATGATTTTGACTTGTGAGTTCCCATTTTTATACCATGATGCAAAATGCATAGAAACAAACAGTTATAGTACAACTAAACCTCACACTTTGAATAAACCTCCCACAACTCCCAAACTTTCTGTTAAAAAAAAATGGAGCCCGAAACAAATCAAAGAAATTAAAATATTCCCTCTAGGGGTGAGCATTCGGTCGGTCGGCTCGATTTTGTGCAAAAATAAACAAACCGAAACCGCACTGAATAATTGTTGCGACCGAACTGCACCGATCAAATTCGGTTCGGTGCGCATGCCAGTTTCATCGGTTGTGGTAGTGAACTAAGTAGTAATGCTTTAATAATACACCATTGGTGAAAAATCATTTGCTCTCTGTTTTTGTCAAACTAACTCTAAGTATGTTAGCAAATAGTGGAGTGCACATGGCTTAGTACTCATACCAATAGTCAAGAAACTCTCAATCATCATAGAAGCATCGCGTGTAATAAATTAAATGGACACTAAATGACAAGTTCTATTCAATGTTTTCAAGCTACCATGTTAAATTGTTAATAAGCCCCCTCAAAGATGAAAGCTTTATTGTCAATGGTTTTGGTTGGAAGTTGAATCTAAAGTTGAAGGACTGAAGATGATGACTTGATGAGTATGCTACAAGTGGATATAGCAGAGTAGAGAGAGGAAGTCTTTTAGGGTTTATTTGATTCTCAAATGTTAATTTGTTCCAATTTCCAACTAGTTAGCTTATAACAATTCAGCAATCTATTTCCTCTCATCGCCCTTGGCCATCGGTTCCTCTCTTTACCCTCACCCTCAATTCCTCAAAACCAAATAATACAAATATAAGAATGATTGTTTAATGCCTTATATTGACAAAAAAATTTTATTTTGTAACATTGACGAGGAAGATGTCTTGAAAAGGTTTCAAGAAAAGAAGCTAAGAAGAATGGTATTTTAAACACTATAGTCTAGTTTGAATTATGATTTGGAAAGTCTCGTTATATAATGATGCTTATATGTTAAATCGTACAAAAAATACACTATCATGTTTAAATATATTTTGGTCCCCCCCAAAATTTCTGGCTCAGCCACTGTGTACAGGTCTTTGTGTGTGTGTGTGTATAACATTCTAAAGATAAATATAAGATGGACTAAGATTATACTAAATGAACTGCAGGTCCAGGAATTAAGTTACATTTTATTTATAAATTGGTAGTGACTCATGCTGTCATACACAGATCAGTTATTAAACACTTTTAAGATTCTTACACAAAACCAAGAAACTCAAAGCACGCTAAAATAACCTCAATAAGTATTTAATATCGTCAAATACAAGATACTGAGAACTCTTATGAAAGAAGCTTCAATAAATACCAGCTGATCGATAACTTGTACTACTGGTGTCAAATACTAGTTTGATCCATCTAGAATCCTCATTTTTCTAATAGTCAAGAAAATACCGGCTGATCGATAACTTGTACTACGTACTGGTGTCAAATACTAGACGATGAAGTTTGGTGACGGAGGTTAGGGCTGAACCAAATAGGCTGGGGCCAAACGACGGATGAGCCGTTGGGGCAACGAGGGAGCGGTTCGATGCTAGCGTCGTTCAGGTTGAACACTCCAAGATCATCCCCCGCATGCTCCATCTCTATAAATCCTTGACCAGGGCTCATCACCACATTGGAATCGGAAACACTCTGAGTGAAATAAATGCAATCTTTTTTCCACCCTCGACGGTCGACGTCCCTGACATTGAACGACATTGCGCGGTTCGTGCCCAAGAATAAGGCGCAGTCGCCCAAGCTTTTGACCCTCGTCACGTTCATATGACCGTCGAGGTTGTCAGCTCTAAATACTTCAAAGCTTTTGGTTGCCATAAGAGCAGATCCGCGCCAATCGCCGTAGCATCTACCTACTAGCAGTAAACCCTGGTCGTCCTCCGTCGGGGCGAGATACCACAGGAGACCACGACGATTGTCTATTGCAGACGTGAGGGCGGTGAAGCTGATGTTGGAAGGACCGCCGCTGATATCAACAGCTATTAGTAGGCGAAACCGATTTACAGCGTAGAGCTTGCCTCTATAGAACAATATGTCTCCGTAATCGTGACGTTTATCCACGACCGTCCATCTGTCGTCTCCTACTCGAGCAAACGCCAATTTGAAGAAGAACAGCATCGCCACCAGCACGACAGGGCCTCCGCCGCCGCTACCGTTGTGATCCTCTTCTTGGGTGACTGTAATAACCTTGTTCACGAGGAGGTCGCGCACATCATTGCAGCTGTAAAAGGATCCGTGTTCAAGCGTGAATTCCTGCTCAGCAGCCTCCGAGCAATATGACACGGACGGCAATGTGGTGAGTGCGGGGAGACTGATTTGAGCCTTGGTGAGCGGGTTGAAGAGGCGAAGCGCTCCCGACTCGTGAACTAGGACCAGCCAACCCTCAGAAGATCCAAGGATCCTGTAGTTCAAGACCTCCGGGAGATTGAGGGTGATGGTCTTGCCATCCGAGTGCCGGTAGAAGGACCGGGTTCTGTCGAAGGCGGCTTCGTCGAAGGTGAGCATCAACCATGGAAGCTGAGGGGGCATTTTGCGATGATGGCCGGGGTCCACGGTGGCAGATCGCCAAGACGTGCACACTGCACGGAACCTGATGTAGCCCTCGACAGCGTCGGCTGCTACGCGGTCGGCGATGTCTCGAAGGAGGTCATCGTCGAGCGTGGACCAGTCACGCTTCATCGTCTTCATCATCATCATCCTTCTGTCTCTCCTTCGTTAAGGGTCGATCGATCGATCGATCGGATATAAATACACGGTGTGGAATCCTAAACCTACTCGGATTCTACTCCTCACCAGATGCTTCCGTTTATGGAAAGCCTTGTACATAAACAAAAAGTTATTCAAATTCTAGTCAATCCAGTGATTCTCCTACAAGTTGCCCAGCAATTCAATTTGGAATCCTATTCCTAATCTATATCCTAAAAACTATGGTAATTAATTATAAGCAAGTTCTTAATCAAATAATTTAATACTTTAATGCAATAACTTAATAATTTTCTCACAAATTTATTCAAAACTCTTGTCGATCCAAAAATCCTACTTCAAATCGGCCGACAATTAAAAGTCAAAACTTAAAATCCTCATAGTAAGACCATGTTTTTTTTTCTTTTCTTTTTGGTGAGAATAGGGTGTGTTGTGACTCCCGGACTTTAGTCATAGGGGTGTGTGATTATTTCATTCCACTCTAATATTTATTTTCACACAGAGTTCTTTACAAAAGAGAACACGAATTATGTCCACAAGTTAGAGAAATAGAAAGCATGAGATCAGTGAATTAGGGATGTATAACCTTCTTCTTCCAAATTTCCATGAGGGTGAAGATTGGGCATTGCCGTCATTCACCACATACATAGATATAGGGAAGAACCAAAGCCAGCCATGCATATAAAAAACAGATGCAAAGATTTCTAAATTCTAACTCCAAAAAAATAAAAATAAAAAAAATCAATTATACGTTTATCATACAAAAGCTATAAACAAAACAAGCCCTTAGTTTATTGAAACTCAGCCGGAACTTTCGAAGAATTTCTTAAACCAAGTACGCATTTCAATGCACGTGTGGCATACTAGTCTTGAGAAAATATCAAATGGCCTCGAATTTGTAGCATTAAATGTGCACCAAATGGGTATCACCCGTTAAATTATTAAAGTTAAGAATTTGTGTATGGATCCATTGATTGACATCCAATTAGTACATCTTCTATCTATATACTGAAGAATGCCATTTGGCAACTTCTTAGAATTTTGTCATTTTCTTTCTTTTATATTTAAGTTTATTATTATTAAATATTATTCCCAGAGTTTAGCAACCCTCCACTATTAAAATTTATAGCTCACCTAACTTTCAACTTCTCACTCATGAAGTGTAACTTCCTAAAATTTGAATTCAATCCCTTGACATCCTACATATGTTACAATTATACAATCTATTCCAAAACATTACCGATTCTTTTGTTGAAGTTGTTCAATTTTCGTGGTATGAAAGATGGTAACATTGTCCTTTAAGGCTTTTTTGTTTTGCTTTTTTATCAACTTTTTGCCATTTTTATTTGTTTTTTTTATTAATTTATTGTATGTAAGGTGTGTTCAAGCTTACGGAGGTTGAATGTTTAACCATGTATATCATGTGAAAAGACAATTACAGCTTTGTGTTTTTATTTTCTTTTGGATAGAAGTTGCTTCATATTTTTGAAAATTTTCTAACTTTTTGGTATTGATCATTTTTTTTTAATTTCTATTTTTGGTGCTGCAGGCTTCGGGAATTGTCTACAAGCATTGCAAGGCTTTTTTCCCCTTCTTTTTTTTAAAAGTTAATTTTGTTCTTTCCTATTTTCAATTTTAGTGATATTTGTTATCCATTTTACAACTGTTTGTCTTTGATGTAGGAAGCTTAACGAATAATTTCATGGCTTAACGAATAATTTCATGGAGGAGCGGGACAATCACGAGCTAAACGTTGACTTATACATATTATTGGCTTCTACAAAGAAACGATCATATCTTTTGATCCGGAAGGCGGATTCTGACATATTATACATGTAAATCACCTATCTCGACGAGACGGAGCCAACCAGATTGTCAGATTTTTATAATCTCATCAGTAATCCTCAGTTTTGGCTGAAATCCGAAAATAATCAGCCTTTAGTTTATTTTTAGTAATAAAGTTAGAGTCAATTTAGATTAGGTAACAAAATCAATTTTGATTTAATTAGGACTGATTTGTTTCCTATATTATAGGAGTCTTTTTAGAGTAGGATTTGATACTTTTGTTTTTGTAATTCTAGTCTTATTAGGAGTCTTGTTTCTTTCTTTTAGGAATTCTATTCTTATTAGGAGTCTATTTTATTTTTCTATTTAAGAAGAGTCATGTAACCCTAGAATCAATATATCTTTTCATCAATAAAATTTTTGTTTAATATATTTTCTTCGTGGATTGAAGCTCTTCGTGGATTCGAGATCAACCCTCGATGGATTCGAGATTTCAACTTCACACTTGATCTTCTCCCTTTCTTATGCATTTACTCTTCCATTTCTTAGAAATAGCTAATTTTATATTAATAAATACATTATCTATTCCATATAACTATTACCCAATACTCTTTTATTTCTTGGAAATAGCTAATTTTCATATTAATAAAGACATTCTCTCTTCCATGTAAAATAAAATACTCTTACCTAATAAAAATAAAGTTGTACGTATCTCATCTAAGAATCTTTGTTTTAAAAATATGATAATGTTAGCTTACATGTTTCTTAGCTATTATTTTCATAATATCTAAATTATAGTCTAAATTTAAAAATAAAAATAATTATATATTAAAGAAATAATATTACATTATAACGACATTTTAATAAATCCTGTATATTTCATGTAAAACTCACTCATCCTAACCTAACTCTCCGCTGAACCTCCCCACTAATTCTCTTTTATTACTAAATTTAACCCACTACTCTTAGTGCCTACTTCTATTTGATTTGTTCCTCACTAATAATGCCTATAAATAGGGAGATCATCAATCTCATTTCTCATTCAAGCTCTCTCAATTCCTCCTACTCTTTCTCCTCCCTTGTATAGAAAGGGTTCTATCTTCTACCTTCACTATAGTGAAGGAGTGTGACTATACAGTTTAGCCCAGTGTGCTGTCGAATACCGGTAGCAACTTGACGGGGCCCACGAGCATTGTTCTAAATGCCGGTAAGACACAAACGTTGAAGGCTCTGGCATGCTGGGCTGTGCGGTTTTAGGTCCTAACCGGATGTGCATTTGATGGGTCGGGTCCGGGGAATTGTACTACTAGAGATTGCGGGTCGAATCAGATTGAGTGTAATGGCGTGGCGACGTTGCCGGAGTTTAAGCTTGATGGAGGCAAGTGTTCATTTCTTCCTTTGTTTCCTTTCTCATGAAATCTTCTTGCATATCCTCATCTATGCCCTCATAATTTTCCTGCAAGAAATGCCAGCGTCGCCAACAGTACACAATTGGGGACAACGTCTCCATAACTCCAGTTAGATGTCAACAAACAGTCGTCTGCATCTAGTTTGCCAATATTATCAATCGGTCTGCACCACTAATACCTGATCTTGTCATTAGTTTTGCACGACAAGAAATGAAGGCCCGCTTCCTCTCAATCTAAAATTCTATCCAGAGTGAAGTTTATTCATATATGGGAAACATAATGGCATAGACAAAATCAGGTATTAAAATGGTTAAGATTCTTATGCAAAACCAAGGTGCTCGAGCACGCTAAAATAACCTCAATAAATATCAAATATCGTCAAATACAAGATGCATGAGAACTCTAATGACAGAAGAAGGTTCGATAAATAAATCCAAACAAGAAAACAGTAGCAGCTGATCGATAACTTGCACTATAGGTATCAAATACTAGACGATGAAGTTTGGTGACGGAGGTTAGGGCTGAACCAAATAGGCTGGGGCCAAACGACGGATGAGCCGTTGGGGCAACGAGGGAGCGGTTCGATGCTAGCGTCGTTCAGGTTGAACACTCCAAGATCATCCCCCGCATGCTCCATCTCTATAAATCCTTGACCAGGGCTCATCACCACATTGGAATCGGAAACACTCTGAGTGAAATAAATGCAATCTTTTTTCCACCCTCGACGGTCGACGTCCCTGACATTGAACGACATTGCGCGGTTCGTGCCCAAGAATAAGGCGCAGTCGCCCAAGCTTTTGACCCTCGTCACGTTCATATGACCGTCGAGGTTGTCAGCTCTAAATACTTCAAAGCTTTTGGTTGCCATAAGAGCAGATCCGCGCCAATCACCGTAGCATCTACCGACTAGCAGTAAACCCTGGTCGTCCTCCGTCGGGGCGAGATACCACAGGAGACCACGACGATTGTCTATTGCAGACGTGAGGGTGGTGAAGCTGATGTTGGAAGGACCGCCGCTGATATCAACAGCTATTAGTAGGCGAAACCGATTTACGGCGTAGAGCTTTCCTCTATAGAACAATATGTCTCCGTAATCGTGACGTTTATCCACGACCGTCCATCTGTCGTCTCCTACCCGAGCAAACGCCAATTTGAAGAAGAACAGCATCGCCACCAGCACGACAGGGCCTCCGCCGCCGCTACCGTTGCGATCCTCTTCTTGGGTGACTGTAATAACCTTGTTCACGAGGAGGTCGCGCACATCATTGCAGCTGTAAAAGGATCCGTGTTCAAGCGTGAATTCCTGCTCAGCAGCCTCCGAGCAGTATGACACGGACGGCAATGTGGTGAGTGCGGGGAGACTGGTTTGAGCCTTGGTGAGCGGGTTGAAGAGGCGAAGCGCTCCCGATTCGTGAACTAAGACCAGCCAACCCTCAGAAGATCCAAGGATCCTGTGGTTCAAGACCTCCGGGAGATTGAGGGTGATGGTCTTGCCATCCGAGTGCCGGAAGAAGGACCGGGTTCTGTCGAAGGCTTCGTCGAAGGTGAGCATCAACCATGGAAGCTGAGGGGGCATTTTGCGGTGACGGCGGGGGTCCACGGTGGCAGATCGCCAAGACGTGCACACCGCACGGAACCTGATGTAGCCCTCGACAGCGTCGGCTGCTACGCGGTCGGCGATGTCTCGAAGGAGGTCATCGTCGAGCGTGGACCAGTCACGCTTCATCGTCTTCATCATCATCATCCTTCTGTCTCTCCTTCGTTAAGGGTCGATTGATCGATCGATCGGATATAAATACACGGTGTGGAATCCTAAACCTACTCGGATTCTACTCCTCACCAGATGCTTCCGTTTATGGAAAGCCTTGTACATAAACAAAAAGTTATTCAAATTCTAGTCAATCCAGTGACTCTCCTACAAGTTGCCCAGCAATTCAATTTGGAATCCTATTACGATATTATAGGGACTAAAATAGGGAATTGATTGTACATATCTTTTGAGAAATATTTTTCCTTAATTTAGTCTTTGAAGATTAGGTAACAGATATTTTTGTGATCAGGAGGATCTGGAGGAGGGCAGAGGATCTCGGCAATACTTTGTAATATATATACCTTGTTATTGTGAATGTGAAGGCAAGGCAAAAATTGGGGGTTGAGAATTTGTCATGGTATCAGAGCCACTAGGGAAATTCTAGGGCAAACACAATTTTTTTTTTCCCAGTGCTGTAGCCTCCACGAGAGATCATGGCTGGCGGAGAGGGAGAAAAGAAAGGAGATGGTGACAAGAAGGTGGATATGACGTATCGTCTTGGATCGAGTGACGGTCCGGGAAATATCATTACCCCGATTCAATTACGTGGTGAGAACTACGATGAATGGGCGAGGGCAATTCGAATCTCGCTAAAGGCGAAGAGGAAATTTGGCTTTGTGGAAGGGACGATTCCGAAGCCAAAAACAGAGGAGAAACTTGAGGACTGGATAGCTGTGCATTCGATGTTGGTGTCATGGCTAACCAACACAATTGAGCCGTCTGTTCGGTCGACACTTGGAGAATATGATGATGCACAACTCCTGTGGAACAGTCTTAAAAACAGGTTTTGTGTAGTAAATGGCACTCGTATATGTCAGTTAAAAACATCTTTGGGGGAGTGCAAGCAAGGAAAAACCGAGACTGTGGCAATTTATTTTGGTCGTTTGTCAAAAATCTGGGACGAACTGACCACATATGTGAAGGTGCCGGTCTGTAAGTGTGGAAGTTGCACGTGTAGCATAGTCACGCAGGTAGAAAAGTTGAGAGCAGAGGACTATCTACATCACTTTCTTATCGGCCTCGATGGGGCGTATGCTTCAATCCGAACAAATCTGCTTGGACAAGAGCCATTGCCGACGCTTGATAGAGCGTATCAACAAGTGATTCAAGCAGAAAGACTGCGTGGAGGAGAGTTGTCCTCATCCAAGGAAGAACGTGATAGTATCATGGCCTTCGCAATTAAACCTGATACGCGTAAGTCTCGTTTTGTGGATACTACTGATAAGTTTTGCCATCATTGTAATAGAGAAGGCCACGACGAATCCTCTTGTTTTCAATTGCACGGATTTCCTGAATGGTGGGGGGACCGACCTCGCGGAGGACGGGGACCGGGTCGTGGTGGAGGACGGACAGGAAGAGGAGGTGGACGTGCGGGAGTTGGCCGTGGCAGAGGGTATGGTGCACCTGTCCGCGAAATAAAAATCGGCGGCCTGAACTTCGCTCCGCGCTGGAAAGTGTGAACTCGCAGGACCTGGCGGTGCTAATCGGCTGGTTCCCGGGTGTTTCTGCAACACAACTGCAGCAACTCCTTGATCTTTTGAACTTAGCCAAAACGAAAGATCGACTGTATGGTAAGAACAGTACTTTTAGTTGGATTATCGATACAGGAGCCTCAAACCATGTGACGTTTGACTTGTCTGTTTTGAGAAATATTTTTCCTTAATTTAGTCTTTGAAGATTAGGTAACAGATATTTTTGTGATCGGAGGATCGGAGGAGGCAGAGGATCTCGGCAATACTTTGTAATATATATACCTTGTTATTGTGAATGTGAAGGCAAGGCAAAAATTGGGGTTGAGAATTTGTCATGGTATGAGCCACTAGGGAAATTCTAGGGCAAACACAATTTTTTTCGATCTTGTAGCCTCCACGAGAGATCATGGGCGGAGAGGAGAAAGGAGATGGTGACAAGAAGGTGGATATGACGTATCGCCTTGGATCGAGTGACGGTCCGGAAATATCATTACCGATTCAATTACGTGGTGAGAACTACGATGAATGGGCGAGGCAATTCGAATCTCGCTAAAGGCGAAGAGGAAATTTGGCTTTGTGGAAGGGGCGATTCGAAGCCAAAAGCGAGAGGAAAACTTTGGATGACGTGCACCGATGTTGGTGTCATGGCTAACCAACACAATTGAGCCGTCTGTTCGGTCGACACTTGGAGAATATGATGATGCACAACTCGTGGAGCGATCTTAAAAGCGAGTTTTGTGTAGTAAATGGCACTCGTATATGTCGGTTAAAACATCTTTGGGGAGTGCAAGCAAGGAAAAGGCTGTGGCAATTTATTTTGGTCGTTTGTCAAAAATCTGGGACGAACTGACCACATATGTGAAGGTGCCGGTCTGTACGTGTGGAAGTTGCACGTGTAGCATAGTCACGCAGGTAGAAAAGTTGAGAGCAGAGGACTATCTACATCACTTTCTTATCGGCCTCGATGGGGCGTATGCTTCAATCCGAACAAATCTGCTTGGACAAGAGCCATTGCCGACGCTTGATAGAGCGTATCAACAAGTGATTCAAGCAGAAAGACTGCGTGGAGGAGAGTTGTCCTCATCCAAGGAAGAACGTGATAGTATCATGGCCTTCGCAGTTAAACCTGATACGCGTAAGTCTCGTTTTGTGGATATTACTGATAAGTTTTGCCATCATTGTAATAGAGAAGGCCACGACGAATCCTCTTGTTTTCAATTGCACGGATTTCCTGAATGGTGGGGGGACCGACCTCGCGGAGGACGGGACCGGGTCGTGGTGGAGGACGGACGGGGAAGAGGAGGTGGGCGTCGGGAGTTGGCCGTGGCAGAGGGTATGGTGCACCACCTCCTATAAATAAACGGCGGGGGCTGGAACTTGCGGGCAGCGGCGAGGAGGAACTCGCGAGGGCTGGCCAGTGCGACGAAGCTGCGAGATGCTGGTGTTGCAACACAAGCGCAGCAACTCCTTGATCTTTGAACTTAGCCAAAACAAAAGATCGATCGTATGGTAAGAACAGTACTTTTAGTTGGATTATCGATCTGAGGAGCCTCAAACCATGTGGCGTGTGACTTGCATTTTGAGAAATGTGAGAAAGGTATAAATACGCCCGGTGGATTGCCGGATGGCAACACGCGACGCAAACCAAGAAGGGAGTGCCGTGTTGCCAGGAGGATTGAAACTTGACAGTGTGCTTTATGTCCCACAATTAACATGCAATTTAATTTCTGTGACTCAATTAATCGATGACTCCAATTGCGATGTACTGTTCACTAAAAACATTTGTGTTATACAGGACCAACCGACGAGGAAGGTGATTGGAGCGGGTGAAAGATTGGATGGACTTTATTTTTTCCGTGGTGTTCCTCAAGTGAAGGTCTTGACAGTGGATGGTGATTCATCGTTCGAGTTATGGCATCAACGTATGGGGCATCCGTCGGAGAAAATATTGAAGCTGATTCCGACTGTGAGTCATGCTTGTAGGAAACATAATAAAGCTTGTGATGTGTGTCCGCGTGCAAAGCAACCTCGATCTAGTTTTCCCATTAGTACGAATAAAGCTGGTAGGATTTTTGAACTTGTTCATTTGGATTTGTGGGGGCCTTACAAGACTCGTTCTTCGTGTGGGGCTACCTATTTTTTGACAATAGTAGATGATTTTTCAAGAGGAGTTTGGGTATATTTACTATGCAATAAAATGGAAGTTGAATCTGTGTTTCTTAATTTTGTGGCTATGGTTGAACGACAATTTGAACAAGTGGTAAAACGTGTGCGAAGTGACAATGGGACCGAATTTAATTGTTTGCATGATTATTTTCAAAATAATGGAATTATTTTTGAGACTTCTTGTGTTGGGACTCCACAGCAAAATGGGAGAGTTGAGAGAAAACACCAACATATTTTAAATGTGGCTAGAGCGTTAAGATTTCAAGGGAACTTACCAATAAAATTTTGGGGAGAATGTGTGTTGGCAGCGTGTCACTTGATTAATAGAACACCCTCTACTTTACTTAAGACTAAATCGCCATATGAAATGTTGTTTGGGAAAGTGCCTTCTTATGATGCTGTTCGTGTATTTGGTTGCCTTTGCTATGCTCATAATCAACGACACAAGGGTGATAAATTCGCAAGTAGGAGCCGTAAGTGTGTCTTTGTTGGCTATCCATTTGGGAAGAAAGGTTGGAAACTCAGATGATTTAGAAACACATGAGTACTTTGTATCGAGGGATGTGAAGTTCTTTGAGAAAGAATTTCCTTTTGCGACAAACCAACCACAGAATGTGGTGACTCGTGTGCTGGCGAACAATGAGGATGGGGCATGGAGTGAGGATGAGGGTGCGGATGAGTGTGCTGTGTGCGTTGAAGGGGGGTTGGAGGCAGCGTCCATCCTCGAGGGGGGGTCGGGTGCTGCGACGCAGTCTGCGTAAAAGGCTCCACATGAGGATGTGTGTGATGAGGGGCTGGCAAATACCGTGGGGGAACAAGATGTGCAGGTTGATGGTGAGCTAGGGCGAGGAAAACGAGCCAAAACTCCTTCAACAAGGTATCGTGATTTTGTTACTCATACTATACGGAAAATAAGTCCATCTGATAATTCATCAGCTGCTTCATCTTTCTCCGGTACGCCCTATCCTATAACATATTCTGTGAATTGTGAACGTTTTTCTATGAGACATAGGAATTTTCTTGCAGCAGTGACAGTGGGACATGAGCCAAAACATTTTAAAGAAGCAATGAAAGACTCGGGATGGAGAGATGCGATGGGTAAGGAGATACGAGCCCTTGAAGACAATGAGACTTGGGTAATGGAGACACTTCCACCCGGAAAGAAAGCACTAAGGAGCCAGTGGATATATAAAATTAAGTATAAGTCTGATGGCGGCATAGAGCGACTCAAAGCAAGACTTGTGATCTGTGGCAATCATCAGGTGGAAGGAATTGATTATAACGAGACATTTGCTCCTGTAGCAAAAATGGTGACGGTTCGTGTTTTTCTTGCAATTGCTGCTGTTAAAAATTGGGATGTACATCAAATGGATGTGCATAATGCTTTCCTTCACGGTGATTTAAGTGAGGAGGTTTATATGAAGGTTCCTCCAGGTTTCAAGAACACACATCCTAACATGGTTTGCAGGTTGAAAAAGTCGTTGTATGGTCTGAAACAAGCTCCCCGATGTTGGTTTGCAAAACTGTCAACAGCCTTGAAGAATTATGGATTTGCGCAATCTCGTTCAGATTATTCATTGTTTGTGTTGTGCAAGGGAAGAACTCAGATCAACGTGTTAGTTTATGTTGATGACATGATTGTTGCAGGGAATGATAAGGTTGCATTGACAACTTTTAAAGATTACATTAGCCGGTGCTTTCATATGAAGGATTTAGGAGTTTTGAAATATTTCTTAGGGCTAGAGGTAGCCCGTAATCCAGAAGGAATTTTTCTTTGCCAAAGAAAATACGCTCTCGAGATAATTTCTGAAACCGGTTTGTTGGGAGCAAAGCCTGCGGCATTTCCTATGGAACAAAATCACAATTTGGCCCTTGCAGAGGGCGACTTCCTTGCGGATCCAGCGCCATATAGGCGACTTGTGGGGAGATTGATTTACTTGTCTGTAACGAGACCTGATCTTGCATATTCGGTTCATATTTTGTCCCAATTTATGCAACAACCTCGTCAGGATCATTGGGAGGCGGCTCTCAGGGTCGT
Organism: Asparagus setaceus; assembly: GCA_012295165.1. Taxonomy (NCBI): domain Eukaryota; kingdom Viridiplantae; phylum Streptophyta; class Magnoliopsida; order Asparagales; family Asparagaceae; genus Asparagus; species Asparagus setaceus. The sequence goes on along the minus strand of CM022708.1, from coordinate 35,790,638 downwards.
GAGATATTTGAAGAAAAGTCCGGGGCAAGGAATCTTGCTTCGCGCTGCTAGTGACCTAAGTCTAGAAGGGTGGTGTGACTCAGATTGGGCTAGTTGTCCACTTACGCGGCGTTCCTTGACAGGATGGTTCGTGTTACTTGGTTGTTCTCCTGTGTCGTGGAAGACCAAGAAGCAACAAACAGTGTCTAGATCGTCTGCGGAGGCTGAGTATAGATCAATGGCTGCCACAGTGTGTGAGTTAAAGTGGCTTAAACAACTTTTAGGTGACTTGGGTGTGCGACATCCGAAGGGTATGAAGCTGTATTGTGATAGTCAGTCGGCGTTGTACATCGCTCAAAATCCAGTCTTCCACGAAAGAACAAAGCATATAGAGGCTGACTGCCATTTTGTTCGAGATGCGGTGACTGAAGGAATGATTTCTCCGTCTTATGTTTCCACTAGTGTTCAATTGGCAGACATCTTTACAAAAGCGTTGGGGAAGGCGAAATTTGAATTTCTACTTCGCAAGTTGGGCGTTCGAGATCTACACGCTCCAACTTGAGGGGGGGTATTACGATATTATAGGGACTAAAATAGGGAATTGATTGTACATATCTTTTGAGAAATATTTTTCCTTAATTTAGTCTTTGAAGATTAGGTAACAGATATTTTTGTGATCAGGAGGATCTGGAGGAGGGCAGAGGATCTCGGCAATACTTTGTAATATATATACCTTGTTATTGTGAATGTGAAGGCAAGGCAAAAATTGGGGGTTGAGAATTTGTCAAATCCTGTTCCTAATCTATATCCTAAAAACTATGGTAATTAATTATAAGCAAGTTCTTAATCAAATAATTTAATACTTTAATGCAATAACTTAATAATTTTCTCACAAATTTATTCAAAACTCTCGTCGATCCAAAAATCCTACTTCAAATCGGCCGACAATTAAAAGTCAAAACTTAAAATCCTCATAGTAAGACCATGTTTTTTTTTCTTTTCTTTTTGGTGAGAATAGGGTGTGTTGTGACTCCCGGACTTTAGTCATAGGGGTGTGTGATTATTTCATTCCACTCTAATATTTATTTTCACACAGAGTTCTTTACAAAAGAGAACACGAATTATGTCCACAAGTTAGAGAAATAGAAAGCATGAGATCAGTGAATTAGGGATGTATAACCTTCTTTTTCCAAATTTCCATGAGGGTGAAGATTGGGCATTGCCGTCATTTACCACATACATAGATATAGGGAAGAACCAAAGCCAGTCATGCATATAAAAAACAGATGCAAAGATTTCTAAATTCTAACTCCAAAAAATAAAAATAAAAAAATCAATTGTACGTTTATCATACAAAAGCTATAAGCAAAACAAGCCCTTAGTTTATTGAAACTCAGCCAGAACTTAGTGGAGCTGTGATTGTCCTCTTCCTAAGCTGCATTCAGTGACTTCATATCCTCTGTTCTCTATGTCGCTCGACATCAACTGCCATAGGAAAAAAGTTAGCCGAAAGATCGGTTGAAATTCTTTTGGCTGCAACTCCGCTGGCCACACCTGACCATTCAGTAATGCCATTGATAACAGAATTGATAATAGATGTGTAGGAAATGTTGGTATGATAAAAAATGCAACAATTCCTCGATTTCCAAATGTTCTAACAAACTGATGAGAAAATAGTTCTCCATAGAAGGCCCTTGAACCTGATAGTTGTGGATTCTCCAAAATACTCAATAATTCATCAATAGACTCTGGCCAGTGAAAAGGAAGACAGATATTTGAAAAGTAGCTCCAAACCTGTCGTGCCATTGGACAAGAAAAGAAGAGGTGTCCTCTAGATTCAAGTTGCTCATCACAGAAGGGACATGAAAGATCTCCTTCCCATCCTTTCTTCACAAGGTTGTCTTTAGTATGAAGCTTGTTTTTGGATAACAACGATAGGAAGAATTTAACTTTGCTAGGAAGGAGGGAGTTCCACACAATTTTGAATAGGGGAGAGAGAACCCCTCTGGAATTTAAAAAGGTATAGAGAGATTTAAAAGAAAAGACCCCAATATTAGTAAGAGACCATGATGTACTTATGAATTGTACTTATTCTTATTTTATACTTAAAAAGATAAATCATAATCTTCTGTTAGTCAATCATTGACTATGCAAAAACAATGGTCGCTTCACTCTTAATTAGTAGTGGAGAGAACCAAAATCTTATTCTTATTATTAGAACAGCCCCATCCTTAATTTAATTCCCTGAGTTCTTTCCAATAGAGCATGCTCAAATCAGAAGCATATTTGTTTTCCCTCAAAAAAACCTTCCATTAGCCTCTTCTTTATTGATACACATACTAACCCTATTTGTAATATTCTATATTTCCTCCCGTACACAATGCTAGTGCATATAAAAAAGCACTACATATATCCTCAAGGATGATCCAAAACTTTGAGAGGTTCCAATAGATTCCAGTCTTAGATTCAATCCGGACTAAGTTTTTTTTTTTTAAAAACACTACATACAAATATTCAAACAAAATACAAAATAATATCACTGTTTTTTATTTTTTTATTTTTAGAAAAGAGTTTTTCTAACAGGTTCCCTCGTGAGTACTAATTAGGAGATTTTAGAGATCGAGAGAGGAGAGACAATGAGAGAAATTTGTGCAAATTAGGAGAGGCCCACTTGCTATTCCTTTTTCTGCATATTTCCCACTCCCTAACAATTATCTGTGGGCAGCCTTTAGAAAATTCAAAATTACTGTTTTTTAATTGAAAAGGGTAAATTACGCTAACCCCCAACAGCTTTGAGCATTTTGAAGTAAGCCTCCAATAACTTTCAAGATCGCGCTAATTCCCAATAACTTTTGCTAAATACCGCTCAATACCTCTCAAAATGCATTTTTGTGAAATTTTTTTCTAGGGGAGGGGGCTAAATTTTTTTCATGGAGATAATTTTGATGTGATAATGGCCTAATGCCGATAGTGGGGTTATTAACTTGAAATGTTTGGAGGGTTCTGTGAGAAGTCCACAAGTAAAAGAGGGCTACTTCTGTAAAATGCCAAACTCAAAAGGATTTATGTGAAATATACGTGGGAAAAATACTTCCATCCCCCTAAGAATTTACCACAATGTATTGCTGTCAGTTGACTGGTCAATGACTGAAAACCCCCTAAACTTTAAAATATTTTACATGGACACCTCATCTTAAGGAGAGGCCCACTTGCTATTCCTTTTTCTGCATATTTCCACTCCCTAACAATTATCTGTGGGCAGCCTTTAGAAAATTCAAAATTACTGTTTTTAATTGAAAAGGGTAAATTACGCTAACCCCAACAGCTTTGAGCATTTTGAAGTAAGCCTCAATAACTTTCAAGATCGCTAATTCCCAATAACTTTTGCTAAATACCGCTCAATACCTCTCAAAATGCATTTTTGTGAAATTTTTTTCTAGGGGAAGGGGCTAAATTTTTTTCATGGAGATAATTTTGATGTGATAATGGCCTAATGCCGATAGTGGGGTTATTAACTTGAAATGTTTGGAGGGTTCTGTGAGAAGTCCACAAGTAAAAGAGGGCTACTTCTGTAAAATGCCAAACTCAAAAGGATTTATGTGAAATATACGTGGGAAAAATACTTCCATCCCCCTAAGAATTTACCACAATGTATTGCTGTCAGTTGACTGGTCAATGACTGAAAACCCCCTAAACTTTAAAATATTTTACATGGACACCTCATCTTAAGGAGAGGCCCACTTGCTATTCCTTTTTCTGCATATTTCCCACTCCCTAACAATTATCTGTGGGCAGCCTTTAGAAAATTCAAAATTACTGTTTTTTAATTGAAAAGGGTAAATTACGCTAACCCCCAACAGCTTTGAGCATTTTGAAGTAAGCCTCCAATAACTTTCAAGATCGCGCTAATTCCCAATAACTTTTGCTAAATACCGCTCAATACCTCTCAAAATGCATTTTGTGAAATTTTTTCTAGGGGAAGGGGCTAAATTTTTTTCATGGAGATAATTTTGATGTGATAATGGCCTAATGCCGATAGTGGGGTTATTAACTTGAAATGTTTGGAGGGTTCTGTGAGAAGTCCACAAGTAAAAAGAGGGCTACTTCTGTAAAATGCCAAACTCAAAAGGATTTATGTGAAATATACGTGGGAAAAATACTTCCATCCCCCTAAGAATTTACCACAATGTATTGCTGTCAGTTGACTGGTCAATGACTGAAAACCCCCTAAACTTTAAAATATTTTACATGGACACCTCATCTTAAGGAGAGGCCCACTTGCTATTCCTTTTTCTGCATATTTCCCACTCCCTAACAATTATCTGTGGGCAGCCTTTAGAAAATTCAAAATTACTGTTTTTTAATTGAAAAGGGTAAATTACGCTAACCCCCAACAGCTTTGAGCATTTTGAAGTAAGCCTCCAATAACTTTCAAGATCGCGCTAATTCCCAATAACTTTTGCTAAATACCCCTCAATACCTCTCAAAATGCATTTTTGTGAAATTTTTTTCTAGGGGAGGGGGCTAAATTTTTTTCATGGAGATAATTTTGATGTGATAATGGCCTAATGCCGATAGTGGGGTTATTAACTTGAAATGTTTGGAGGGTTCTGTGAGAAGTCCACAAGTAAAAAGAGGGCTACTTCTGTAAAATGCCAAACTCAAAAGGATTTATGTGAAATATACGTGGGAAAAATACTTCCATCCCCCTAAGAATTTACCACAATGTATTGCTGTCAGTTGACTGGTCAATGACTGAAAACCCCCTAAACTTTAAAATATTTTACATGGACACCTCATCTTAAGGAGAGGCCCACTTGCTATTCCTTTTTCTGCATATTTCCCACTCCCTAACAATTATCTGTGGGCAGCCTTTAGAAAATTCAAAATTACTGTTTTTAATTGAAAAGGGTAAATTACGCTAACCCCAACAGCTTTGAGCATTTTGAAGTAAGCCTCAATAACTTTCAAGATCGCTAATTCCCAATAACTTTTGCTAAATACCCCTCAATACCTCTCAAAATGCATTTTTGTGAAATTTTTTTCTAGGGGAGGGGGCTAAATTTTTTTCATGGAGATAATTTTGATGTGATAATGGCCTAATGCCGATAGTGGGGTTATTAACTTGAAATGTTTGGAGGGTTCTGTGAGAAGTCCACAAGTAAAAAGAGGGCTACTTCTGTAAAATGCCAAACTCAAAAGGATTTATGTGAAATATACGTGGGAAAAATACTTCCATCCCCCTAAGAATTTACCACAATGTATTGCTGTCAGTTGACTGGTCAATGACTGAAAACCCCCTAAACTTTAAAATATTTTACATGGACACCTCATCTTAAGCTGAATTTCAACTCTATCATTCTTCCTTCAAATCCTCTCTCTCTTCGTTTGTCTAATCTTTTTGCTCTTCCGCCCTCAACAAACCCTCACTGGACACCCCCACCGCTGGGCCACCATCGCCTAATATCCCACAGGTTGTCGCCTCCGCGCCCCTCCATTGCCTCAAAAGTTTTAATTAACACAAAGCACGTAATGCCACGTGTCCAGTTAAAAGCACCGATTCTCCTGGTGTGGGACCCACTTAGTCCCCTTAACCGAAACAACAATAAGTGAACCGTTTGTAACGGCCAAAAACTTAGATACGCAAATATATACCAGGGTTAATTGAGAACAAAAACCCCTACTATCACCAAATTGCAAGTAGACCCAATGTGTTCTTGTTGTTGCGAATAGACCACTTTTAGTTTTACTAATTGCAAAGAGACCGCCTATAGTATTGGCCCAAATGTAAATACCCTTTGTTAATGATCATTTTTTACTCTTTTAAAAGTACAAAAAATTTAGCAGTTTGGTGTCTATCATCACTTATAAAATTGTAGGGGGTCTATCCGCCTTCTCAAATATTTTTAACGGTATTAAGAGTAAAAAATTCTCTCAAGGGTCTATTCATAACAAATAGAACTACAGAGGTCTATTAAGTAGCAATGGGTGCATTTGCAATTAGGTGATATAACAAGGATTTGTTTGCAATTAACACTGTATAATACATATAATATTTAATAAAATGTAAAACAAAAATTTAAAGCTATAAAATATTCAAAACAACTCAAAATACATTGAAAAGTTTAATGTAATAGTGATCATTCTCTGTAGGGGTAAAGTCTAAACATATTAAAATAAATAATTAACCTAATTGCAGTATAAAAAGAAATATCAAAAGAACAATTTTAAAATATAGTATTTTTAAATAGACCTAAAACTCTATTTAGAGTGTATATAGTGTATATACATACCCTCAAACCCTAAACAAAAACATATCACACCTCATTTCACCAAAAAAAACAAAAAAACAAAAAACAAAAAACAAAAACAAAAACAAAATGTCAGTGCGCATCAAAGTGCGAAAGGAGACGGTTTTGTTTGATTATGGGATTCGTGAGTTTGTTTGTAGTGAATGTGGTGGAATTCAAGGAGAAGCGCCTGATTCAACGAATTCTTTTGATGACGATATCCATGGCGCCACGGAGATCAAGGAGCTAGCCGACAGGTTGGTATTCTGTCTTTATTTTGTTATTTATAGTAAAAAACCCTTTTCAAGAAATTAAAGACTGCTACTTTATTTGGTTATTAGAGGAAAGTTTTCAATAAACCCTAAGAAATCATTTCTTTCTTTAGGTACCCAAAAGAAATCTCGGTTTTTTCAGATACCCAAAAAAACTGGGGAATAACGAAAAAGATTCAAAATTTAGAGTTAATATTGTCATTTTCAAAGTATCGATGGTTTATCTGAAAATGGGAGTAAGAAAAATTGACCCTGGTAAGAAAAACCCTATTTTTTCGACCCCCATGATTTCACTTCTGTTAAACATTGAGTTTTTTTGTTCGATTTTTACATGTTTTTATGAGAAATTGGGTGAAAATGATAAATGATTGAAAATTTAGGGCTAATGTCGGTATTGATGATGGGTTTTTTGAAAATGGTGGAAAATTTATCCTTTTTGTTCTGCTTAGTTCTATTGTTCATTCTTGCTCGTAGAAAAACCCTATTCTTTTCCGACCCCATGTTTTTTGTGTTAAATTTTGACTTTTTTCTTTTCGATTTACTTGTTTTGCCTGAGGAATTGCGAAAAACGACGAAAGATTCAAACTTTAGGATTAAAATTGTTAGTTTCAAAGTATAAAGTATTGATGATGGGTTATTTGAAAATGGGTGAAAGAAATTTAACCCTTTTGCTTTAATTAGTCCTCATGTTCGTTCTTGCTCGTAGAAAAACCCTATTTTTTCCGATCCCATGATTTCTCTGTTAACTTTTGAGTTTTTTTCTAGATTTACATGTTTTGTCTAGATTAAAATTGTTAGTTTCAAAGTATTGATGTTGTTAGTTTCAAAGTATTGATGTTGTTAGTTTCAAAGTATTGATGTTGTTAGTTTCAAAGTATAAAGTATTGATGATGGGTTATTTGAAAATGGGTGAAAGAAATTTAACCCTTTTGCTTTAATTAGTCCTCATGTTCGTTCTTGCTCGTAGAAAAACCCTATTTTTTCCGATCCCATGATTTCTCTGTTAACTTTTGAGTTTTTTTTTCTAGATTTACATGTTTTTGTCTAGATTAAAATTGTTAGTTTCAAAGTATTGATGTTGTTAGTTTCAAAGTACTGATGATGGGTATCTGAAAATGGGTGTAAATTTTTTAGCCCTTTTTCTCTAGAAAACCGATTTACTTAGTTTTCATGTTCGTTCTAGCTCTGAAAAACCCTATTCTTTCCAATCCCATGATTTCTCAATTAAATTTAGTGTTTTTTCCCGTCGATTACATGTTTTAGTCTGAGAAACCTTGCAAGTTGCAATTGAGATTCTGGTTATATACGCTTGTATACTTTGAATGGAAGCCCATTAACCATCAAAATCTTGTATACATTTAACGAAACTTGATTGTGAACCAAACATCGAAGGCCGAGATCATGAGGTTGTAATGGGAGGGTAGATTTGAAATTTAAGTTTAAAGCGAGGATTAGGTGTAGGATATTTTAGAGTCCATGGGATTTTCAGCCATTAACCAGTCAACTGGGGCAACACATTATTGTAAATTCTTAAGGGGCTGGAAGCATTTTTCCGAATTTATCTTTAACTTTATCATGCAATACCACATAATACAATTATATCCCCGCAGCATGTAATGTCACGTGTCCAGTTAAAAGCACTTATTCTCCTAGCGCGAGACCCACTTAGTCCCCTTAACCAAAACAACAATAAGTGAATCGTTTCTAACGGCCAAAAACTTAGATACGCAAATATATACCAGTGTTAATTGAGAACAAAAACCCCTACTATCACCAAATTGCAAGTAGACCCAATGTGTTCTTGTTGTTGCGAATAGACCACTTTTAGTTTTACTAATTGCAAAGAGACCGCCTATAGTATTGGCCCAAATGTAAATACCTTTTGTTAATGATCATTTTTTACTCTTTTAAAAGTACAAAAAATTTAGCAGTTTGGTGTCTATCATCACTTATAAAATTGTAGGGGGTCTATCCGCCTTCTCAAATATTTTTAACGGTATTAAGAGTAAAAAAATTCTCTCAAGGGGTCTATTCATAACAAATAGAACTACAGAGGTCTATTTGTAGCATTGGGTCTGTTTGCAATTAGGTGACATAACAAGGGGTGCATTTGCAATTAACACTATATAATACATATAACATTTAATAAAATGTAAAACAAAAATTTAAAGCTATAAAATATTCAAAACAACTCAAAATACATTGAAAAGTTTAATGTAATAGTGATCATTCTCCGTAGGGGTAAAGTCTAAACATATTAAAATAAATAATTAACCTAATTACAGTGTAAAAAGAAATATTAAAAGAACAATTTTAAAATATAATATTTTTAAATAGACCTAAAATTCCATTTAGAGTGTATCTAGTGTATATACATACCCTCAAACCCTAAACAAAAACATATCACACCTCATTTCAACAAAAAAAACAAAAACAAAAAAAATCCAAAAAACAAAATGTGTCGCCTCTGCATCAGTGCGAGCAAGAGACGGTTTTGTTTGATTATGGGATTCGTGAGTTCATCTGTAGCGAATGCGGTGGAATTCAAGGAGAAGCGTCTAATTCAACGAATTCTTTTGATGCCAATATCCATGGCGCCACGGAGATCAAGGAGCTACCCGACATGTTGGTGTTCTGTCTTTATTTTGTTATTTATAGTAAAAAATTCTTTTCAAGAAAAGATTGCTACTTTATTTGGTTATTAGAGGAAAGTTTTCAATAAACCATAAGAAATCATTTCTTTCTTTAGGTACCCAAAAGAAATATAGGCTTTTTCAGATACCCAAAAAAATTGGGGAATAACGAAAAAGATTCAAAATTTTGAGTTAATATTGTCATTTTCAAAGTATCGATGGTTTATTTGAAAATGGGAGTAAGAAAAATTGATCCCCGGTAGGAAAAACCCTATTTTTTCGGCCCCCATGATTTCACTTCGGTTAAACTTTGAGTTTTCTGGTTCGATTTTTATATGTTTTTATGAGAAACTGGGTGAAAACGATAAATGATTGAAATTTTAGGGTTAATGTCGGTATTGATGATGGGTTTTTTTGAAAATGGTGGAAAATTTTAACCATTTTGTTCTGCTTAGTTCTAGTGTTCGTTCTTGCTCGTAGAAAAACCCTATTCTTTCCAACCCCATGATTTCTTAGTTAAATTTAGTGTTTTTCCCTCGATTACATGTTTTACTCGAGAAACTAGGGGAAAATGACGACGAAGATTCAAAATTTAGGATTAAAATTGTTAGTTTCAAAGTATTAAGTCTTGATGATGGGTTATTTGAAAATGGATGAAAGAAATTTAATCCTTTTCCTTTAATTAGTTCTCATGTTCGTTCTTGCTCGTAGAAAAACCCTATTTTTCCCGATCCCATGATTTCTCTGTTAACTTTTGAGTTTTTTTCTAGATTTACATGTTTTTGTCTAGGTTAAAATTGTTAGTTTCAAAGTATTAATGTTGTTAGTTTCAAAGTCTTGATGATGGGTATCTAAAATGGGTGCAAAGTTTTAGCCCTTTTGCTCTAGAAAACCGATTTACTTAGTTTTCATGTTCGTTCTAGCTCTAGAAAACCCTATTCTTTCCAACCCCATGATTTCTTAGTTAAATTTAGTGTTTTTCCCTCGATTACATGTTTTACTCGAGAAACTAGGGGAAAATGACGACGAAGATTCAAAATTTAGGATTAAAATTGTTAGTTTCAAAGTATTAAGTCTTGATGATGGGTTATTTGAAAATGGATGAAAGAAATTTAATCCTTTTCCTTTAATTAGTTCTCATGTTCGTTCTTGCTCATAGAAAAACCCTATTTTTCCCGATCCCATGATTTCTCTGTTAACTTTTGAGTTTTTTTCTAGATTTACATGTTTTTGTCTAGGTTAAAATTGTTAGTTTCAAAGTATTAATGTTGTTAGTTTCAAAGTATTGATGATGGGTATCTAAAATGGGTGCAAAGTTTTAGCCCTTTTGCTCTAGAAAACCGATTTACTTAGTTTTCATGTTCGTTCTAGCTCTAGAAAAACCCTATTCTTTCCAACCCCATGATTTCTTAGTTAAATTTAGTGTTTTTCCCTCGATTACATGTTTTACTCGAGAAACTAGGGGAAAATGACGACGAAAGATTCAAAATTTAGGATTAAAATTGTTAGTTTCAAAGTATTGATGATGGGTTATTTGAAAATGGATGAAAGAAATTTAATCCTTTTCCTTTAATTAGTTCTCATGTTTGTTCTTTATCATAGAAAAACCTATTCTTTTTTTCCCATGATTTCTCTGTTAACTTTTGAGTTTTTTTCTAGATTTACATGTTTTTGTCTAGGTTAAAATTGTTAGTTTCAAAGTATTGATGTTGTTAGTTTCAAAGTCTTGATGATGGGTATCTAAAATGGGTGCAAAGTTTTAGCCCTTTTGCTCTAGAAAACCGATTTACTTAGTTTTCATGTTCGTTCTAGCTCTAGAAAAACCCTATTCTTTCCAACCCCATGATTTCTTAGTTAAATTTAGTGTTTTTCCCTCGATTACATGTTTTACTCGAGAAACTAGGGGAAAATGACGACGAAAGATTCAAAATTTAGGGTTAAAATTGTTGGTTTCAAAGAATTGATGATGAGTTATCTAAGTGGAAAGAAATTGGTCGGTTTGCTTCTAAAAATTTTATTCTTTCCGCTCCCATAAGTTTAAAGTTTTTTCCGATATACATGTTTTGTTTCAGAAGTGGTTTCAAAATTTGTTCTTGAAGAAAAATTTTATTTCTTTTCAATTGTTTTGGCCCTAATTATTATTTTTTATTTCTTTGTTTAAATGATTGATCTTTTTGTAGGATGGGACCGGTTCCTTATCTTAAGGAAAGGCGATTTATCTTGCTATGAAAATGCAAGAGTTTAGGATGATAAATCATGATAGAGAAGTATTTGCTGATGCAAGAGTTTGGTGTTCTGTCTTTATTTTGTTATTTATAGTAAAAACATTTCTCAAGAAAAGACTGCTACTTTATTTGGTTATTAGAGGGAAGTTTTCAAGAAAAGACTGCTACTTTTTCATGTTTTATGAGAAACTGGGTGAAAACGATAAATGATTGAAATTTTAGGGTTAATGTCGGTATTGATGATGGTTTTGTGAAAATGATGGAAAAATTTGACACTTTTGTTCTACTTAGTTCTCATGTTCGTTCTTGCTCGTAGAAAAACCCTATTCTTTCCAACCCCATGATTTCTTAGTTAAATTTAGTGTTTTTCCCTCGATTACATGTTTTACTCGAGAAACTAGGGGAAAATGACGACGAAAGATTCAAAATTTAGGATTAAAATTGTTAGTTTCAAAGTATTAAGTCTTGATGATGGGTTATTTGAAAATGGATGAAAGAAATTTAATCCTTTTCCTTTAATTAGTTCTCATGTTCGTTCTTGCTCGTAGAAAAACCCTATTTTTCCCGATCCCATGATTTCTCTGTTAACTTTTGAGTTTTTTTCTAGATTTACATGTTTTTGTCTAGGTTAAAATTGTTAGTTTCAAAGTATTAATGTTGTTAGTTTCAAAGTCTTGATGATGGGTATCTAAAATGGGTGCAAAGTTTTAGCCCTTTTGCTCTAGAAAACCGATTTACTTAGTTTTCATGTTAGTTCTAGCTCTAGAAAAACCCTATTCTTTCCAACCCCATGATTTCTTAGTTAAATTTAGTGTTTTTCCCTCGATTACATGTTTTACTCGAGAAACTAGGGGAAAATGACGACGAAAGATTCAAAATTTAGGGTTAAAATTGTTGGTTTCAAAGAATTGATGATGAGTTATCTAAGTGGAAAGAAATTGGTCAGTTTGCTTCTAAAAATTTTATTCTTTCCGCTCCCATAAGTTTAAAGTTTTTTCCGATATACATGTTTTGTTTCAGAAGTGGTTTCAAAATTTGTTCTTGAAGAAAAATTTTATTTCTTTTCAATTGTTTTGGCCCTAATTATTATTTTTTATTTCTTTGTTTAAATGATTGATCTTTTTGTAGGATGGGACCGGTTCCTTATCTTAAGGAAAGGGCGATTTATCTTGCTATGAAAATGCAAGAGTTTAGGATGATAAATCATGATAGAGAAGTATTTGCTGATGCAAGAGTTTGGTGTTCTGTCTTTATTTTGTTATTTATAGTAAAAACATTTCTCAAGAAAAGACTGCTACTTTATTTGGTTATTAGAGGGAAGTTTTCAAGAAAAGACTGCTACTTTTTCATGTTTTATGAGAAACTGGGTGAAAACGATAAAAGATTGAAAATTTAGAGTTAATGTCGGTATTGATGATGGTTTTGTGAAAATGATGGAAAAATTTGACACTTTTGTTCTACTTAGTTCTCATGTTCATTCTTGCTCATAGGAAAACTCTATTTTTCACCCCATGATTTTTACATTAAATTTTGAGTTTTTCTTTTCAATTTACATGTTTTTGTCTAAGGAACTACTGAAAAACGACGTAAGATTCAAAATTTAGGATTAAAATTATTAGTTTCAAAGTATAAAGTATTGATGATGGGTTATTTGAAAATGGGTGAAAGAAATTTAACCATTTTGCTTTAATTAGTTCTCATGTTTGTTCTTTATCATAGAAAAACCTATTCTTTTTTTCCCATGATTTCTCTGTTAACTTTTGAGTTTTTACCCCAATTTACATGTTTTTGTCTAGGTTAAAATTGTTAGTTTCAAAGTATTAATGTTGTTAGTTTCAAAGTATTGATGATGGGTATCTAAAAATGGGTGCAAAGTTTTAGCCCTTTTGCTCTAGAAAACCGATTTACTTAGTTTTCATGTTCGTTCTAGCTCTAGAAAAACCCTATTCTTTCCAACCCCATGATTTCTTAGTTAAATTTAGTGTTTTTCCCTCGATTACATGTTTTACTCGAGAAACTAGGGAAAACAACGTGAAAGATTCAAAATTTAGGGTTAAAATTGTTGGTTTTCAAAGAATTGATGATGAGTTATCTAAGTGGAAAGAAATTGGTCGGTTTGCTTCTAAAAATTTTATTCTTTCCGCTCCCATAAGTTTAAAGTTTTTTCTGATATACATGTTTTGTTTCAGAAGTGGTTTCAAAATTTGTTCTTGAAGAAAAATTTTATTTCTTTTCAATTGTTTTGGCCCTAATTATTATTTTTTATTTCTTTGTTTAAATGATTGATCTTTTTGTAGGATGGGACCGGTTCCTTATCTTAAGGAAAGGCGATTTATCTTGCTATGAAAATGCAAGAGTTTAGGATGATAAATCATGATAGAGAAGTATTTGCTGATGCAAGAGTTTGGTGTTGTCTTTATTTTGTTATTTATAGTAAAAACATTTCTCAAGAAAAGACTGCTACTTTATTTGGTTATTAGAGGGAAGTTTTCAAGAAAAGACTGCTACTTTTTCATGTTTTATGAGAAACTGGGTGAAAACGATAAAAGATTGAAAATTTAGAGTTAATGTCGGTATTGATGATGGTTTTGTGAAAATGATGGAAAAATTTGACACTTTTGTTCTACTTAGTTCTCATGTTCATTCTTGCTCATAGGAAAACTCTATTTTTCACCCCATGATTTTTACATTAAATTTTGAGTTTTTCTTTTCAATTTACATGTTTTTGTCTAAGGAACTACTGACGTGAAAGATTCAAAATTTAGGATTAAAATTATTAGTTTCAAAGTATAAAGTATTGATGATGGGTTATTTGAAAATGGGTGAAAGAAATTTAACCATTTTGCTTTAATTAGTTCTCATGTTTGTTCTTTATCATAGAAAAACCTATTCTTTTTATCCCATGATTTCTCTGTTAACTTTTGAGTTTTTACCCGATTTACATGTTTTTGTCTAGGTTAAAATTGTTAGTTTCAAAGTATTGATGTTGTTAGTTTCAAAGTATTGATGATGGGTATCTGAAAATAGGTGCAATTTTTTAGCACTTTTCCTCTAGAAAACCGATTTACTTAGTTGTCATGTTCGTTCTAGCTCTAGAAAAACCCTATTCTTTCCAACCCCATGATTTCTCTGTTAAATTTAGTATTTTTTCCCCTTGATCACATGTTTTAATCTGAAAACTAGGGGAAAACAACGGCGAAAGATTCAAAATTTAGGGTTAAAATTGTTGGTTTTCAAAGATTTGATGATGTGTTATCTGAGTGGAAAGAAATTGGCCATTTTGCTTCTAAAAACCTTATTCTTTCTTCTCCCATAAGTTTAGAGTTTTTTCCGATATACATGTTTTAGTTTTAGAAGGGGTTTCAAAATTTGTTCTTGAAGAAAAATTTAGATTCTTTTTTTTTCAATTGTTTTCGCCCTAATTATTTTTTTTTAATTTCTTTGTTTAAATGATTGATCTGTTTGCAGGATAGGACTGGTTCCTTATTTTAAGGAAAGGGCTATCTTGTTATGAAAATGCAAGAGTTTGGGATGATAAATCATGAGAGAGAAGAATTTGCTGCTGGAGAAGCATTAGTTGTTGCGACCTTGTATATCGTATACATTGAGGATCGTAAATCGAGAACATTGCATGAGCTTTCTTTAGGTACCCAAAAGAAATCTGGGTTTTTTTAGATACCCAAAAAAACTGGGGAATAACCAAAAAGATTCAAAATTTGGAGTTAATATTGTCATTTTCAAAGTATCGATGGGTTATCTAAAAATGGGTGTAAGAAAAATTGACCCGCTGGTAGGAAAAACTTTATTTTTTTGGCCCTCATGATTTCACTTCTGTTAAAATTTGAGTTTTTTGTTCGATTTTACATGTTTTTATGAGAAACTGGGTGAAAACGATAAAATATTAAAAATTTAGGGTTAATGTTAGTATTGATGATAGGTTTTGTGAAAATGGTGGAAAAATTTGACCCTTTTGTTCTACGTAGTTCTCATGTTCGTTCTTTCTCGTAGGAAAACCCTATTCTTTCCGACCCCGTGATTTTTCTGTTAAATTTGAGTGTTTTCTTTTCAATTTACATGTTTTTATCTGAGGAATTGTGAAATACGACGAATGATTCAAAATTTAGGATTAAAATTATTAGTTTCAAAGTATAAAATATTAATGATGGGTTATTTGAAAATGGGTGAAAGAAATTTAACCCTTTTGCTTTAATTAGTTCTCATGTTTATTTTTTATCGTAGAAAAACCCTATTCTTTCCGATCCCATGATTTCTCTCTTAAATTTTTAGTGTTTTTTTCCCGATTTACATGTTTTTGTCTGGGTTAAAATTGTTAGTTTCAAAGTATTGATGTTGTTAGTTTCAAAGTATTGATGCTGGATATCTGAAAATGGGTGCAATTTTTTTTGACCATTTTGCCCTAGAAAACTGATTTGCTTAGTTCTCATGTTTGTTCTAGCTCTAGAAAAACCCTATTCTTTCCAACCCCATGATTTCTCTGTTAAATTTAGTGTTTTTTTCCCTCAATTAAATGTTTTAGTCTTGGAAACTGGGGGAAAGTGATGAAGAAAGATTTAGAATTTAGGGTTAAAATTGTTGGTTTCAAAGAATTGATCATGGATTATCTGAGTGGAAAGAATTTAGGGTGCAATTGATGATGGGCGGTTGCAATTTCATCTTTTATGTAAGCAAAAAAGATGAAAAAGAAGAAGAAGAAGAAGAAAAAGAGTACACGTTTGGTACTTTACTGAAAAGATTGCAACCAAGTAAGAGATTGAGTTGTGTCTAAGCTTGAGCTTAATGTTGAGCTAAGTTTCCTTATTGGATTCTATAGCACTACGCTAATCTACCCAAACAGAGATGAAACGTATCATAGTCAGAAATAGTGAGGACAGAAACTCGTGTGAAGGTAAAATCAGGGAACTTCCGTGGTAGTACATTCTTACATTCAAATTGGATCACATACAGCATGACAACATGACTGAAAGTACCAAGAACGAAGAGCACAAGTATAGTCACAACGTATAGAGTACTCGCTATATATTCTTTTACAGTGCTTGGATAAATTTGAATGTTGATAGAAATCATGCATAGCTGGCATACATTTCCATGCTATACGTGCATACGTATTTCCCTGATATGCAGGTCCTACTCATATACATAGGTGATTAGCTGAAAGATAAGAAGATATGCGACGTTCACAAGTAGTCCTACCTCATATCATTATCACAACCTCAATAAGTATTTAATATCGTCAAATACAAGATACATGAGAACTCTAATGAAAGAAGAAGCTTCAATAAATAAATCCAAACAAGAAAATACCAGCTAATCGATAAATTGCACTGGTACAAAACGAGGAATTCTAGATGGAAAAATCTGTCTAGATTGGTCAAATTTCCGTCTAAATTGACCATCGTAGACGGAACTCCGTCTAGGATGTTGGTCTAGTAAGTTTCCGTCTAAAATGGTTCATTCTAGACGGAATCGTATCCTAGACGGAATTGTACTACAAGTGTCAAATACTAGACGTCGTAGTTTGGTGACGGAGGTTAGGGCTGAACCAAACAGGCTGGGGCGAAACAACGAATGAGCACGGAAGTACCAGAACACCTTAAACTATAGAGTGGGAATAGAGTGTGGCTTTTGAAATCCTAGTCCTAGTAATAATCCTATACAACCAGTAACACCTTAAATTCAAATTCAAATCCTAGTCCTAAAACAATAGCATGTTAAATTCAAACCCAAATCCTAGTCCTAAACCAGTAACACCTTAAATTCAAGTCTGAATCCTAGTCCTAAACCAATAATACATTAAACTTAAATCCAAATTCTAGTCCGAAACGAATAACATTCTAAATCAAAATTCAAGAAAAATCCGAGTCTGAATCAACAATCCGTAACCAATAACCTCCCTTAGCATTGTGGATTAGCTTTTCTATTCCAACCAGCCGAAAAAAAGTGGGAGGAGCTTCGTGAGTATTAAGAGTTAAATATATATATAAGTATTGAGTGATATTTTTCGTGCATTAGTTACATCTAGGAAATGATAAGAATAAATATAAAAGATTCATATCAAATGTATAAATGAAGATCATAACTAATATATCCGTACTTGTATTCTCTACTGGATGACTAGGAGAAAAAAAATCACCTATTATTAGACACATTCAGTTAAATACGATGAAAGTTATCCAGATGCAACTAAAAGATGCACATGATTACTAACAACATGGACGTCAACGGTAATGTACAATGCTAATAAACGTAGATAGTATTTGAAGAAGGTAAAAGGTAAAATACTGAGTTTAGGAAGCTATGTACATAAACAACCCCATCTTGATATTCCATATATAAGCTAGAATGGACAATCAGCTGAATTGCTTTGTAGTCCATTCACAAGCTTTACCCAATAGAAGAAGCAGAGAAAAAAACTGAAATATGTGCCATATTCTGCTAATAAGAGAATCAGCCAAATAACGAGCACCACCAAAATATATACACAAAGAGTAGACGATCATGCCTCAACTGAAAAAGCTTCAAATATTTCTTATAAAATTTATTAACAAGAATGTAACCAAAACAAATAGAATTCCGGCCGTTATCTCTAAAATTATTCAACTAACACCAAAAACTCAAAGACACCTAAATAGCTAAAATATGATGGCGAACAAAATTAGTACCACCTTATTTCAACCGAAAAATAGTACCATCTTGCTCGCAGATTTATTGGGCCATAGTAGTAGGCATGAATCTTATGCGTAGTAAAGCCACCACAAAACCGAACAAGCTTACAAGACTCCGACTCAAAAAAACCGCATGAAGAGAGCTCGAAACAATTGGACGACTACCAACTTAGAAGCACTTCCTGTGAACAATTGAAGGGCCAGACTCATCGTACTCTCCCTTAGCGATCCACATCTGCCAATCCAGAACAATTAAAATTGGGTGACTGCGATTATAGGACATTTTTAATATAGTTGGACAACTGAAGATTGTTACAAAACTAAGTCAGATTCATGGTTAAAAATGGCTACCTTGATTTATGTTCAGAAGCTTTGGGTTTACATAATTACATTACATATGTCATATAAGGTCTGCTTGATGAACCAATTCCTGAATTATAACTAGTAATACCGGCAGGTGATGACGAAAACTCAAATTTGAATTGCTTCTTGGGTGAGCTCAGATGTATGGATTTCATTATTACACATCTGATAATTGATTGTTTCATTTCATTGACTTTGTCCATTTTCTCAGTAATTTTCTCTAATGAAGGTATAGCAACAAATTTCATATATGGGTTTCATCAAAATCTTCAGAATTGAATTTTAGTTCAAGTGGTAATTATTCAGCGCTTGTTTGTTCCTTATTAAATGTCATAACTTTCAACTTAAACAAATTCAAGTTTTAAAGATGTAATTCTAGGCTTGAGTGAAATATACACGAAAATTTTCTTAATTTTGATTAAACAAGATAACATGGGACAAAATAAAGGTTTAAAGAAAATGCCAATCGTAAGCAAAGAGCTTACCTGCTGGAAGGTGCTGAGCGAGGCTAGGATGGAACCTCCAATCCAGACACTGTACTTTCTTTCAGGAGGAGCAACAACCTTAATCTTCATGCTGCTAGGTGCAAGGGCTGTTATTTCCTTGCTCATACGATCAGCGATACCAGGGAACATGGTAGTTCCTCCACTGAGAACAATGTTTCCATATAGATCCTTCCTAATATCAACATCGCACTTCATGATAGAGTTATATGTGGTCTCATGAATTCCTGCAGCTTCCATTCCGACCAAAGCTGGCTGGAAGAGGACCTCCGGGCATCTGAATCTTTCTGCCCCGATAGTGATAACCTGCCCATCAGGAAGCTCATAGCTCTTCTCTACAGAAGAGCTGCTCTTGGCGGTCTCAAGCTCCTGCTCATAGTCGAGGGCAATATATGCAAGCTTCTCCTTAATGTCTCTCACAATTTCCCGCTCTGCAGTTGTAGTGAAGGAGTAACCTCGCTCAGTGAGGATCTTCATCAGGGCATCGGTCAGATCACGACCAGCGAGATCCAGACGAAGAATTGCGTGTGGGAGAGCATATCCTTCGTAGATTGGGACAGTGTGGCTGACACCATCACCAGAATCCAGCACAATACCTATCCAAAGAAGAGTATCAACGACATCAATTAATGGTGGCAGATAATGTAGTTATATGCATTGCATTAAGAACATAGATATATACTTACCAGTTGTTCGACCACTAGCATACAGAGAAAGAACTGCCTGGATTGCAACATACATTGCAGGACAATTGAAGGTCTCAAACATGATCTGGGTCATCTTCTCTCTGTTAGCCTTCGGGTTGAGAGGAGCTTCAGTTAGAAGCACCGGGTGTTCCTCAGGGGCAACACGGAGCTCATTGTAGAAGGTGTGATGCCAAATCTTCTCCATGTCGTCCCAATTGTTAACAATACCGTGTTCAATGGGATACTTTAAGGTGAGGATACCTCTTTTAGACTGGGCTTCATCACCCACGTAAGCATCCTTTTGTCCCATACCAACCATGACCCCAGTGTGGCGAGGTCGACCTACAATGCTAGGAAACACAGCTCTGGGTGCATCATCACCAGCAAATCCAGCCTGGTAGGATACCAAAAGAGGCAAATATATAATTATACAATGAGGCAACAGGAAAAAAGGATAGGCAGCTAATGGGTTGTGATGCCGAACCTTAACCATTCCGGTACCATTGTCACAAACGAGAGGCTGGATATCCTCACCGTCAGCCATTTCTTATAGTCTGAAACAGAAGAAAAAGGTCATATTTGTGCACCCATATGTTTCAATTAATGACATTATTCATAATATTTTTTCACGAAAAAATTATCCATCATTATAGATTAGGTCATGAAATAATAAGGAAATGGCTCGCTATGACGAAAAAACAAAGAAAGATTTGTTATGGAAGCTATTGCTCTGAATATTGTTTAATGGAAATCAATGATATTCTGCTTAAAGTTTTTCATGCCTACCAAACAATCGTACAAGCTGATTACATCTGCAAGCAAATGTGATGCTCTATGCTTCAGTGCAGCATGTTCTCTATGAAATCAGAGTTTCTAAAACAGTCTCAAATGCATATTTCTAACTAAAGTAAAACATGAAATGGACTGTAACAACAATAACAATGATAATAATGATAATGATAATGATAGCAATGACAGTATCCAATTGTTATGAAAAGCAAATTTTTAACAGAAGCAACGGATGGTCCGAACCTGATCATCCCATTCCAACCAGATAGGCGAGGAATCAGGCTAATGATGCTACCAAATGTCTAATCTTTTTTAATGAAAACCAAATGTTACGTTAAACACTAAACATGACTTCAAATTACAACACTTTTCTAAAGAAGGATGCGAAAAGGTGTAAATTAACAGAATATACTTTCATTTGGGAACAATTTCATGAATCTTTGTTTGAACACACCCATAAAAATTTCAGCAGACAGCTTGTGATTTATCTGATTACGTCTCAAGATCTAACCTCTAATTATCTCTTAGCATTCTCACATCCAAGAGGCCATAAGATTTAGACCATCAAACCAAAAATAAAATAAAAAATAAAAAAATTCCTTCAACTTTTAAGAGAAAAGGACACGATCTATATGCCAAAATGCATTGATCTCGTAATTAAACGGCAAATGTGGATCTTAGCATTAAACACTCTCAATCTGTCCATTGCTCTGCAAATTCTCTAGAATCAATAGAACTCGTAGGCCTCTGAGCTCAGAGAAAACCTGAAGCAAGAGATCCCAGGATCCTACCAACTTCGATCCAAAGAATCATTAGATCCTTTAGAATCCACGAATCTCGCATCAAAAAGAATCACCAAAACCTAAAATGAGCCATAAATTACAACGGAAATAAGCAGAACACGATCTATATGAGGAAAAAACATGCATTGATATCGTAATCCTTCAGAATCGACGAATCTCCCGTAAAAAAATCATCAAAAGCTAGAATTCCATCAATTTTCGAAAAGAAATTCAAGAAATTACACGGATCAAAGCAAAATGAGCGAATAATATCAGATCCAAGGTCCAATGCTGGAACAAATTAAGAAAAGACTGACCTCGTGGAATCGAAAAAGCGCGAGTTCTTGATTTTGATGGTTCTCCGCTGAGAGAGAGAGAGAGATTGGGGAAAATGAGGAGAGGATGTTATATATAGATGAAATTTTGGCACGCGCAATTTTATCACCCAGATCCGATAATTTGGGTATCTCTCGCTCGGTCATAGGATTCAGATCCGGAACCCAATAGCTGTGATGTAACGAGCTAGGGTAAATTTGACAAACCTCCCTAGAAGTTTAGGCTAGTTTGAGATAACACCCCCGAACTTTTACTACTTGGCTAAATATCATAAAACCCCCCTTAACTTTGGATGATTATCATAAAACCCCCCTTAACTTTGAAAATAGTAGAAAACCCCCTTTAAGTTTAGGGGTTATCAGCAAACCCCCTTTAACTTTGAGATTTTATCAGAAAACCCCCCTAAATTAGGGGGGTTTTCTGATAAAATCTCAAAATTAAAGGGGGTTTTCTGATAAAATTTAAAAGTTAAAGGGGGGTTTTGTGATAATCCCAATACTTGAGGGGGGTTTTCTTATATTTTGAAAGTTAAGGGGAGTTTTCTGATAATTGTCCAAAGTTAAGAGGGTTTTTTTGATATTTAGTCTTATAAGAATATGATCCATTTACATGGCTCAAAGAGTTTGCAATAAAAGTGGTGTCGTTATTGTTGTTGTTTAGTGACTTTTTAGAAGGCCCAATTGCGCATAAATGCCCTATAGTTTCCCTTGCTTTGCACTTATATATCCACACTTGTTTTTGGTAGCATACCCTAAAGTTTTTAAAACTTGCACTTATATATCCTCATTTGTTTTGGTAGCAATTATTTACCTTAAAGTTTAAAAAAAACGTGCAATTTATCTATATACTAAAGCTATTGGGCTTATCACTATTCCTAAGCTACATTGCGCCCAATAGCTTAGTATTATCATTATTTATCTACTATTACTATTTATCTATATATTAAAGTTAAAAGGAAGTTCCTCTTTAGATTAGCAAGGTATTGTATTTATTTTTATACCCACCTCTGAAAAAAGCTCTTTTGCCTATCAACCCAAGGTTTTACTCCCATTTATTTTGAAACCCACTCACTTCTAAATCAACATTTAGGCAAGAGTATTTCACTCAAAGTTTTACTCCATTTGTTGTGGTACCCACCTAGTCTATAAAAAAAGTTCTTTTGTCTATAAATCAAAGTTTTACCCCTATTTATTTTAAATTCACCCACTTTCAAAGTTATTTTTAGACCCAAAATACTCTACTATTTATTTATATATCCACTTTGTATTCAAAGAATTTGATATACCATATAAAATTTCTTTTTCCACACTAATCCCTTGGAATTGTGAAATGTAGATGTGCTATAGACCCAAATTTTACCCTATATATTTCAAACCCATCCATTTCCAAAGCAGGTTTTTATATAGAAGCGCAAACTTTTACCCTCATGTATTTTTAAAACCAGTCACTTTCAAAATCACTCTTAAATCCACAATACTCAAAATGATTAATTCTACATTCAAGTTGTGTGTCATCAGTTTGATATATAGAGTAAGTCGCGAAATTTTGCTTTAACTTGCTGTATTTTTATTTAAATGGTTAGGCACACATTGTATTTTTTAAACCAAATGCGTAAACTATTAATGTTGTGGCATTGTGAACTGTATATGAGTTTTTTTTCCTACAATCTAAAGTCATACCCTCCCCCCCAAATTTTTTTTTACACTAACCCACTTTCCAAAAACAAGTTTTTTTCCCTATAAAAGCTTCACCACCATTTATTCTTAAACCTATACCTACTTTCAAAATTACTCTTAGACTCAAAGTACTTAATCTAATTATTTTTAAATTGACTTTGTATTTCAACAATTTTTATGTCCACTATAAGTTGTTATCTTTGGTTATAAATTTGATATATGTTATTCTAAATGATTAGATACCGTTATTTTTAAATCAAATGCTCAAATCTTATTAATTTAGCTTTTTTCATTCTAATGCCACAGCAACGCGTGAGTCAATTTTGCTCGTATATTTCTATAATATTCAATATGATAATATCAGTTATAAAGAAAGAATGTAAAGAAGATTTGGTGCGTGCACTTGCTTTTGCTTGTGAGAGAATTTTTGTAGCTATCTTGTACAATATAAAAAATGAATCTGAGTTATTGCATTTCTTGGTGTGCACAAGCATTAATCAACTTGGTAAGCTTCTTGCTTGTTTAGAGTAAATGGGTAACCTTTTCTACATTTTGTGTTGTGGGTGTCCAATTGTATTTAATAATCCTGAAGTTATTTCCTATATTGTTTCCTAATCAATTTTTATTTTTTTTATTTTTTGGGATTTAGGTGTGAAAATGTTGTTTTGACAGTCTTGAAATATGATGGGTATTGGAGGAGAATTCATTTGACAAATAGGAGAAAGTACGACTTTGAAAGGCAAAAAACACTCAGACTAAAAGTGAATGTGACTACATTACAAGATATTTTTTATATTCACAAAAGAATAGCATCATGGACTGCTGGGAGTATTCTAAAATTATCTGCATTTATTCTTGGCTTCAATCCCAAATTGTTTCAAGTAGTGAAGAGCAATGAAAAGTTAAAATAATTACTCTGAAAACATGGACAAGAGAAGAAGAAATTAGAACTTTTTTAGGTTAACAATCAATCTTTTGCCTCTATTATATCATCTATAACAAGTTGATACATTAGCACCCAACTCATGAAAACACTTCAACCCACCTGTAGAAGAGGATGATATTTTTATGACTCTCAGAAGTTAAGGGAGAAGAAGAAGCACTATGCTTGCAAGAGATGATAAAGAGGAAGAAGCACCACTGATCTTGAACGGGAAGGAAAACAGGGAAAGAAGGAAAAAATGATGAAGATCTTGAGGGGGTTGGGGGGAAGGGTGGGTTGAATTTATGGAGAGGAAAAGAGTCGGTGTTTGTATGTTAATTAACATGATTAATTATATTTAAACTATTAAAGGGCATTTTAGTCATATTTTAATTCAATCTATTGAGTTAACAAAAATTAATATTACATGATAAAATTAATATCATATATATAACTATAGACAATATTATAAAATAACAATCATCTTGCATCAAGATAGAAATATAATATATAGAATATTTATTTAATAAATAATATCAAACATTAATATAAGGTAATGAATAGAAAAAATAGAATTTATAATGAATTAACCAACAGTAAAAATAATTTAAAGTGTATTAAGAATTTTCTGTTGATAATAAAAAATAAAACTAGAATGTTATGAGATAAACCTAAAAATTTCTCGTCATGTTCTTTAATAGCCCAAATCCTCTTTCTTTACTTTTCATTATTATTTAATCTGTAACTAAATCAAATTAGAACAAAGTGAAATATAAAGAGATTCTCAAACCTATAAAAACTAAAAAGAATTTACCATTAGTACTTAAAAATAATCAAATTAGAATGTTAAAAGAGAATGTCGAAGCTTATTCCCCCATTCATAAGTAATAAAAAGTAAAATTATTCTTTTAAAGTATGAACCTCAAAATTTATTCTCACGTTCTTCAATATCACCAATCCTCTTTCAATATTTTTTAAACACCTGTAACAAAATAGAACATAGTAAAGCACAGAGAGAGAGAGAGAGAGATTTTCAATCTTTAAAAAAGGATAAAACAAAGTTAGAACGTTAAAAGAATGAACATAAAATTTCCTCACATTCATTAATAATTAAAAATAAATTATTCTCTAAAAGAATGAACCTCAAAACTTTCTTCTAATACTCTTTTATAGTCCCACCCCTCTTTCTCTATATTGTTTTGTCATTTTTCCTCTGACAAAATAAAGAATTATAAAAAAATAAGATAATATGGAAATAATATGTGAAAATAAAAATAGTAAAATATTTTAGTTTTAGCTCACTTATTTGAATATTAAAACATTCAAGTTTCAAAATTCAAAATTTTTATTTGGAGCCAAAATATTATTTAGAAACTAGATTCAAAGGATTCTGAAATTAAACTTAAGGACAAATATAATTCAATATTTATAATACCAAAAATACTTTTGTCATGATCTTCAATAGCCTCGGTCCTCTTGCTCTAATTTATCTGTCATTTATTCATATATAAAAAATAAAGTATTAGGACAAATTAAAACAGAGAGATTACCAATCATAAATTCATAAATTAAATAATTCTTCATTGGAAATTAAAAATCACATTAGATACGTCAAGATACCTTTTAGAAATTGATGAGGCCATTTATCATACAATTGAATACTTACATTACATCAAAAATACAAACATAGTGTTATAAGAGGATTTAAATATTAAATATAATAAAAATTAGTATAAAACAAATAAACCCAAAATCAAACTCAACCCAAACCCTAGCCATAAACCTTAGACCCAACCTAATGCCAAACTGTAACCTAACCATAATACTAAAATAATGTTTTATAAAAATTAAGGGAATGAGAACAATACAATACAATGAAACATGGA